>QEPC01014555.1:949604-964263 GCA_003113815.1 Sphenodon punctatus | reverse complement strand
GCGAGCTCCAGCTGGTACTCGAGGGTCCCCCAGATCCGGATGAAGTCCCGGGTCTCCTGTAGGCCCCACTGGCCCCCTCTGTGGTAGGCCTTCTTCTGGCTCGGCCCCTGCTGTTCCTCCTCCTGGTCCAGCTCCTGCTCCACCTGCACCTGCTCCTCCTCCACCTCCTCCTGGGGGTGCGCCTCCGGGCGCACGGGGCCGGGCTCATCCTGGGGCTCGTCCGCCCGGGCCGTCTTCCGTGTCTGGGGGGGAGGTGGTGAGTGGTTGCTGGGTGCGGATGTGGCCCCTCTCGGGGGCCCCCTGCCCCCCTGCCTTGCGCCCGGGGTCCCCCCAGCCCCCCCATGGGGGGTTCACCCGTGCCCCCTGTTCCCCTCCCGTTGGGTGCCCTTACCCTTTTCCTGGGTGCCTCCTGTGGGCGGTTCCGGCCACTGTCCCCGGGGTGGCGCGACCCGGCTGCAGCTGTGGGTGGTGTTCCCGGGCCGCCTCCCTGGTCGGGTGCTCCCGTGTGCCCCCTTCCTGTGCCTGTGCCCCCTCTGCCTGCATCGCTGGGCCTGCCTGCACCTCCTCCGCCTCCTGGCCCGCCGCTGTCGCTGTCTCTGCCTCCGCTCTCTTCCACTTCCCTCCTCGCTCCATCCCGCCATGCTTGCTTGCTGCTGCTCTTGCTTTAAATCTCCCTCCGGTGGTTGTGTTGTTGCTGGTTGCCTGGCTGCGACACTGCATGCCTTGTCCCCGGCTGGGGCTCATCTTGGGAGCAGCTTGGAAGACCTCGGCTGTGACCCCATCAGGCCCCGCTGCCTTTCCCGCTTTCAAGGTCATAATAGCATTAATGATAGTGGGCTCCGAGAACTCTTCCTTCTGCCATAAGCAACTTCCCGCACTCCTTCTCAAAACAATTAAGTCATCTAGCCCCAACTCCTGATCTTCGTACAGATCAGCAAAGAAAGATTCCCACTGGGAAGGGGAAATTCCTTGGCTTCCCACTCCACTCTTGGGCTTTATAATGGCATTGAGGGTGACCCAAAACCTACTTGAGTTCCCTGTTGCCAATCCACTGCCATATTTGCCCACATCCTGTTGTAATACTCAGCCCGCTTAGCTCTCAGCAGTTTAGAGTAAGCTAGTCTGAGGTTCCTAAATTCATCCCAACATCTCACATCCCGGTCCCCAATCCATTTTCGCTTGAGCCTTGCTAACTGGGCCTTCATTCTTTTGCACTCCATATCATACCACTTGTCTTCATCTTTAAATGAGGCAACTTTGGGCCCAGATCTCAAGGAATCTATGAGGAGCCTCAAAATGCCCTCATAATATCTCATTTGCCCACTGGGGTCCCTACACCTCTCAAATTGGGTGAACAGATGTGCCGAATTGGAGGAATGAAAGAGATCCTGCAATGTCCTAACCATCTCTCCAGGAGTCAAAGTTCTTGCTTGCAGGGAGACCCTTCTCCCATTGGACTTCCCAGCCCTGGATCTTGAAACCCCCTCCCCTTTAATTGAAAAACTGAGGGTGACATGGTCGCTATCAGGTCTTCAACCAATTCCAGATGGGTAAAGGAACCGCAGAGTCGAGCCTCCACCAAACTTAGATCGACTCTACTTCTACCCTGCGGTCCCCCCAAAAGTAAACCCCTCTTCTATGGTGGTTGAGGGGGCTTCTTCCAGAGCAATAAGTTCCAATCTAGAAACCAACCCTTCCAATATCCTCCTTCGCCAAGCAACCTCTGATGACCCCTCTAACTCCCGTTTCGAGATCGAGGGGGTATCCCTGCTATTGACCAAACAAGTATTCCAATCACCTAACAAGACAAAAACTGCCTGTGGATACTGGTCCTCGAGTAGGCAAAACTCCCTCTCTATGGCTACCCAAACATCCTCCTCATAGTGAGGAGATGTAGTGGGAGGAATATATACATTTAAGACAATAAATTTGGTTCTAAATTGGCCCAATCGTATCGATCCTACTTGATATTCTGACCGCCTAGTACTGAGCAAGGAGAATTTGGACAAACAATTGTTGGAAACACAAAAAGCCCTCCAGAAATCCTGCCTCTTCCCCCATTCTTCCCACCATGGAGGAAAACCTGGAACCCTTCAGTATCTATTTTGTCTTCCAGATTTGCCCAGGTCTCTTGTAGGCAAATAAGTTCAAAGGACACCAGGAAGTCCTGCCAATCCCTGTCCCCCAGTTTGGTTTTAACTCCTGATATATTCCAGGACATCACAGAAAAGTCCCCCCCCCCCCATTGATGACCCAAGCATCCATCTGCTTAGGGGAAGAGGAATCCCTATGTCATCCTGGAGCAAGGGTACTCTGGGGGCAATATCCATTAGGGTCTACTACCACCATAGTCTTATTGCCGGAATTGGTCGATATCTCATCACTAGCTCTTAGACTTGGGGCATTGCCTTCCTCCCTGGCCTGAGTGAAATACCTCAGTAAGGTTGGTTGAACCAGCTGACTATCCTGTCCTCGTCTAATAGGCAAAGTGCTAAGCGTTGTAATAGTCATCTGGGAGGAAATACCTGGCTCTCCAGTAATCCGGCTAGGCCCCACTTGAATATCAGGGACCCTAGGGTTGACACCATGTGGGAGGGAGCCCCTCCCCCCAATGGCCACTGGCTTCCCTAAGTTCCCAGGATTGGCCCCACACCCTCCATGTTCATGCAAGCAACCAGCTGCCAGAAAGGCCATGCCAGGGCCATCCTGGGACAGAGCCTCGGGAGGGGCAGGGGTCGTGCTAATAGAAGGTGGTGCCAAAAAATTGGTCATCTCGCCTCCAAAGGCACGATAGTTGGCCAAGAAAGACTCCCCCCGCATGGGTTCTCCACCCCCAGTAGCCCACCCAGGTCTCCAAGCCTCTTCAGCCGATCTTCCACCAAGGTGTCCCCTTCACCAGCCTCCCTAGGAGATTTGTCGATAGCCACAGGGGAGTTACAGGCCTCAGGGCTCTCTTCGGGACCCTGGGCACAGGGATTAATATGGCCCAGTCGCATCAAGCAGGCATCCTGTTCAAGTGCGGGGAGCTGTCTAAACATATCCCAAGTGGGGTGAAACTCCTTAGCACCAACACATCCCCTCCTGAGCCCACCCCCCCTTCAGGGTGGAAACCTTTGTTGGTTTCAAAATTGAGTTTGAAATCAAGCCTGAGGTCTGGGATATGGCCTCAGTTGTTATCTCTCCTGGGCACTGAACAGACATGTGTGACTCGGTGGGAACCAGACCCGGGAGGGCAGGGATAGAAGCCTGGGGTTGAGTTTCCATCGACTGAGGCTGTGATAAATCTATCAGCCCCATATCTAATGCAGCTTCGTCCTTGCTCCTCCCAGAATAGAATTCCCGTGGGTAGGGACCCGCCGAATCCACCATTCCCGCCAGTCGACCATGGCCTGGCAGGCCCCGCTGAAACAAGTCTGCGGGGGCCAAGTCTGGTGATAAGGTCAAAGCCCCCCCTCCCAAGCAGTTGGAATCCTTGCTAGAGGGATCATCCACATGCCTCCAGACCCTATCAATAGAAATTCCCCTTCTCAACAGGAATTTCCTGACTTTAAACAACTCCAAAACCCAAACTTGGAGGATGAAACATACTCGTAGACAATACAATTGGTTGGCCCCAGCCCCATAAATAGGGAGCCAGACAATATCCTTGATCATGGAGGTTTGAATCGACCTTTTCAGAAAAAAGGAAAGGTGCTGAGATACCTGCCCCAAGTTGTTCCACTCGTGGGCTATCCCACTGTGGTCACATCCAATGTACAGGAGGATTTCATCCACCTTTAACACTTTTTAATTATTTTTATATATATTTGTATATTGTATATATATATTTGTATATATATATATATATTGAAATAGCTTACGGGTATGGGAGACAAAAGTTCTTTTCTGGAGACCCCTTCCCCTTCTCGGGGCAGGCTCTAACTCGGAAGAGCGTACATCTAAATGATCTACTGGGGCTACCAGTCCATTAGCTAGATCAGCTAGCTGAGTTTTGACTACCCTCAGTGAAGAATCTAACTCCCTGATCCCCGCAAAAAGAGCCTCCACTGTTTTAGCAATTAGATTAGTCTGGTGGAGTAGATAAGTCTTAGTTGGATCATCCCCCTTGAATTGGGAAAAAAAGGCACCTCGGGGGGGGGATGACAAGGCAGAGGGGACAACCCCGTCTGCCCCACCCCCCTCCTCTGTTACTTGATACACAAGCAGGAGAGGTGTGCGGGAGGAACGGTTCACTAGCCAAAATGGATTCACAGCCTCTTGGGATCTTGGTGGGCAGATCCTCATCTGAAAAGTGGGACGAGGGGTTGCGACTACGTTTCTTTTCCATTTCCGAAAGCAGCTAGCTGGGGTATGAAGATGCCGTCGATCCTGGCCCCCTGACCTTGCACCTAAGGGCCGCGCGCACAAGGGCATGCCACCCCGGTGCTCGCCTCCGGCGCCACCTCCAGCAGTGCAGGACTGATCAACGGGTCGGGTCCAGGCCACGTGGGAGGGATTGGTCCAATAAGCCTCCAATCCAACACTTCCCCTCAGGCAACAAAGTAACTCCACGCCCTGCTCCAGTAGCGCGGGTCTGATCAATGGGTCGGTTCCAGGCCATGTGGGAGGGATTGGTAGGGATGGGCGAACAGACAGCAGTTTTGGTTCGGCCATTCGGTTCGGCCGCGTTCGGTTCGTGCGTTCAGGTTTGGACGTTCGGGCGGTTCGCCAGGTTCGGGTTCGGCCATTCGGTTCAGACGTTCGGCCGTTCAAATAACGTGAGAGCACGGGAAGCCGTAATCGTGCCGGAAATTGGAAATTCAAGTGTGTGCGGAGCTGTGTGGCGAGTGAGTGTGTGTTTGACTCGGTGGCTGCTCGGTTCATGTGTTCTGGCTGTGATTGTGTTGGGTTTGGCTGTGCTGTGTGTTTGGGTGGTTGGTGTGTGTTGTGGGTGACTGTTTTGGGTGTGAGTGAGTGTTTGTTTAAAAAAAAAAATGAAGAAGGCTGTAGTGCTGATCCCCCGGCTGGGGGCGAACTTGCCGCTCGAGGAGGAGGAGGTGGTGGTAGCGGTCGAGGCCGCTGCCCCTACCGCTACACCTCCCGTGGCACTGGCGGCTTACTCCTCGGATGAGGAGGAAGTGGTGGGCTCTGGAGGTACTGCCACTCCTGCCAGGTTTGTAAACCTTTTTTTTACTTTTAGGACAAGAAAGGCTCTATCCGTTAGAGCGAGCTCACTGGCGTGTGCTCACTGGCCCTTATTTTGTGGGTGCGTGGGTGGTGGGCATCAGTCAGGCACAAACAGTGGGCATCAGTGGGTGGAAATGGATGTCTGCCACACAGAGAGAGGGTACTGGAGTGTGGGGGGCTCTGGCACAAGCAGCACCCCCACCCAAACATGTGCCAGGCTAGCAAGGGTCTCCACTCTCGAGTTGCCATCCCATTCCCCACGCACCCCCAAATAAGGGCAGTCTCTTTCCTCCAGCCAGGGTCACATCTCCCGTCGCCATTCCTAGCACCCCAAGTAGGGCAGGATTTGCACGTGCCAGTCAGGGGCTTTCTAGTTGCAATATCAAGCATCCCCTAGCACCCCTGGGAGGGCAGGATTTGCACATGCTTTACTGCTTTCTAGTTGCCATCCCTAGCACCCCAAGGAGGGAGGACTAGAGGCATCATCATAAATGCATGATATTTATTTGGTTTCTTATGTGTTCCCATTTCAGAGAGGAATCGGATTCCAGCCCCGAGGCCAACCCTGCTGCCAGGACCAGGCCAAGGATGATAACTTGCCGCCGCTGGACCCCTAGGCGGAGCTCGCCAGTGACACCCCCCAGACATTTGGCGCCAGTCGTTGGATGTCTGGAGGTTCTACCACAAGGGCGACAGAACAGCCACATGCAAGGTATGGCACGGGGACTGGAATAACAGGGAATTAATTGCCTTTTGACCTGTTAGGAACGGAAGTCCCCTGCAGAGAGAGATTGGATGGCATTGGCGACCCAGTCCACCCACTTGTGGAGACAGAATGCAGGCAGGGCTTGACAGACCATTGGTCTGACATAGTATGGCACTTCTTATGTTCCTATCTTTTTCTGCTCTTTTTAGATCTGCAATAAAGTTATCCGCTGGTAGAGGGAAGGGACCATGTCGGGGCTCATCAACCACATTGAGCGGCGGCATGACATGAGAGTGAGGCGGGTGGGTGAGGAGGACTCTGGAGTGGCGCCCGTGGAGCCTCAGCACCAGAAGAAGGGGGGTAAGGCAACCCACAAAAGGAGGCATATAAACCCTTCCCCTCCCCCCGCCTCCAGCCTCGACGTGGAGACCCCCAGGGCCCCGGAGAATGCAGAGGTCAAGGCCCTTCAGGCCAGGTTGCAGTGGTGCACCCTGGGCCATGTGGAGGTGGTCCAGCACTCCTCTGCTGACATGGAGAAGTGCCTGGTGGAGGAGCTGCAGGCGGTCCAGGCGGAGCGGAAGAAGGTGGTGGCATACGGCTAGTATGTCTCTGCCGAGCTGCGCCGTGTGCAGCTCTACCACTGGGCAGTCTCCAGGTGGCATAGTGGACTTAAAGAGGCGGTGAACTTTGCCGTGGACAATGCGTGGTGGACGCCTCCGAGGTGGCCGGCCCTCAGGACTTTGAAGTGCCCCAAGGCCTGTTGCCTTTCCCCCAATTACCAGTGGACAGGCCCAGTGGCAGCAGAGAGTTCAATTAATAAGTTTCCTTTACATGTTTGCTTTTGTTTTATTAAATGTTGTTGTTGTTGTTGTTTTCTTGTATTATAAATAGTTTTAAGTAAAGTTTTTTAATTTATTGTTACGAGCTTCGTTTTACCTGTCCAATCTTTTATCCCTATGTGCTGAAGTTCTGGCTGGCAGGTGGCAGAATCTCATACAGCTTGTCGATCCCTTCCAGCAGCACCTGCCACCTCATTTAGTGTAGTTATTAACACAAAGATGTGCTGTGCTAGCAGCAGGGTCTCAACTAGCAGAAAGCCCCCCAGGAGGTGCAGGGCTTGTGTTTTTGTGTGGGTAGGTGTGACAGATAGAAAGAGAGACAGGCTCCTTGGCAGCGGGCAGCAGGCGGCGGGAGCTGGTGGTCGGAGGGTCTTTTAGTTTCAGCAGCCAGATTCAGCAGGCATCCGTGGGTAGGTGCAGACAGAGGAGTAGGCTTTGGGGAGGGGGACCAGGCTGGCATGCAGGCAGCGGGCTTCTGGATGCAATGGAATGGAATGCAGCCCCCAGTGACTGGAATGATGGTCCAATAATCTCGTTGATTGTCCCTGGGACGGGCGGGCATGACTGAATCAGGGATAGTGGAATGACAGCCTAAAGCCTAAGGGGCACACTTCTTTTGACCAGGTGATAGGTGGTAGCAGGGCAGCAGGTAGGTACAGGGACGCACGCAAGCAGGCACTGGCAGGCAGGCAGGCATATATAATATGTTGTGGGTTATATTCCATCTCATTATGGTAGGTTTGCTGTGTGCTGGATGTGGACAATGGGCATTAATGGGTGCATGAGCACAGATGGGAGTTCTTCCTGGTTCCGGCAGGTGGCAGCCAGGATATACCTACCTCTCCCCCTCTAACCCCCATCTCCCTAGTTCTAGCTGGGAATGGGAACCTCTCTGTCTCTCTCTCTCTCTGGCCATATAGTGCCAGTGACAGCATGGGTGGGATCGTGTCTGTCTTTCCTTCAAGCAATGGGTGGACTTTCTCTCTCTCTCTCTCTCTCTCTCTCTCGGCAGCAACCTGGGCAGGCAGACAGACACCTTGGCATGAAAGGCAGGAAGGTGGGATGAGGCATGCTTTGAGCTTTGCGGCAACCTGGGGTACAGAACACTTGGCACAGACAGCATATAGGTCTGGCAGCAGCAGCTGTTTCTTGATCCCATGGCATCATGGCACAGACAGCATATGGGCCTGGCCTGGAGGCCATTGACACTGGAAGAAGCAAACATCGGTGGCCATGGTACAGAACCATTGGCACTGATAGTGTGTAGGCTAAGGATCTCTTAGACAGTCGCTCCAAAGAGATAGGCGGGCATTGTTGTGAAGGGACCGGCTGGTGCTTGGGAAGGGGAGGGGCAGGTAGAGCCCCTGGGGATGGTCCTGGGGCAGGAGTGGCTGCTTCTGAATGAGGTGGAAAGACATCGTAGTGTGCGAGGAATGACGACCCCAGACCCATCGCGGTGGGTCCCGGGGCTAAGGTGGCAGCTTCTAGGTTTTGGCCACAGCCCTCCCTGCCTGTAACTTGGTCCCAGGACCCTGGAGGCAGGTCCTGGGGCAGGAGTGACTGCTTCTGAATGAGGTAGAAAGACATTGCAGTGTGCGAGGAATGATGGCCCCAGACCCATCATGGTGGGTGCTTAGGCTAAGGTGGCAGCTTCTAGGTTTTGGCCACAGCCCTCCCTGCCTGTAACTTGGCCCCAGAACTGTGATGGCCAGTCCTGGGGCTGGAGTGGCTGCTTCTTGATGTGGTGGCATGACAGCGCCCTGTATGAGGAATGACAGGTCCAAGAACCTGTGGCACAGACAGCATAGGCAGCATTGGCAGCAGCATCAGACATTGGGTTGTCTGGGAACAGAACCCGTGGAACAGCAGAGACATCAGCAGCAGGATTTTCCTGTACACAGCCCCCCTGGATGGTTGGATTTGCCAGGGAATAGCTCCCAATATAGTAGCGGATGGCAGCAGCAGGATTGTGTTGGCACATTTGGACTGACCAGGGCAGAGCACCCATGGACCAGCAGACAGCAGCAGCGGGATTACCAGGCCAGTGGGGCAGTGAGGAGCACATCACCCAGGGTTGCCAGGGTGGGCAGAGACAGGCACTGTGTCATGAGAGGCAGGCATACAGAGACAGGGTTCAAACTTTGCAACCTGGACAGGCGGGCAGGCAGGAAGACAGCGTGGCATGAGCAGAAGGCAGGCAGACTGGGGCAGTCTTTGATCTAGACCACCTGGGCAGGCATAGCCCAACGACAGGTGTCTTTCAATCACACTATGTGGGGGACTTCCACCCCTGGGGCATGTTGTTCTATTATCTGCAAAGCACGAACCCAGGGGTCAGTTCTATTAATTATCTTGGAGCTATCATGGCATATTCAAATAGCTGGACAGGTGTAATTTCCTGAGGCTTGATTTCTGTGATTGACATCCCACCAACTTTACCCAAATATTATGGTAGTTACAACAATTCTGTGCTTCAATTGCTAACAACATACAAAACAATTAATACAAGCATTTCAGTTCCTTTAACAAATTCAGTAACCATCACCAGGAAGTGGAAAGCCATGTTGGTGTACGGAAAGAAGAAAAGGTAAACTTTCTGCAAAACATAAGCATAAATGTTAAAATCATATGTAAAAGCTATTTTCTAGCAAAGCAATGCAGCTCTGACACAGAGGTTCACAGCTGCATCCAAAGGTGCAGGAATCATGCTGTTGATTACTCCCGCCATCTCAGTTTGCCTCTGTCGAGACAAATAACTATTGAGTCAACAGTTCTCATCACTCAGTAAATATTCCCTTCACCTGTGACTATTACCGCCGTGACAAATTTGCCAAGTCACGCACCCTGCCGTGTGTGACCTCCAATCACAACATCTTTCTAATAGAGGAGTGTACCCTAGAAGGCTAGGTTGTTTACACTCCAGATGTTGCCGGGCATGAAGGTGACTGATAGATATCCCAGCACAAGTCACCTCCATGAATCCAATCAACAAAGTTGTGTAGGAATTAAAGCAAGCCGGGATATAAAGGTTTGCCCCACTTACAACCTTGTTTATTTCAATACAGGGTAAAATGGGAACCTGAGCCTGTCAAGGTGATCTCATTTCCACCATAATCAGGTGCCTTAATTGCCACCACCTCAGTCCACCCCTGCAAAGTACCCGCAGGGGTAAGATGTCTCATTCACTATTTGAGCAGTGTGTTATCACAGCCTTTACAGTATCTGGCTGTAGCTCATGAGCATAAAATATGGGAGTCTTTCTTCATCTCCCCCAAGATGTCATTAGGGACTTCCACCCCTCGGGGCTGGATCATTTGATCCACAACACTGTTGTATTGGGTAATTGGGTAATTGGGGAGGGGTTCCTGGCATAGACATGATACATTGTCACAGGGACTTTCCAAATAATCTCAATCACTTGTTTGCACAGATCATTTCCCCACAATGACCCTATAATGAATTAATCAATTATCTTATTTCCAATTGGGGGCCCAAAGAGTCAGTTCATTTGCAATGGCCCATGAGTTTATACACAAATACATTTTGGGCTGGGACATTTCCAGAGCAGTCTAATCAGCTGGCGTGTCTTTCTCTGTCCATGCTGAATTAAAACAGTGCCCTCAGCTGGTTGTAAAGCAGCTTCTTTCCACCCCCCACCCCCCGCTCCCCCTTAAGATAGTCCACCGAGCCATCTGGGGACCAAGCATAACATTTGTCCTTTTCTGGCAATCACTCAAAGGGAACTCTCCACTTGGTTGTCGGGAGGGGGGGGAGGAGCTCCACACATGGGACCCTGCGGAAGCAGTAGGGTCACTCTGATAACTTTGCCCCCCTGCTTCCCTTCCTTAGCAGTTTAATCTGCCCTAGCAGTCTGGTTAATTTCTTCACTTAAACACAAACAAGATAAGAAGCACCAAAACAACACCTGCAGCTTTTGTTCCAGTACCTCTCACTAGTTCTAATCTACAAACAAACCATTGATTCCTATTTATTTAACTAAGAAACCTTCACGTTTTCCCAACACATAAATCACAAAGCATAAACAAAACTTTACTTTCTCCTTAAATCTTTCTGTTGCTTCACTTGCTGTATTCTACTTCTTGCTCCTAATATCCAATCAGGTGTCCTTATTGCCTCTCTCCGCATAGTCTATGATGACAGGCAGGGCAGTTGACATGCCAAGCACTCCGTCACAGCTAATACATTACATCCGCCCCTGTTTCCCATCACTTCGACATCTCCCTGCTCCAACTTATCAACATACATTTTAACCCTTTACTTCAACATAAATCCTTGGAAAACTATCTCTCACAAAACTTAATTAGCTCCGCTCTGCAAAAGCAGAGGGAGTTCCTGTTAAGAACCTGTGTCCTTTCCCTGACGTTGCCCTGTACAGCCGGGCAAATTCCTATAACAGCATATATTTTAAACACACACACACATAATGTTTAAAACAATCAATAACCATAATTAGCCTAGTTAATTTGTTGGATCCTTTTTCTAATTGACAATTCTAACCAATTTGCACACAATGGAAAGTTTTAAACAACAACACACACAAGTTTAATTAACAGCAAACCACCACATGCGTGGAAGCAAAATGATTCCTAGTTGTGCTTTCTGCCCCCACTTCACTTCAAAGCTGTTTCCAGCATGCTCTGCATAGGAAAGCATTCCATTATCTCACAGCTGCTAGACATTTTTTCGCCTCTCCCCACAGCCCTATCACTGCTGTAAGGAGTACTCAACCAATTCCAGAGACTGCTTTTTATTTCTTTTTTGCCCCTCCCAGGACCCCCAACTCCTACAGGCATTTCTGCCTGAGACATGGGCCCCCCGGGACAACACAGCTCTTCCCAACTCATCCTAGAGACTGCTTTTTGGTCCCATACCCCCCCACCTCCGGACCTCCCAGCCCCTCCGGGAACAAACAGCTCTTCACAACTCACTGGTGAGGATAACCAGCGCAACATTTGAGCGACTGAACTCCAGGCAGTGGTGACCAACCACCCCTGGATCCAACTCAGCTTGGGCCCAGCAGATTTATTGCCCATCATTTGTAGGTTCACTGATTTGATCCCATCCTCGTCGCCATTTGTAGTGAAAGTGTGTGTTCTTTGGATCAATTCAGTGAAGACTCACGCAAATGGGGTCAAGAAAGATGATTTATTATATACAGCATAAAAGTAAAAGGAAATGCAAACAGTAAAAGCAAGCTCTCTCACATCCCTTTGTGAAAGCCGGAAACTCCAATTACTAGTTCGGCCTTGGCCTTCTAAACAACAATTTATA
The DNA here is from genome assembly GCA_003113815.1 of Sphenodon punctatus. Lineage (NCBI taxonomy): Eukaryota > Metazoa > Chordata > Lepidosauria > Sphenodontia > Sphenodontidae > Sphenodon > Sphenodon punctatus. The sequence goes on along the minus strand of QEPC01014555.1, from coordinate 952,260 downwards.
TAATACAAGAAAGTTGCCGAAGAGGCTTACGTAAGATACACTCATTGCATGAACTGAGTTGCCAGTTCTCAATTTACATGCTTTTACACACATGTCAATCAAGATGGATTCTAAAACATATACAGGCCAACATAAGATATATAAATGCCCACTAATCTGGCGCCACCCGTGTACAAGAGTCTTCTCGTAATCTTTTCACTACACTGGGCACATATCCTTAGTGAATCGGAAAGTCTTTAATCCATAGTTAGGCAGCTTCTCTTGCAAGCTGCTGGCTCCTTGAAGACCAAGATGGAAGAGAGCTTGAAGATCCTGTGTCATCTTGTTTGCAGGGGGGCGTGGGTCACTTCCTCCTACTTGTCTATTGTTCTTTCAATGTCCTTGTAGGTGGGATGCCCTTTCCCACCTGGCTGTTACCTTGGCAACAAACTACCCCTTCTGCCTGATAATGGTTTATGCCTTCACTCCCCACTGTCAACCAATTGAGCGGGGAGATAAGGCTCACAGTCTGTTAATCTGTATCTTTAGCAGTGCTTGTTGGTAATCATATTTACCCCCAGTACCCCAAATGTCTGTGTTGCCTCCTTGTCCCCATGACACGTCCCCCCCTTCGAGAATATGTGAGAAGGTTGTGTCACTCCCAATCCTGGAACATGTCAGTCTGTGTTTTCTCTGCGAGACAGGGCATCTGCAACTACATTCTCTTTGCCTTTGATATGTTTAATTGTCATATCAAAATCTTGTAATGCTAAACTCCATCGCAAGAGTTTGTTGTTGGAACCCTTCACATTGTTTATCCAAGCTAGGGGTGAATGGTACATGGTGAAATTTATGCCCCATAAGTATGGTTTCAGCTTACTCAAAGCCCATACAATAGCTAGACGTTCTCTTTCAATGACACCTAGTGTTTTTTCTCACAGTTGCAGCTTCTTGCTAAAGTAAGCGATGGGGTACCAGTGGTTATCTTCTCCCATCTGCATGAGGGCTTCCCCCAGCCCTGTGTCAGATGCATCGGTCCAGACCTCAAATTCCTTTTTGAAGTTTGGATGTCTAAGTACAGGTGCATTGGACAGAGCTGCTTTCAGCTTGTCAAAAGCTTCCTGGCATGCTGTGGACCACTGTACTTTGTTAGGCAGCCCCTTTTTGCACTGATCTGTCATAGGAGCAGTGATAGAGCTGAACTGTGGTACATGGCGTCTATAATACCCTGACATGCCAATGAAATGAAGGATCTGCTTTTTTGTCGTAGGTATGGGCCATAAAGTGATGGTTTCTATTTTGTTCGGTAGCGGGGCTAATTTTCCCGCTCCCCATCTGAAATTCCAGATATGAGACTTGGCTCATTGCAATTTTACACTTGGACACCTTTACTGTGAGCCCTGCTGTCTGGAGTTGGGCTAGGATCGTGTCTACCTGTTTCACATGTTCCTTCAAAGAATTGCTGAAAATCACCACATCATCTATGTAAGCTGATGAAAAATCCCTGAATTTGTCTAGCAGGCGGTCCATTAATCTTTGGAACGTGGCCCCACTGTTTTTCAGTCCAAAGGGCGTAACTGTGAATTCATACAGCCCAACGTCTGTGATGAATTCAGTTTTCTTGTGTGACTGGGGATCTAGGCTAATTTGCCAGTATCTCTTTGTGAGATCGAGGGTGGTTAAGAATAGGGCTGTAGTGGCATACCGCTGCGGCAGCTGTTACCGATGGAAACCCCTATTCCGCGCATCGCGGCATGGTTCGGCGGAGACAGCTTTCCGACGGTTGCGGCTGCAGTTTGCCGCTAATGGTGCCGCGACATTTGAACTGGTAAAAGGAAGCGGAACTTTTGCGGCTTCCAATAAGAAGCAGCACCAACTCCCCTTTCCATCAATCGCGGAATCTTTGTGGTTATCTGGTCATTGTATCATGTTTCCGCCACCCGGAATACAAGGTATCGCAAGACCCGGCAGCATGATCAACCCTCGGACCCTGTTGACGACACCCACATGCCCAATTTCATTGATTAGGGCTTTTCCAGAGAGACATGTCCCGCCTTCTACATTAAGTATAAATAGGTGTGTTTGTAGCTTGTTTCTCCCTCTTGATCCCCAATCGCAGTGAGAGTGAGTGACTGTTGGAGCTGCGCTGCCAGTGTCTGTGTTCATTAACATACTCCGATCTTCCGCGCTCTGTGACAAAGCACTGCATTGCGACTGGAGGAGAGAGAGTCCTATCCCTTCCTCCTAATTCATAGAATACCATTGATTTTGGATAACATAAGAAAGTTTTTGTGTAAGTGCTTGAACTTTTCTGCTAATTCTTCTAAACTCTGCTTTATTTAACTGCTAATTTAGTGCTAAAGCAGCTAAAGTAATTCTGCTACAGCTGCACACTTTACATTTTCCATTATCCTTTTTAAAAAATAAATGTACACATATGTTCTTTATTGCTGTGAGCCTTTTATGTTTATCGCTCGGTTTGGGTTGATATTGTTTGTGCTTGCTATTGTTTTATTGTTTATTTTGTTCATGATAATGCCTGTTGGTTGGATGGATGGTGGGATAATTGGTTTATTTGCGAGAAACTGTGCTGTAGGGTTGATAACTGTGATGCTGTCCCGATTCTTTTGTTGTGAACGGTGGGCAAACAGCGACCGCAGCTATCGCCTCCCCCTCC
>QEPC01014555.1:894479-909450 GCA_003113815.1 Sphenodon punctatus | reverse complement strand
CCTCGCACAGAGGCGATGTCATTCCACCGCATCAAGAAACAGCCACTCCAGCCCCAGGACCCACCGTCAGGGTTCTGGGGCCAATTTACAGGCAGGGAGGCTGTGGCCAATATCTAGAAGCTGCCACTCTAGCCCCAGGGCCCACCATCATGGGTCTGGGGCCATCATTCCTCACACAGAGAGCTGATTTTCCAAAGCATCAAGAAACAGCCACTCCAGCCCCAGGACCCGCCATCAGGGTTCTGGGGTCAATTTACAGGCAGGGAGGGCTGTGGCCAATATCTAGAAGCTGCCACTCTAGTCCCAGGACCCAACATCATGGGTCTTGGGCCAACATTCCTCGCACAGAGGCGATGTCGTTCCACCGCATCAAGATACAGCCACTCCAGCCCCAGGACCTGCCGCCAGGGGTCTGGGACCACATTACAGGCAGGGAGGGCTGTGACCAAAACTAGAACCTGCCACTCTAGTAATAGTTACTGTTAATGTCGCCTCCCCTCCCAGGCCAGCCTCCCCAGACTAGTGCTATGATTTGGAGAGGACTCGGCGGGACGGGAGGGATACGGGGAGATAGACCTGACAGTGACAGGCCTCCCCCTTCTTAATCTTGTCCATCCTTCCTTCCCCTCGGGCCTCATCCAGGCTCCTTGTCCTGTCAAAATAGGATTGGAAGACTCAGCCTGGATATGTGAGCGCAAGGGAACGGAGGCATACAGATATAGTAGGAGACCCACACTATGGCTCAGATTCATAAGGTCACTGTGGTGTAGTGGGTAAGGTACCTAATGCTGTGCTGCAGCTGCCAGTCTAGAATCTTGGTCTCAGTGTAGCGACCAGGGTTCATATTTCCTCTCTACCTTTCTCCCCCACCCCCCTGCTCTTCCTTATTATTAATACACGCTATATTCCCTTCGGGAGGGCAGGGTGCCTGATTGCCTAAAGGAGGCTGTGGTTAGACCCCTGTTCAAGAAACCATCTCTTGACGCTGATGCTCCTGCCAGTTATCGGCCGGTCTCAGGAAGGTTATTGAATGGGCTGTAGCACGGCAACTCCAGGAACATCTGGACCGCACCGGTTTCCTTGATCCCTCCCAGTCTGGGTTTTGGCCTGGGTATGGTACAGAGATGACATTAGTGGCCTTGGTTGACGATCTCCGTCTGGTGTTGGACCAGGGTCGTCAGACCTTACTGGGGCTTCCTGAGAAGCTTGTCCGGAGGCTGCAGCTGGTGCAGAATGCTGCGGCCCGTCTCCTTATGGGGAGGAGGCTCGGTTGGCTCCCACTCTCCTGCTGTTTCGGCGTGTATGTAAGTCCTGGCTGTTCCGTCAAGCTTTTGGAGAGGGGTGGGGTTTCCCCCCACATATTGTAATTTTATATTGTTTTAATTTTAAAAATATTTTTATTGAATGTTGTTCGCCGCCCTGGGCTGCCTGGAGGGCAGGAGGGGCAGGATATAAATTTTAAATAAATAAAAAATAAAAAATAAAAATATTATCTCTCTTACTATCTGCTCACTGTGTGTTGTTGGTTTGCTCTGTTTACTGTGTTTACTGTCAATTACTGGCTGCATTTGTGGCTGTTGGGTTGCCCGTGCTGCCAGTTCTGTCAGTGGTGTGTTCTGGGTGCACGCGCTTGGCTTAGTCACATCAATCGTCTAAGAAAATCCAGTTTCCAATATATCTACCTATTCTGTTTCCTGAAGCAGTCCCTTGAATGGTTACATTTATGGAAGATGATGAATAAATTCTTTGAAGGTGTTTATTTCAAAGTATCTCACTCTCAGTTGGGAAGTTGGGCTAGAAGGATATTTTGTCTCACTCACACCCACCCAGTCTGGCAATTCTTATATGCTTACACTCTCCAGAACACAGCATTACTCTGTACCTCAATAAGGCCAGGGTGATCAACTGGGCAGCTCGGCATGGACTTGAGTATGTGTATCATGGACCGATCATTGCCCCAATGGTCATGCAGATACACTTGGACTACTGTTGTTTGAGCAAGCCATAAGCCCACTGTGGTGTAGTGGTTATGCTGCCAGCTGAAGGCAACGCACAAGCTGCAGAGAATAAAACCAGAGTTCATATCTCTTCTCAGTCTTTTTTTCTCCTGCAACTGTATTTAACTTTGTACGTGTAATTTTAGTGACTATAACTAACGGAAATGTTAATTTACACTGATTTTTATTTTTTTAAAAGTGCTGCTTTAAGTTTTTACTGATGCAATTAAAGAGAGCAGCAGAGCGCCGCTTGGCCAAGGGAGGGAGGGACACACACATCATCACTGCTGACTGACAGGAGGCAAGCAGCATAATACTTGACAGAAGTTACCTCACATCACCTGGCTGTGTGTGTACTGTTCGAGTTCTTCTGTGGTGAATGATGGCCTACCTAGATGCACTCTTCAGAATCTGCAAGTTTATTCTAAAACAAAAATGTTTCTGTTCAAACCTATATATTTAAAGGTACTAACCCATAGATTTAAATGATAAGTTTCTCATGCAGTTTTACTTTAAAATGTATAAAACCCTATTGCAGCCCTGCAGGGATTTTAGAACCAAAATTTAAGAACCAAAATGATTTGGTTCTTTAAATATATAGATCCTTTTAATATATAGGTTAAAAAACCTGTATATTTAAAGGATCTAACCTATGTATATAAATGCTAAGTTTCTCATGCAGTTTTACTTAAAATGTACAAAATCCTATTGCAGGGATTTTAGAAGCAAGTCCAACATGGATTTTAGAACCAAAATCCTTTTGCAGGGATTTTTAGAACCAAAATTTTAGAACCCATATGATTTGGTTCTAACCTATATATTTAAAGGATTTAACCTATATATTTAAATGATAAGCTTGTCATGCAGTTTGATTTAAAATTTATAAAATCCAATTGCAGGGGAGATCCTTGTGGACGTGGCTTCTTCCATCTGGGCAACTGTTCAGAGCTCTGCAGAGTCTGTAGAGTACACAATTACCGAGCAAGAACATCAAGGTAAGAAATAAGCATAATCATATATTGCATTCCATAATATAAATAGTTATAATAAACAGCACCATAATATCACATCTGATGGTGCATTACAACTATCCCATATCCCCTAATTAACAGGACAAATCTTTGAAGCAGAAATGGAGAGGTGCCACCAGGAATACATTTCCATCCAGCTCAACCTTACCGATGTGCTGGATGAACTGAAAGAAATCCGGCATGCTGTTGTTGCTCTGAGTGGAAAAGGACAAGATCAAGAAGATGATGGTGGTGTGGTGGTGGTGGTGCAAATTGTTTAATTTTTTTTTATACTGTTGGTATTTTATATTTATAGTTGTATTTTTATATTTATAATTTGTATACTGTTAATATTTTATATTTTTTGGACAACAGTAAATTTTAAAACTGTTATTTATAATAAACCTTTTTTTATTATTCCTTGCATTTGATTATTTTTGTTAGTCTTTGGCAAAGGAGAACAAAGGAAAAGGATTATCAGTACCATTACATAACAAATTGAAAGACTAAGGATATGTACATATGAATAGAAACATATACAGAAGTAGTTTAGTAATTACAGGCCATTAGAGTGCATTAATTTACTGGTCTGTCTGCAGTTCAACCCCTGGTCACTGTAAATTTTTAATGGAAGTTGAATGGTAACGTTGTAGTGGGATGTCAATGTTGAATGGCAATGATGTAAGTCCAAACACATTGACATCTCCTCTATTTGGATGGAATGGGAAAGTCAGTACAATCAACTGGGAAATTTTAATGTTCTCTCTTTTTTCATCTTCCTCCATCCTTCCTTCTTCAAATCACCTCACACTGTCCGCCTGATCTATGCATTCCGTACTGTGTTAGCAGGCAGTAAATAAGAACCTCAGAAACCCAACCGACGATTAGATCTTTTCAAAGTATCTTTGGATGTCTTATATAGCTTTTAAAATTATGAATACATGTTGCAGGGTCGCCTCTTTGAATATGCCAGGAGCAGAAAGCTGACCATTCATTTCTCTATCACTTGGAGCATAGCCAGTGCTACAAACGGCTATGGTGTTTTTTTTGGCTTTTGGGGAGATTTGTTAATCCAACCTGAGGCCTATTAATCAGGACCGGCCTTAGAAATTGCAGGGCCCTGGGTGAACACAAAATGCGGGGCCCCCTCAGCTCCACGTGCTAAGGCACCCCTCAGCCACAGCCTTGAATTTTCTGTCAACTCAGCAGCCCCTCTCCCGGCTCCATTTAGCAACTACCATCCAAACAGTCACTAAGTGGGGAAAAACAGCAAATCAGCCTCCACTTTCAAAATGCTACATCTCAGCCATTCCTCATCCGATGGGACTGATGTTTGGACAGCAGGAATGTCACAACGAACCCATCCTCACACCACAATTTCATAGTCCTACAGCAACCCATCACCATTTTAAAAGGGATAGAATGTTCACCCTTTATAATGCCCTGTGCCTTAACTATCCAGCCACGACAGTGCCTGATAATTACAAACACACAGCATGTGTATATATTCACCACACACACAACCCCAGCCTATGGCCTTTTTTACACAGCCACCACCACTGTCCCAGTGGGTGGAGATGGGTGGGTGAGCACACCCAGCGAACACCCAGTGGCGCCGAGTTGGGAGAAGTTTACACAGACAGTGCCACAGGGGGTTGTGGGATGAAAGGGGAGGGGCAGGCACACACCTAACAGGCAAACACCCACCCCGGGAAACACCCATGACATTTACATGGACAGCTGAGACAGCGAACAGCAGGGAATCCCCGCCCAGCACAGCAACGTGACAACATGGCTGACTGCTGGCAAAAGAAGCCGCATCATGCAGTTCCACCCCTGAACTGCCAGATCCTGTGCAGGTGGGGTAGGAGGGATCAGGGATGGGTGAAAACAGACATGACGCTAACCACCCTTTAACCACCCTTGGTGGTCATTTATGCATGTTTCAGGGCTGCATAGGGCACCAATACAGCCCTGCAACATGCATAAATAACCACCAAGGGTGGTTAAAGGGGGGTTAGCATCATGTCTCTTTTCACCCGATGACAGGAGACACAAAGTAGCAGCCCACAGGCAGCCCTGTGACAGAGGCCAGACAGCCGGGCACCACGGACTCCCTACAAACCAGAACCCGCCCACACACAATCATGAACACAACCAGACAGGGAAGGGCTGCATGGCCAAGGAGGTGGAGGGACCCCAGTGTGGGGGTGGGAAGGGGCACAGGGGAGAAAGTCAGAGCCCCGAAGCAGCAGGGGCCCCAAATACAAACACCCAACCCCCCCGGCAAAGCCCCCCCACACACAATCCCAAGGCCCCCACTAAATGAGCCAGGAATGGGTCATGGCAGCAGGGAGGGAAGCACACACCAAAGACGGGTTGGTAGGGGGGACCCCAGACCACACCAACCACCAGCAAAGTCGCAGCAGCTCTCCAAACCCCAACAACGGATGCACGTGGGTGAAGGAGGAGACCAATACTAAGGCAGGGAGGGGCAAGGCACCAGGACAACAGCCAAGGGAACGGACCCCCAGCCCAAGGGACCACAGGGAAATGGGGGCATCAAGACAGGGCCAGAGGGGGACATAAGGAAGGCAAGACAGTCAGCTGAGTGGCCACAACCCCCAGGACAGGGAACCCAGGGTCAACCCCAAAGGATCCGACAGAGCTGCAGCACAGCCACCTGGTGAAGGGAGGGGAACGCTACATACCCCGCACCTGCCAGGCAACCAGGCACAACCTCCATGAGGTGCCCACACAAGAAAACAGCACACAGGGAAGGAGAACACACACAACCAGAGAAGGGAGAAAATGAACTTTAATACATGGGGAAGCAATGGAGGAACAGTAAACAGAGAAAATCGAGCTGGGGAGCTGCCACCGAGAGGTTGGATGGGGCAGATCCTCCCCCCTCAATAGGGGCGATGACCCCACACCCGGCTCCAGCGATCCGCCTGGGCGCAGTTGAGCTGGTGCACCTGATGTAGGAGGTGCAGGAGGAGCTGCAGAACCTCTTCCTGCTCCCTGGTCCACTCTGCAATCATCGCCTGCATTGAGGAAGAGAGGGAGAGGGGTTGAGCCATTAGAATGGTTCAAGAGCCCCAACCATGTGGAACCCCAAACAGATACCAGGGGAGAGGGCCCCACACACATGCAGCACACTCACTATCTCCTCATACAGCCGTGCTCCAGCACGGAGCTCCAAGGCTGCACGCTAGAGCTGGCCGGTCATCTGTCCCAGGCGAAGCACAGCTAGGAAAACAACCAGAGTAGCTAGAAGGGAGAATGGTGAGGGTGAAGGGGAAAGGGTGCACGGAAACGGTGCGGGTCAGAAGGGGTCATTACACACAGTGCACCCCCCCAAACATGGACCCCAGGTCACCCATGCCAGCACCCCAACTGTTTGGATCAAGCAGGAACACAGGTGGACAACTGATGGGCCTGACAAAGCCCTCACTCACGATCAGCAGCCCATCTCTCCCGCCGCCCATCCATCACCAACAGTGCAGATGTTGGGAACCAGCAGGGGGTGACAGGAGCAGTGATAGGTGGGGCAGCCCCGGCGGGGAGTCCAACCAATGGGCAGCCCCTGCCCGACACCGTGTTTGGTGTGTGCTAAGGTCTCCAGGGCAACAGTAGCTGCTAGGGAGGAGTTGGGGTCCAGTACCCTCCCACGTACTGGTGCATAGCGGACAGCATTGCCATGGGAGAGCACCAGCACACATGTGGCACACGCAACCCACAACAGGCCATCCAAGCCACCTAGGTGGTTGACAACACCACCACAGGGAATATCAGGGGGCTGCACAGAGGATGCGGGCCTGCACAGGGTCACAGGATACCAGGTGGCCAATGACAGATCAAGGACAGTGCAGTCAACATGATGCGCTGTGCCCCCACCACCACACAGGCCGAACTCACGATCCATTAGGGAGCCCCCAGGGGAACACATAACACACCACAGGTTTCTACCTGACAGCCCCAGTGATCCCGAACACAGCCCCCCTGGACCCAGATCTCACAAACACACACACAGACATGTGAGGGGTGATCACAGTGGCACACTGTCACAAAAGCACTATAGAATGTACAGTCATAGGCAAGGTCTCTATTTGTGATGGGGAGCAAGGGGGGAGGTATGGGCAAATAGAGGCTGGTGAACGGGTGATCATGGGCCTGTGGCCATTCTACGCAACCATCACTCTGGGACATCGTTGCACCCACTCCAAGAGGGATGGGGGCGCTCATTAATGCAACAGGGATGGAGGCGGGAGTATACAGAAGAAGTGATGGGGTCCGGCAGACAAGGCAACTGATGAAATGGTCACAGAATACAGTGGGGAGGAGCAGCACTGTCCAAGGGGAGGCAAGGCACAGCACAGTCACGGGAAACACATTGCCATGGAGCAGGAGGTTGGGACACGCAGCTCAGGGAGAGGCCAGAGGATGCTCGTGAAACATCGGCCCCTGGACAAGACCCTCCCAGGTGAATAGGTCCCTGCAGAATCCCCTGGAATGTATATGTGCATCCACCATGAACTCGGGCAGGAGGTGGTTCTCTGTGGCAGCTGCAGCCCTGACATCTGGTAGGTTCAGCACCGATCGCAGAGCGCCCAGCTCCAATGTGGTAGGGGTCCTGGTCAGTAGTGGTCCACCAACATCGGGGGGTAGCAAGTCCATCTCCCCAAGAAGGGCCTGGCATTCCGATTGCGGATGTGATACACCACGGGCACACAGTAGGATGCCGACGTAGTCGGTAGCAACAGGGAGACCCCGGCCTGGAGGACCAGTCCATACTCGGGTCGAGCAGCCACCAGGCAAACAGCCGTGATCTCCTGTGCGATCCATGGCACAACAACAGCAGCTGGGTGCCCCCAAAGAAATTGTTGCAGGAGGGTGAAGCCAAACTCCCCAGCAAGCTGGACCCCCGAATGGATGGCCCATCACCCACATGTACCGTGACAGGAGATTGAATCCATCTGCGACTGACAGGGGGATGCTCAGCAGCAGCTGAACATGGCCAGGCCCCCGAGGGAAACGCGGGTCCGCGATTCGCAGATTTCCCGCAGAATTCCCCTCCCCCCACAGAATCTCCTGCCCCACTTACCCCAGCGCAGAATTTGTAGCCTGCGATGGGGAGACGCGGGGCAGGAGATTCCACAGAGGGAGGGGAATTAACAAACTCTCAGGGCTTTCCCTCCCCAGCCTCCAGGGCTTGCCTCCTCCCCATTAAAAAAATTAATTTACTTAGCCGGCAGCAGCTGCTTCAGCGTGCTCATCCCCATCCAGCTCCTGGCCTCTTCCTGGCCCCTCCCAACAGGGCTTCCCAGAGCAGCGCAGCCAGATGACATCATCCAGCTGCGTTGCCCTGAGGGGCCCCGTTGGGAGGAACCAGGAAGAGGCCAGGAGCTGGATGGGGACGAGTGCACTGGAGCAGCTGCTGCCGCTGCCGCCGCCATTCCTAAGTCACTGCTGCCGCCTGCTCCAGCCATAAGGTAAGTAGGGGGGGCTCCTGGGTTGGGGTTTCCCACTGTGCCCTCTGCAGTGCCATGTGTTGTGTGTGTGTGTGGGGGGGGTTGCCTGTTGTGCCCTCTGCAGTGCCATGTGTTTGTGTTGGGGGGGTTGCCTGCTGTGCCCTGTGCAGTGCCATGTGTTTGTGTTGGGGGGGTTGCCTGCTGTGCCCTCTGCAGTGCCATGTGTTTGTGTTGGGGGGGTNNNAGTGCCATGTGTTTGTGTTGGGGGGGTTGCCTGCTGTGCCCTCTGCAGTGCCATGTGTTTGTGTTGGGGGGGTTGCCTGCTGTGCTCTCTGCCATGCCATGTGTTTGTGTTGGGGGTGGGGGGATTGCCTGCTGTGCCCTCTGCAGTGACATGTTTTTTGGGGGGTGGATTTAGGAGCTGTGCCCTCTGCTTTGCCATTTGTTTTTTTTGGGGGGGGCATTAGGAGCTGTGCCCTTTGCGTTGTCATGTGTTGAGGGGGGTTGCCTGATATTTGAAATACCCATACACAAAACAAAATATAAGCAGATTTTTTTATTCATTGGTACAAGGAAATGGATCGCCATCTGACAGTTTTAATTTTACTAGACTTGTTTTGTAACTTTATTAGGTCGCAGAATTTTCAATTTAGGGTTGCGGAATTTTCAATTTAGTGTCGCAGAATTTTCAATTTGGAGTCGCAGAATTTTGGGGGGGAAATTGCAGAAGAATTGGGGCCCTGAACATGGTGGCTCTGCCATAGTGTTCCCAGAAGCATGTTGGCACATGGCGACCACACCTTCTAGGCACCACCACTGGCCTCAGGGCCTGTTCCACACCTTGCCATGACCTTTTCAAGGGCCGATTGCTGGATTGCACAGGGGTTCAACAGAGAACGGCTGTGAATGAGCGATGCGATTCACATGCTAGCCAGAGTGTGACCTTACACAGTTGATAGTGGGCAGGCTGCTAGGCCCTGTGAATCCCTGACCCACACACCGGGTGGAAACATTCCAGCGCTAGTGATGACAGATAACCAAGGTCATGGCTGCTTCTAGCACAGAGCTAATGAGGCACTCCATGCAGCATATCTTGATTGTGCACAGCTGCACAATGCCATGGCCTTCACTCGCTTTGACAGATACAGGGCTGGTGCGGATGCATCCGGCCCACTGATTGCACAGGGGCATGTCACGGGCACGGGGGTGGCGTTAGGCCCCCTTGGCCACAGTGCAGTCCTGCTGTGGCCCAGCCCCCTGGCATTCAGGCGATCCATGCCAGTGGCGGGATGTGCTGGTGGGCCGGTGAGTGGAGATCCCTACCAGATACGCGGAACACACCCACAGTACTGCACCAATTGATGGTCAACAAACATGGTCCGCCAAAGTACATATTTGGGCTGGTTCCAGTGCCCGGGTGTGGCGTATAGAGAGAGGGGGTTGGGGTGTGGTGGGTGAAAGGTGATCGTGAAAGAGAGCAGAGCTTGTACAGAGGTGCTGTCCAATACTGGGTGTACGTGCAGAACATGGGGGAGGAGGGTGTGCTTAGCGGTTCACCTGTGGCAGGGGTCCCCGTTAACTTGGGACAGCTGTTTACCAACAGGGGGACGTGTGAAGCAAGGTGTGGGTGTGCTGGGTGCACAGGGCATGGGGGTTGGAGGCACAGGCCACAACCGGGTGGTTGGTTAGTGCTCAGCCCAGTGATTGGCCAGGTGCTTTAGCGGGACACGTTCATAGCTCTGCAGGCCTTGGGCCAAGCCACTCATTCATGTAGAGGCTAGTAGGGTACCTGTGTGGTGATCCATCACAGTTTCCAGTGGTGGGTTCTCACGGAGTGTGTGTTGGTGGTACCATGTTGCCTATTAATAAGCCCCCTGAGGAGAGGGCCATCCTGTTAATGGTCCTGGGTGCTTGCTTCATGATCCTGGCCCAGGTGTTCCAGCAATGGACTGAGATACTCCTGCCAGGGCCCCACTTCTACAACCATGGAACACAGCGCAGGAGAGCGGCCAACATGTGCCGAGCAGCATCGTTGTGGTGAGCAAGGAGGATATCTGCTCACCGACATATCCTGTTCAGAACATCAGTGTCCCAGCACATACGGCTTGTCCTTTCCTGGTGGTGCCTCAACCTTTACAGCCGTTGTGTGACTGTCCCAACTCGGAGGATAAATTGGATGGGTTCATGCACCAATGAATGGTGGGAGAACATGTTGGCTACCTGGACAGACGAGTAATGGACGGACCATTTCCGCATGACCTGCTCCCTGTTGACCCGGCTCGGAGAGATCCTGAACCACATCTCCGGAGGCGAGCTACCAACATACGGTATCCGCTGCTGCCAGGGATACGATTGGCCATAGTGGTGCGGAGGCTGGCTATCCCTGATTCCTGTTGGAGTATTGGGGAGCAGTTCGGAGTGGGGGCCACTACCATTAACAGGGCACTCCACAATGTGTGTGACCTGATAGTGGAGCTGCTGCTCGAGCGGGTCATCCAGCTCTGGGATCCCAAGTGTCAGCCGCCGCAGCTGCTTCTTGGCCCGACAGCTGCATCTGACGGCTGGAGACCCCGTCCCCGGTCCTCTGGAGGATGAAGCAATGCACAGCATGGTGCTGCCGCCACCGCCTGTACCACCAGCAGCACCCGACACAGCACCAACAACTGGACCCTCCCGTGATGCGACAGGGCCACGCCCCCCTATGTCACTCTGAGCGCCTCTGGGTGCGTGTAGGGGGTGGGGCTTGTCCCTTATTTGCTGCCCTCGCAGAGAGCTCTGTGCCAGTGAACAGAGTGTATGCCTGGAGAAAGACTGGCCTCCTGCCTGACAACTAAGTACCCTTGATCCAAGACTTGATTGTGCTCCCCTTCTTGTGTTTTCCTCATGCTCCTTGTTCCCTTTCCTTATCCCCCCTGTGGCTCTGATTGAGCACTAGTGTGTCTGAATTTCCGTTGTGTTTGTGGCGTGAGAGTGTACCCATCCCCCTTCATTCCCAGAGAGCGAGAGTGCTGAGAGAGGGCCTTCGGGCCTGGGTGACTCCCCCTTCCCCTCCGGGGTTGTCCTCCTACCTTTGACTCCACAGTGTGAGAGCCCCGGGTCACGCTTCTCTGCCTCTCCTGAGTTCCTTATCCCTGTCTCCCCTCACCATCCCCATGGTGTTTCCCTCCCTAGCGTGGTGTGAAAGGGTCTGTTGTGTGGAACCCCTTCCCAATAACTGCTCTGTGCCCTATGATGATAGGGGCCTAAGTTCCTGGTGTGAGAGCACGCGGAACGGCCCACATACTATCCTGATGGGCTTCTGGGACCCTCGTTTAGTCATACAGAGTCTCCTGACTGAGTTGGGTGTGTGTGGGGTGCAGGATTCCCTTTCCCCCTTCTTCCTTGACCCCACTGACAGATTCACTGACACATTAGCCCCACACCCCTGGCTCCTCAGGATGGATATTGCCCAGGAAATAGGAAAGCTGGTCCATGCCGTGCAGCCTCTTGCAATGCAAATAACGGACTTGCAAGAGCAACACACTGAGCTTGCGGCTGCTGTTGCCCAGCAGCAACCCCCTGCTGCCCCCACTGTTGTTTTATTGGCTCCCCCCGGGCCGCCCATTGTGGCAGCAGAGGTGGACGAGGCCGCTGGAGCAGCCCACCCCACCACCCCCGGTTCCTGTGGTACTGTGGGAGCCTCGGGGTCCTCGCATTGAAAAGTTCCAGGGTGACCGTAGGGCCTTCCGGGCATTTTAGGCACTTTGTGAACTCACCTTTATGACCCAAGCAGGCACCTATTCCACTGATGCCTTGAAGGTGGCTTTTGTGATTGGAAACCTGGGCGGGGTAGCTCTGGACTGGGCTACCAACCTACTAACAAGTAAAAGCCCTCTCTTATCGGATTACCATGGGTTCCTACGTGAGTTTTGCTTTTTGTTTGACCACCCACATTGGCTCCGGGACATTGAGACGGCCATCTTGGCCCTTCACCAAGGGCACATGCCCCTCATCGGATATATTACGCAGTTCCAACAACTCGCCCTGGAGCTACAATGGTCCAAAGATGCCCTTAGAGTGCATTTCCGGAAGGGGCTAGAGGATGACCTCAAGGACCAGCTGGCGTATGTCGCCCTTCCAGACACCTGGGCCAATGTGGCCACATGGGCCCTTCAGATAGACGCCCGCCTCGCGGAGCGATGGAGAGAGAGATGACAGGACAACAAGAGCCTTCTGGTAAGACCAGTGCCATTCATCTCCCCTAGCTCAGAGGTGGCTGGACAAGCCCTGCCAGATGCGGAGCCCATGCAGCTGGGCGCTTCCCGAGGACCCCTTACTACAGAAGAGCGGGATCGTCATCGACGAGCACGAGCCTGCTTTTATTGTGGGGATCCAGGGCATTTCATACAAGACTGCCCAGCTCTGCCCTCGTCCCGGCGGCAACCGGGAAACATCAAGGGTCGAGATAGGCAGGGAGCATCTCGACCCTAAAGATTATTCCATCCCTTACTACCGATGCCCCTCTCCATTTGTGGGTGCCTATGACACTGAGCATCACCCCGCACCGGTCATTGGTCGTTTGGGCACTGGTGGATTCCGGAGCCTCTGCTAATTTTATCGACAAGACCTTGGCGCGGACCTCCAAAATCTCATTCTAATCCAAAGCAGTCCCTGAAGCTGTGCAAACCATTGATGGATCCTCTCTCATGTCAGGCCCTGTTACCCAACAAACCACCTCTCTCTCCTGTGTGATAGGGTCTCATTGGGAAACCCTTACCTTCGATGTGGTGTGTACACCCCTTTTCCTTGTGGTCCTTGGACTCCCCTGACTCGTGTGCCATGAACCCCACATTCATTGGGCTCAATGGCATCTCCAATTTAAGTCCTCCTACTGCATGCAGCATTGCATACGACCCGCTCCCCTCCAGTCGTCCCTAGCAGCTGCTAGCAGCACCTCCAAGCAACCGGAACCGAGGCTACCACAAGAGTACATGGACCTTGCAGAGGTTTTTAGTAAAACACATGCGGCCCAGTTGCCTCCCCACCATCCTTACGACTGTCCTATTGACTTAATTCCGGGCACCGAGCCCCCTTTTGGACGCATTTATGCCCTTTCCACTCTGGAACTGACAGAACTTCGCAAATACCTAGATGAGGCCCTTAAAAATGACTTCAGATGACACTCAACCTCCCCGGCAGGAGCCCCCATCTTTTTTGTCCCAAAGAAGGATGGGGGCCTAAGACCCTGTATAGATTATCGGGGCCTCAACAGCATGACTATTAAAAATCGGTACCCTTTGCCCCTTATCCCAGAACTACTGAACTGGCTCCAAGGTGCTCGGATATTTACAAAATTAGACCTCCGGGGAGCCTACAACCTGCTGCGAGTGCGTGAAGGGGATGAGTGGAAGACAGCATTCTGGACGCGGTATGGACACTTCGAATATCTGGTCATGCCATTTGGGTTGGCTAACGCTCCTGTCGTGTTTCAACACCTTATCAGCGACATCCTTTGCGATATACTAGACACTTTTGTCATAGCATATTTAGACGATATCCTCATCTACTCCACGTCCCATGAGCAACGTGTGAAACACGTGCGACAAGTCCTCCAGTGCCTAAAGACCCATAAACTGTATTGTAAACAAGAGAAATGTGCATTTCAACTCTCCACCATTGAGTTCCTGTGGTTCGTCATTAGCCCAGATGGAATTCAAATGGACCCAAAGAAGATCCTTGCCATCCAACAATGGCCCTCTCCAAAAACGGTTAAGGTGCTACAGCGTTTTCTTGGTAGTATTAATTACTATTGACAGCATATTCCCCATTATGCAGAAGTCACCAGTTCCTTTACACAACTTCTGAAAAAGAATCGCCCCTACATCTGGACCCAAGAGCAAGATTACAGCTTCCAATTCTTAAAGGGGGCTTTTATGCAAGCACCTCTTCTCCAGCATCCGGACTTTCACAAACCATTCTTCGTGGAAGCCGACGCATCCAGTATCGCCATTGGAGCAGTGTTACTTCAACAAAACACCGACAAAACTTGTCTCCCATGCGCTTATTATTCTCGGCAGTTGTCCCCTGCTGAGAGAAATTACACGGTTCTGGATCGGGAACTGGCAATCAAAGCTGCCTTTGAAACTTGGCGGCACTACCTCGAAGGAGCACAATACCCCATTATGGTAACTACGGATCATAAGAACCTTACCTTCCTTCAGACCGCCCAGATCACCAACCCTCGACACGCCCGTTGGGCGCTCTTTTTCGCACGCTTCACCTTTATGATTCAATACTGACCGGGAAAAATGAACCTTTTGGCAGATGCTCTCTCGTGATATCATGAAGGGAAAGAGACATGTGTGTCCTAAGGACCCTATCCTTGAACACCGGGTGTTTGCAGCCACGCTCCCTTCCCTCAATTATCTACGACAAGCCTCCGCACATGAAATTCGTCCCTCAGAAAGTACCACATTTCCCCTACAGGATGGTCTCTATAAAAGAGGACGGC
>QEPC01014555.1:872500-891981 GCA_003113815.1 Sphenodon punctatus | reverse complement strand
TGTTACCGGGGGTAGGGGCAACGGGGTCCACGCACGCGCACACACACTGCCCTGGGGTATCGAGGTCAGCACGGGATCTATCGGGGAATATAAGGCCCGTCAGGATAGTGTGTGGGCTTTACCTCTAATTAAAGAGAACGAGCCCTTATCATCATCAGGCGCTGCTGACCAAGATTCCAAGGCTGCCCCACACTCTTCAATACAAACAACCCGGTACGAAAGGACCACGGGGTGAGGGGTTCCCCCCCAGGGAGTGCGGGGCCCCGGAAGGGGGAAGGGAAGGACAGACACAGGACACTCACCACTGAAGTCAAGGGCACCACACAAGGGTCAGGAAGGGCTTTCTTGCTCACACTCAGGCTGCTGACACTCACACTTCCACAGGGGTCACGGAGAGAGGAACACGTTCACTTGGGCACAGACAGGGGATCACACTCAAGAAGACGCTCACTTGCTTGCTCACAGGGAACTCAGACAAGGGGCCGGTTTCTACAATCACCAGCGCCGTTTCCCAGGCGGCGCTGGCTTTTATCCCTTGAGCCCCGCCCCTGTGCGCGCCCGCAGCCGCTCCGAGCGGCGCTGCGGGGGTGGGGGAATCCCCACCATGAAATTGACTGCAGGGGGCGTGTCTACTTGCCGCTCCTGGGCTCCTGCTGGCAACGCTGCATGTGGGGCTGTTCCCTGCGGGGCCGACGCCGGCCCCGCCCAACTGGTCACTGACGGGGGCGTGGCTGCAGGCCCAGGCCTCCCCTCCGGTGCTTGAGGGAGTATCGGGGGACTTCCTGGATGTTGGCGTTCTGCCGGCGGTGACCGCCCGCGACGCGGCTCTTCCCGGCCCGCGGGCGTCTTTGGGGAGGAAGAGTTTGAGGCTGGTAGGCTGCTGGGCTGGGCTGTTTGGTCTAGGAGTGCTTTGGGGGTCCCGGAGCGCCCCCGGGTCCCTCTGACATCACCATTCCCACAGCGTTTCCCTCCCTAGCGTGGTGTGAAAGGGTCTGTTGTGTGGAACCCCTTCCGAATAACTGCTCTGTGCCCTATGATGATAGGGGCCTAAGTTCCTGGTGTGAGAGCACGCGGAACGGCCCAGATACTATCCTGATGGGCTTCCGGGACCCTTGTTTAGTCATACAGAGCCTCCTCACTGAGTTGGGCATGTGTGGGGCGCAGGATTCCCTTTCCCCCTTCTTCCTTGACCCTACTGACAGAAGGTAGTGATCTGCAGCTTTAAGGACATGGGCTTCCCCCATTGTATCGGAGTGATAGACACCACCCACATCCCTATCATCCGGCCCCCACATGCCAAGATGGACTATCTGAACCAGAAACAGGTGTTCTCGATAAATCTCCAGGTCATTGTGGCTCACAGGTGCCTGTTCACTGATGTGTACACAGACCAGTCAGGGAGGAGTCATGATGTGTGCATTCTGCAGGCGTCACCTTCTATGCCCACATGTTCGATGGTGAGATTGCCCCTGTACAGGGTGATTGAGGGGGCATCCATGGCTCCGGTGGTGCTTGGGGACCCCATCTACCCGCTGAACCTGTGACTCATGAGGGCTCACACACCAGAGTGCAGGCTTTTCAATGAGCACCTATCGTCCACTTGGAGCGTGGTGGAGCGGACATTTGGCCAGCTCAAAATGCATTGGTGCCTAGCTTGTAGAAAGTAGGGCTTGGTGGTCTTGGTCTAGAGAAAAGCCTTCTTGTTCAGGAAGCCAAAGATCATGGGTTCTAATCCCCGCTGCTGCTGTCATTGAGTAAGAGAGAAAAAGCCTGTACCTTTTGACATTTTTTGTTGGTGCTTGCTGTGGAACATTCACGTCCATTCCTGTGCGTGGGGCCCCAATTGTGGAGTCCGAACACCCTTCTTTACCTACTTAAAGACAAAAATTATAGTCTACAAACAGCAGGGCTTGGTGGCCTAGAAGTGAGGCTCTTTGCTCCGTAAGCCAGAGATGGTGGGTTCTAATCCCCTGTGTGCATAGAATCAATAAAACACACATATTATCCAAGCTCTCTGTGTGCTACCATTGAGGGTGAATGAAAAGGGCCTTTGGCGGACCTTCTGAAAACATCATCAAGAGAACGCATATAACAAACATTCATACGTGTGCTTTCCTTGAAAGGTTCATGTCCATTCCTGTGCAGGGGGCCCTGATCATGGAGTCCAAACACCCTTCTTCACCTACTTAAGGACAAAAATCATAGTCTGCAAGGAGCAGGGATTGGTGGATTTGAGGTGAGACCCCTTGCTCAGGATGCCACAGGTCATGGATTCTAGTCCCCTGTATTGGGGTTTGTACAAACAGAATCGATAGAACACACATACTACCCAAGTTCCCAGCATGCTCCGTGTGCTACCGTCGAGGGTGAATAAAAAGGGCCGTGTCGGGGCTTGTGCGAACAGAATCGATAGAACGCACATACTACCCAAGTTCCCAGTATGCTTCGTGTGCTACCATCGAGGGCAAATAAAAAGGGCCATGTGTCGGGGCTTGGGTAAACAGAATCGATAGAATGCACATACTACCCAAGTTCCCAGTATGCTCTGTGTACTACTGTTGAAGGCGAATGAAAAGGGCCTTGGGTGGCGGGCCTTCTGAGAACAGGATCGATACAAAGCATATAACAAACGTTCATACGTATGTCAAGTACAATGGGAGGAACTTGAATTGAAATAGTGGGTGATACCTCCCACATCCTGGCTGGCCTCACCAGGGGCAATGGTCTCCCCCTGCTCTATGGGGTCGGGCAGTGGGGGTGTTGTTAGCACCCTCTTTCTTCCCCTGGCAAAGGCAGTGCTGTGTATGTGGGAGGCGACTATGTCCCCGTCCATGCAGAGGAACCAGTCCAGCTCGTCATGGAACTCCATTGTATGCATGGCATGGCCAGACTTGATATTATTGTCCTTGATATACTTATATCTGGACCTCAAGTCCTTTGCTTGCTGCATGCACTGGGTGACATCCCTATTGTACCCCTGCCGCTGCATCTCCTGGGCGATGGCTTCATAGACCTGTCTGGTCTTGTAGCTGTTCACCAGGTCGTGTTGGACCTTTTTGGCCCCCCCACACACATATGAAGTCCTGGGTCTCCTTCCTTGACCAGGGTTCCCCCTTTTGGGTATCACGTGTGGGGAGCCATCCAGCTTGGGGTTCACTCAGTAGCTGTGGTGACAGTGGAGCTGGTCATCTCCTGTTGGTGGTATTGCATGGGGGTTAGAATCTATCCCACAGGCCCCCTTTTGCTCCCATTGGGAGATTCTTCCCCTCTCCCCCTGGGGGGCATGGCAGGGTTACCTGACTGTCACAGGGGCCCTCCTCGGCTGTCTCCCTGGTGGTGCGTTGCTCCTGTGTCTGTGTGCTCTCCCGGTGTGTGTGTGTGTGTGTGTGTGTGTGTGTTGGTAATGGTTAGCTGTCAGCTGCCCGTCCTGTGTTCTCTCGGGATGGTTTCTGGTATTGGCATGCGGGCACCCCCTTCCCAGGTTGTTCGGGTACGCTTGCTCTTACTTAGCTGTCTTGCGCTCCCTTCCCCGTGCCCCGTGGCTGTGGTGGACTGGGGGGATGCGGGCGGAGCGGGCACTGGGGTATGCCCTCGTCCCTGTGATGGGACAGGTGTGCTGTGATTAGCCATCTTTCCCTCTCCCCGCATTCTGTTGGGTCGACCCCCTTCCCCTGGGTGTCCCGAGGTCCCTTGGCTTACCCTGGCCAGTCCTGCGCATGTCGCGACACTGGCTCCCTTCGTTTTGTTGAATGCTTTCCTTCCAGACATTTTGGGAGCTGGCACACCACTGTCATGTTTCGGTTCTCCTTTCAGGGCTCCCAGCCGGGCAGCTGGAGCCTCCCCCGGTGGGCGTGTCTGCTTAGGGGCACCTGCATGGTCTCTCTAGCCATCTATCTGTGGTATCGGTGGACCCATCCCCATGGGTGTGGGTGTTTTGGTTTTTACATGGATGGGTGGGTGTTGAACACCCACCTTCATCCATGGAGCTTCCCGGCTGCTCCGTGGGTCATGAATGCACACCCACCCACTTGTGAACTTTTACACGGACTCTCTCACACCCATCTGATAGGTATTTAACTACTTATGGGTGTTCGTGGGTGGGTGGCGTCCGTGTAAAAGAGGCCTATGGTTACATGCAACTGATATATGTGCATGCCATTGCCCACAGTCTGTGTATACATGCTGAACACACCCACCGACACACCATGTGTATAACTTTGGTTCATGGCTTTTTTTTCTTGGCCCCTTTCCTCTCCCTGGATCTATCCTGGGGATTCAGTCCCTACTCTCAAACAATGAAAGAATGAGCTCAGAGGAAGGGAGAAGAGATGAGGGCATGCACTCAAGGATGGGGAGAATCTTTGGCATAGATCAATGATCTGGACCTTCCCTTTTGTTCCCCCATTCTGAGAACACCCCTTGAACACTCCCTCCCCAACTCCTATGTGGCCTGCAGAGCTTGTACTAATTTTGAAAGTGGTCTGCAAGAGGGAAAACATTTTCCATTCTTGGTGTATATACACCCACCCACATGCATGTGTATATATACAGCACACCACATCACACATCCCATGTATACATCCCCTGTGTATGCACATATCACTTAAAGCTGGAGAAGTTCAGAGAGTTGTTGCTCTCTGCTCCCTGCCCTGGGGTCCAGCCAGCTTTGGGGATACCTTCAAGGCAGGCTGCTGGCAGCTGGAGCAGGGAGAGGCAGCAAAGAGCTTGCAAAGTTGGTAGTCCAGGGGCTGGCATAGAAGTCGTGGGAATTAATTTTTTTAGCAGAGCTGTTCTTTCCTATGTATCCCATAGACTTGGAAAAGTGACTTTGTCAATTTACCATGTGGTCTGATTTCAAGATGGCTGCCTTAATTCAAGATGGCTGCTAAAAACATTCCCATCCCCACTTCTGAGGCCAGTACCTCAGGAAATAATGATGATAGAGCCTTGAAAAAAAAATTGAACAAAAGTTGAGGCCTGTGAAAGTATGTTAATGGCACAGAAGTGAAATACCTAACAATCATACAAGTACAGGCAAAGTTTAAAACTGAAAATCATAGTAAAAATTATTTCCTTTTGGAGAAAAACACATCATTTGCAAGGACTTTTAATTCACAAAAATATTCTTCTAGTAATTGATATGAGCAATATTTGGACAATGTGTGAATGTTTAAACCTGTAAGTGTAGCCCCCTGGGGGAATGCCTGGAGAGCAACCCTTTTTGTCCCTGAGGAGTAGCCATAGATCTTGAGGAAGAAGTTTTTTTGGAGAGTCTAAAGGGGAGTTTTGAAGGAAGTTGGAGTGGGAGAGAGCAAAAGAGACAGAGGCATTTTTTACTTTTGAGGAGAACACAGAGGGACATCCAGAGAGGACAGTAGTGAAGCCATCAGATATAGTTGACAAATTGCAAGTAGAAAAGGATGTAGTTGTTGCTGCATCGAAAATTCTACAGGAATCCTTATCACAGACATATTTTCAATTGGAAGATTGAATATGTGATGAGAATCAACTGCAGTCTGCCCTTGAAAATATGGTTCTGCCAGACAGTTGGCAAAAATTATTCCATTAAACTCTAAGGGAATGAAGAGCATTATCTTCTCCCTGCAGTAGGAACATAAAGTCCATTTTTCAAGATATTTTCTATCTTTATTTTAATGGACAACAAACAACCCCTAAACATATTCTGTTAGCTGAAGCTGTGCACCATCTGACATGTGCAAAGAAACATATAGAGGAACTGAATCATCTTGGTCATTGTGTTAGTTATGCCATCTTGGAAAGACTGGATACAATATATGCCAGAAACATCACGGACAAAAATATTGACGGATATGTGCCACTCCCCTCAAATATTATTCCAGGTATATTTGTGCATGTAGCTTGTGACAATGATGACTTCAGTGACAGGGGTGGTGCGCATTGCAGGGCACCAGGGGCATTGCACCTCCTGGCCTGATCCCCCTCTGCACACTCTTCATGCTTTTAAAAAGAAAGAAAACAAAAAACAAAAAGAAAAAAAAAACTCACCTGAGTCCAAAAGGCACCAAAGGGTGGGGAGGAGCCAGCAACTCGCTCCAGACTTGATCTGAGTCCTCCAGTTCAGCAATCAGCTAAGTGCTCAGTGTTGTTGTTGTTGTTGTTGTGCCTCCCTGGACACATGTGCAGGCAAGAGCGGAGGGGGTGGGAACCAGTGCCTCCTGCTGACTCTGCTCTAAGGCATGCCTTAAGAGACAAAACTTTACAAAAGCAATTTGGGCAGCTGGGCTTAGAGTCCATGCTGCTTGAATGGGGAAAAGCACTTTGCTTTTCCTATCAGTGGGGACAGCGTTCCACAGAGCCCTATGGGCTGCTGTGGAAGTCTCTGGGTAATTTCAGATGTTACGTTCTCCCAGATCACCACAGTGGATCCCCAGCCATGGAAAGCCACCTAGCCCCCACCCATGGTTCTGACAGGCCCCAAACAGATGTGATGGGAGTGGTACCACGGCAAGGAAACAGACAGCCATGCCATGAACCAGGACAGCGCAACAGATGTTACACCAATCCCAGACCATGGCATGAACCCCCAGAGGCCACCGGGGTGGGGCAGGACACAGACATGGCCGACTGAGGGCAAAGAAGCCAAATGCGCCACAAGGTACCGCCCACCACGCTAGAGAAGCAGGAAGGGAGGGGCAGGAGGGAGGACAATGGCAGAGCCGCATACACACAACATGAAGAAGGAAGCCATGGACAGAGCAGAACACAAACCACACACACACACACACACAAGCTAGCACACAGACAGCAAAAAAGGAAAGTAATGAAGGGGACGACACACAGGGGCACACAGGGGAACAACAACAATGGGACAGGAATAGACAAACACCCAGGAAGAGATACACAGACAGGGCACACCACACTGCTAGGAGCAGCCGTGCACAGGGGGGAACAGATAACACCACAACGGGAAGCCCAACAGACAGCACCAAAGACATGTGGGGGACGGAGGTCAACAATGGGCAAAGAAACAGGAGGGGGAAGGGGCCGGAACAGTGCAAGACATGGGGGTAGGCACCCAAAACCCCAGGGACAGCACAGGGCAGCACAAGGCACCCAACAGCGACACAGGCCGCTGAACTGACAGGGGTCCCAACGGTGACAGAGCAGGGTCACAGGGGAAGAGCCACCAATCCGATGAAGTCACTGGAGAGGGCCAAGGCAGGTCCCAACAGCAAGACGACCTGTTCTGGATGAAAATGCACAGTCGGCAAGGGAATCGAGCCCCAAGCCATGTACAGCTGATGTAGACCCTCCCCCCCAACAAGGGGAAGCCGGGTGTTGCATGCACAAGAATCCCAGACACAAAGAGTCATGGAGGCATCGTGGGGGTGGGGGCAGGTCATGGGCACAGGTGAGGAGCAGGCTGAGCAAGGGATGCAAAGGTCCACGGGGAACACCAGTACTGCTGTCGGACAGCACCAAACAGTAACATGGGGGGCGGGTCACGGAAACGAACTCCATGTGTCACGGGGGAAGGGGGGAGGAGAGAGGGGTTCACAAGGACAGGCCCGAGATTGGAACAATGGTCTTTGGGGGGGAAAGGGGAAGGAAAAGGAAAAGGGAACAAAGACAAGGGGCGGCTTCCTCTTTGGAAGGAGTTTCTTTCGAAGATTATAATGTCCCTCAGCGTAGAGTGTGGGCTTTCCCCCTTACTCAGAGGGCAACCCGTGTCATCATTGGGACTAACGAGAGGTAGCCAATTGCCCCAGAGAACAAGGACAACACGAGGAATGGGGTCAGACACTCGGGGGTATATACGGGCCCCAGGGAACCATGTAGGAGGAAGGGAGGGAGGAGGGATCCCGGGTAACAGGAAAAAGGGATGACAAAGGGGTTATGGGAATAAGGGAAGGGTGACGGAGAGGGCTTGTTTCTGAAGGAAGGAATTGCAAGGAAGGTACTGGAAGGAGTCGAAGGGTATTGAGAAAGGGAACAGGTAACCCTCACACCAGGATCCCACCTTACTTTTGCACAGATAAGGACAACACAAGACACTACAACGCACACTCACCCAAACACCAAATCACGCCAGGAAGGGAAAACACGGGAACCACTCACGCTCTCCAAACTCACAATAAAGATCAATCAAGAAGCGATACAAGCAACAAGGGGGCCAGCCTCTCACAAGTGATTACCTCTGGCGGCTCTTGGCCCCGCCGGTACCTTTTATAGCCACTAATCTTGATTTGGGTCCGGTGTGCTCCGGGCAGGGCCCCCAACCCGTCGTGGAGCTTGCGTTGCATTCAGTTCACTGGGGGCGGGGTCCGGAGGGACGCAGAAGCGCGGGGTAACTCCGTCCCCCAGTATCGGCATCTCCAGTGCTCCTGGACTCGCCGCCCCTTGGGCTATTCCTAGGCAGCGGAATCCCCGCTACCGGCCGGAGTCGGGGCGGCATGTGCCCTGACACCATGGTACAGATGGTCACGGGGTGCCACACAGAAGGCCCTGGGGTGCAGGCAAAGTGGCACAGCTGAGTGGAAGGGAGGCAATAGATGGAGCCAGGACAGCAGTGGGACCGGAATGGGAACAATGGAGCAGGTCAAAAAATGGAATGGCTAGGGAGGTGCAGGGAGCACACGGTGGAGACAACATCCGAGACACAGATGACCCTGGGGGAACCTACAGCCAGCTACACAGGGTCACAAAGGGGGGTGGGACGGGGTGACCCAACAGATGAAAATAGTGCGGCCACTTCAACATGCCCCACCGATAGCCCATCCATGCCATGTGGTGGGCAAAAAGATAGTAGGCCTCAAAAGGATCAAGACCGGTGAGCCCAACCTGAACATCAGTACAGGGCCATACATCAGACAGCGGCCAGCAGCTCGGGTCCTGTGGGATCAGACATGCATAGTCAGCCGCAGGGGGTCATACCAGCTGTCCCAACAGGCGGCAATAAGCAGTCCCACATGAATGCTGGTACAGCAGCCCAGAGGCCCAGCTCCTCTGCATGGAGCTGGCACTCGCAAGCGCTAGTCACATATCCAAAGTAGTGAAGGCCCGAGCTCAGACACAAATAGGCATCAGGGCGGGTAGCTGGGGAGCACAGGAGCAGTTGAATGGGCTGGGAATGCCACAGGTCAGCTAGAGCCATGGTCTCCCTGTAGGTCCAGCAATGCGGACCGACTCCGGAACTGCAGAGCGGGAGCTCCGAGGCAACAGTACTGGCCATGGTGCAGCTGGCAGAGGGTCTGAATAGCAAGGGAAGAGGGGCCCCACAAATCAAAGTAGGCAGAGGAGGCAACCAGGAGAGCTCCAAGGACACATGATAAGGGTGCAGGCAGCACTATGGGATGGCTAGGAAGCAATGCGTGGGGAGCGGACACAGCACAGCTGCAGGAACTGAACCCCAGAGATGGTCGACACACAGACATCAGTGTTACACAGACAATGTACAACCAACCACACACCACCCTCACATAGCCACCTACATTCCTGAGGCAACCCCCCGCTATGCACCAGAACACCTTAGTGTCCATATACGGAGAGCCCCCAACACCACAATACCTGCCTGCCAGTGGTAACAGGGAGTCCAAGACATACAGGTGGAGCCCTCCCAGTACAGGTGAGCAGCCCAGTGCCACCCAGACCACCTGTTAACGCATAGCCCACCACCAATAGGCAAGGCACCACAGTTCATGGCCCAATGGATGGCTGCTGGAGGATGGGCATTTGTCGGCTACAGGCCCATTATAGCGAGCCACAGCCTGCAGCACATCAGCACTAGCATGCCTCTCAGCAGTGTGCATGACAATGTCACAATGCCCAGTGCTCTTGAGGAGTTTACCTGCTCAGTCCGTCACTGTTACCCACCATGGATGCCAACCAGTAGGGTGTCCGTTGGCTCTTACTGGAGATCATAGTTGAGTGGTACCATCAGCACACCGAGCTCCAGTGGATCACCATGGAGCTGCTTGAACTGCATGCTGGGGTCCGGGAATGCCTGACCCATTTTGCTGCAACCAGCCTGCTCACCCACCACAGGTACCACCACATCCAGTCCATGTGCATGGTGCTTAGGCTATCTGAGATTAACTGCAGGGCCATGCTGATTGCACGCACCCATCCAGCAGCCCTCAGGGAAGCAGCTGCTCGCCACTACTGGAGGAGGGCGGCCGTCCTCGGTGCTGTCATACTTGCCATGCCCACTGAAAGGCGCATCTGGGTCATCCACAGAACCCAGAAATGGTGGACAGGGGCCCTGACATGGTGGGATGCTGCTGCTTGGAGGGTCCACTTCAGGATGGACCAGCATACCCTCCTGTGACTAGCAGAGCTCTTGCTGCCCTGGCTGGAGCATCAGCACCCCACCCCCCATGCACTCCCCTATACCCGTTGTGCAGCAAGTGGGCATAGCAGTCTGGGCTCTGGCCACCCCAGATTCCTGCCATTCTGTGGCACAACACTTTGGTGTGGGCCTGACTACCATCACCTGCATAATCCGCAAGTTCTGTGAGGCTGTGGAGGCAGTTCTCCTTGACTGCGTGATCCAGCTTGTGGATCAGGAGGCTGTGATGGCTGGCTTCAGGGCTTCCGGGTTCCCTAACTGTCTGGGCACTATTGATGGCACCCATATCGAGATCCTCTGTCCCCCCCAACGATGATGCAGCCGAGTACATAAACAGGCACGGTTACCATTCATTGCAGCTCCAGGCTGTTGTCGACCACCAGGGCCAGTTCACAGATATCTTTTCTGGCCACTCCGGCTGCAGCCATGATGCCCGGATCCTCGCCATCTCCCCATCCTTCTCACGGATGTACAGGGGGGACTATGCCAACATGCGGATGTCCCAGATCGAAGAGGTGTTGATGCCCCCCTGCATAATTGGGGCCCAGCCTATCAACTCCTCAGATGGCTCATGAAGGCCTATCCAGTGACCAAGAATCAAATGGAGTCCCTGTACAACACCCGGCTGTGCACCTCAAGGACCGTTGTCGAGAGGTCTTTGGTGCCCTCAAACAGAGATGGAGGTGTGTTGCAGGGTGTCTGGACTTTTCTGTGGAGACCTCCGCCCTCGTCATCAGTGCCTGCTGCATGTTGCACAACATCTGTGAGACTGATGGAGCTGCCCTGGCGTATCCCCTGCCATAGCGGCCAGCTGGCCCTGTTCCACTATATGTGAATGCATTATGCATTATGCCATTATGCCAAGCGGATACAAGCAGCTGTGGTGAGGCACATATTCAGGGTACCCCTGCCCTGAGTCTGCTGGGATGCTGCCAGGGATAGTAGGCTGTGGATCCCCAGTATTCCCCAGTCGTTGTTAGTTGGATCCCCATTCCATTGCCTGTGGGTGCTCCCTCCCCTCTCGGTCCCACTAGACACATGCCCCGTGGTCCCTGAGGCCACAGTGTGGAACCTGTGGCATAGCCGTGACCAACAGGGCCATATTCTGACCCGAGTCAAGCACGGTCCCTGACTTGAATATTTAAGAATGACAGACATGATGGTTACAGTGTCTAATGGTGTTTTTATTTTATTTACAGTGCTCTCAGTGCCCTACTTTGCCCTCCCCTTCCCCCTGACCCATATTGCTTTCTGGGCCGACCTCTCCCTCACCTGACAGGCAGCTTGGTGGTTTGTGAGCTGCCCTTGGCCATGCTGTCATCCCCCTCCAATGTTTCTTGGCTCTGGCATGGCTCATGGCTGTCCAGGGGTTGGGGGCTGGACTGGACCTGGAGCTGGCTGGTGCTGCTGTACCTGCCTGGTCGGCTGCTGCCTTCTCAGCCCCTGTGGGATGGGTAAGCAAATGTGAAGCCCCTGTGGTCTTAGCTGCTGCAGCTGCTGTGGGATGGGCAATGAAGGTGGGATGGGTGGTGGGTGTGGGTCTGCATCTGGTATGGTGCCCGGTGGTGCAGTTGCCATGATGTATGTGCTCCTGGTGCCCGCATGTAGCAGCAGCAAGGTGTCAATTTCAAGCAACCTGTCCAACTTTCTGGAGTGGTCTGCTCCCAGGCAGTCTATTGTTTGCTTCCATTTACCTGGTGTAGTCCCTACGGATGTGTGAACAGGATGGAGTTTGGATGTTCAGCTTTTCAGACTAAAAACTTAGTTCAGGTTCATGGGTTCAGTTCGGCGGAGTTCGGTACCCCCAAATAGGGCTGAAGCGGCAAGCCGCTGCGGTAACTTTTTCCAATGGAAAAAGCTCTTCCACAATGAGTGGCATGATGCGATAGAGACGTTCATTCTGCTACTTTCATTCTGCTAATTCCACCATTCCACTACTTTCATTCCACTACTTCCAAAGACTGCAAAAATAGCGGAATAATGGTTTTTTCCAACAGTTTCTATCTTCCGCAATTTCCACCAGCACTGCGAAGTATTGAAAAATGTTTGTTTCGACAGTTTCTGCGATTGTTCGGACAGTTTCCAAATTAATTGAATGCTGGCAGAATTAGAGGAATGCTGGCAGAAAAGCTGCAGAACATCATGAGTATTTCTGAAATGGTGGAATGAAAGAGCAGAATGGAAAAAGGAGTTACCACTTCAGCCCTACCCCCAAATATTTGGAAAGTTTGGTCCCGCCTGGAGGCTTGGAGTGCTCCAGGGACCCCCAGGGGTGCATGTGATGGCATGGCAGGCCGTCAGAGACACAGCAGCAGCAGCATCAGAGACCGGGAAGGCTTGGCGCTTGGCACCCCAGGTTTCCCGGGCAGGCAGGCTCAGTGCTTGGCCCCTGGGGGTGCCCGTGGCACCAGGGCTGGCCATCTGAGACCCAGTGACAGCAGCAGCAATGGAGGAGGCCGGGAAGGCTTGGGGCTTGGTAGCTGGCTGGCACCCATAGTTGGCTGGACATTACAGGCTGGAAGGCATCGGTGGGTCTCAGACCATCAGTCATGCCCTAATGGGAATTGGGCGGGCACCCCCAGGGGCTAAGCACTGATCCTAAGTTCTTCTGAAGAAGGGGAAGCATTTAAGAGTCCTCTTCTTTACCCTGCAAAGGGGCTGGATACGCAACAGCAATTGGAACTGCGTACCCCAAGTCTAGTTCCCATACAGATTCTTTCTCCTGTGAGCTCCCAGAATGGTAGCCTTCTGGTTTAGAACTGGGAAAATTGAAATGCAGAGAGGTCAAAGGACTTCCAAACCAGAAATTAGAACTGGTGTCTCTTGACTCCTGACCTCTCCTACAAATGAGCAATGCTGCCGCCCACCCAAAGGCTGCTGAAAACAGATGTTCTGCTGGGCTTACCGTCTCTGCCTGCAGGCCATGACAGCACATGCAAACCTGATTTGGGCATCGGCAGGCACTACTGTAGCCCTGTCACTCCTGCCATGATGGTGACTAGAACTGGAGAGTCCAGCATAGAGCGAGCAGAACAGGAGGTCTGCAGGCTGTAATGACCAGCCAAGTTGGGGTGCCAGCCACCAAGCCCTGGCTGGGCCTCTGTTGCTGCTCCACCGATTCCTGGCAGCCTGCAATGCCTGGTCAATTAGTGCCTGCCGGTGCCCAAAGCGGGGTTATGCATGTTGTCATGGCCTGGAGGCAGAGACTTAGTAGCAGCAGACTGTGAGAAGGCTTGGGGCTTGGTGGCTGGCACCCATAGGGTGCAGGGCATTGCAGGATGGCATCGGTGGAGCAGCAGCAGAGGCCCGGCCTAGGCTTGGTGACTGGCACCCCAACTTGGCAGGCTGGCAGATTTCCAGTTCTGCTCACTCTATGTTCAGTTCTCCATTTCTAGTCACCATCATGGCAGGCAGTGGCTGGCTGGCCACGTGAAGCACCACTGTGCAAGGCTACTTGATCAATTTGCAGAAGAGTTGGTTAAGATCTGGCGAGTAGGATGCCAGCGTGGAATGCCCAGCCCCATATGGGTGCCAGCCACCACCAAGCCCAAACCAGGCCTCTGTCATGGCTCCCCTCATGCCTGGCAGCCTGCAATGAGTATTTATTTAGAAGGGTACCATCCTCAAGGGGAAGTGGTCTTAGTAACAGAGCAGGTAAAAAAAGTTATGTAACAAAATATTCATCATGAGGCCACTTCCCTGGCTCCTTTGGCAAATGGGAAGTGGTCATGCACATTTCTGGGTAATACTGGTTCTGATCCTTCAGGATTATGTCCACTTAAGATGGATCCTTTGCTTACACCCTCTCCCTCAATATCGGGGATGGAGGAATTTGATCTCCCCTCAAATCAATTGAGTTTTACAACTGCAGATGAAGTGGAGGAATGATGGGCAGGCCCCCTAAGGAAGTCTTTTATCTCTATAGTTTCTCAGAACATTTTGGGTTGGAAAACCAAATTGATGGATAATGATTTTGGTTGTTTCATTAGATCCTTTGACATCATTTTTCTCTGAGAAACATGGCATGTGGGGCAATTGGACTTGGATGGGTATGTGTCCTTTGTTGAGTGGACGTTACCTCATCTGAAGTGAAGGGTAGGCCTAGCAGGGGTTTGGGCTGTTTAATATTTTAAACAGACACAGTGGCAGGCCTCCAGTTCTGCTCGCTCTATGCTGGATTCTCCAATTCTGATCACCATCACATCCAGGCATTGCAGGCTGCCAGACATCAGTGGAGCAGCAGCAGAGGCCTGTCCAGGGCTCGGTGGCTGGCACCCCTACTTGGCCGGGCGTTGCAGACTGGCTGGCATTGGTAGAGTATTTACAGACAATGAAGTGGAATGACAGCCCTCCCTGCCTGGAACATAGGCAACAGAACCCTGATGGTGGGTCCTGGGACTGGAGTGGCTAGCACCCCTACTCGGTCGGGCATTGCAGACTGCCAGGCATCGGTGGAGCAGCGGCAGAAGCCCAGCCAGGGCTTGGTGGCTGGCACCCCTACTTGGTTGGGCATTGCAGGCTGGCTGGCATTGGTGGAGCATTTACAGACAATGAAGTGGAACGAGAGCCCTCCCTGCCTGTAACGTAGGCCCAGAACCCTGGCGGTGGGTCCTGGAGCTGGAGTGACTGGCTGTTTCTTGATGCGGTGGAATGACGGCTCCCTGTGAGTGGAATGACAGCCCCAGAACCCCGACAGTGGGTCCTGGGACTGGAGTGGCAGATTCTGGATGATGTGGATAGACAGCCCTCTCTGCCTGGAACGTAGACCCCAGAACCCTGATGGTGGGACCTGAGCCTGGAGTGGCTGCTTCTTGATGCTGGGTATAACACCTAAATCTTGTAATCTAATCTAAATAAATGAAACTATGGAGGTAAATGTGTGGAAATGGGTGAAATAGGAGGAGGATGGCAATGGATTGGGCAGAACACAAACTCCTAGGAGAGGGAGAGTTCTGACAATGCCTGCTGACTGGATCAGTGGCTAGCTCAGAATGAATGGGAAGGTGGGGAGTGCAATTACTTTTGTTACTTGTTACTTGCATCGGTGGAGCAGCGACAGAGACCCAGCCAGGGCTTGGTGGCTGGCACCCTACTCAGTCAGGCGTTGCAGACTTCCTGGCACTGGTGGAGCAGCGGCAGAGGCCCAGCCAGGGCTTGGTGGCTGGCACCCCTACTTGGCTGGGCATTGCAGGCTGCCAGGCATTGGTGGAGTAGTGGCAGAGGCCTGTCCAGGGCTTGGTGGCTGACACCCCTACTTGGCCAGGCATGCAGGTTTGCATCCTAGTCGCTGGATCTCAACAAGCTCTTCTGAAAATTGGTCAAGCCTTGCCTGGTGGTGAATTATGTGACCACCCAGAAGCAGACATTGGATTGCTGGGGCACAGTACCTATGGCACACCAGAGGAAGCAGAAGCGGACATTGGATTTCTGGAGCACAGAACCCATGGCACAGGCAGCAGAGGCGGCATTGGCAGCAGCAACAGGCATTGGATTGCCTGGGCACAGTACCCATAGCACAGCAGAGGCAGCATTGGCAGCAGCAGCAGCAGACATTGGATTGCCAGGGCACAGAACCCATGGCACAGACAGGAGAGGCAGCATTGGCAGCAGTGGCAGACATTGGATTGCTCAGTCTCAGAACCCATGGCACATAAGAGGTGGCATTGGCAGCAGCATCAGACATTGGATTGCCCGGTCTCAGAACCCGTGGTACAGCAGAGGTGGCATTGGCACCAGCAGCAGACATTGACTTGCCCAGGCAGAGAACCCATGGCACAGCAGAGGCAGCAGAAGCAGGCATTGGATTTCTGGGGCACAGAACCCATGGTACAGACAGCAGAGGCAGCATTGGCAGCAGCAGCAGCCATTGGATTGCCTGGTAGCAGAACCCATGGCACAGACAGCAGAGGCAGCAGCAGAAGACATTGGATTGCCAGGGCACAGAACCCATGGAACAGCAGAAATGGTAGCAGTAGGATTTGCCTGTGCACAGCACCCATGGAGCCAGGATGGTAGGATTTGCCAGGGAAGAGCTCCCATACAGCAGCAGATGGCAGCAGCAGGATTGTGTGGGCACATTTGAATTTGCCAGAGCAGAGCACCCATGGACCAGCAGATAGCAGCAGCAGGATTACCAGGCCAGTGGGGCACATAACCCAGGGTTGCCAGGGTAGGCAGACACCTTGGCATGAGAGGCAGGCAGGCTGGGTCAGGGCTTCAGCTTTGCCCACAAGGCGGGCAGGCTGACACTTTGGCATGAGTAGAAGGCAGACTGAAGCAGGGTTCAAGCTTGGCAACCAAAGTGGGCCTATGGCATGAGCATAGGAAGGCAGGCTGAAGCAGGCTTTGATCTTGGCAACCTGGGCGGGTGGGCAGACAGGCAGCATGGCATGAGCATGGGAAAGCAGGCTGAGGCAGACTTTGATCTTGACAACCTGGGCAGGTGGGCAGACAGGCAGCGTGGCAGGAGCATGGGAAAGCAGGTTGAGACAGGCTTTGATCTTGGCAACCTGGGTGTGCGGGCAGACAGGCAGTGTGGCATGAGAGGCAGTAGGGAAGGCAGGCTGGGACCTTGGCAGGGCATTCAGATAGGCTGGCAAAGACTGTGCAGCGCAAGAGAGAGCCAGTGATATAGGCGGGTCGAGATTGTCTAGTTAGAGGCTGGCTGGCAGGCTTACAGCTTCCCAATGACAGTCTGCATCATGAGGTCAGTCAGATAGGCCGGCCGAGGGCATCTATTCAGAGAGAGAGAGAGAGAGAGAGGAAGGGCAGGTGCTGGGCATTGGGAGGGAGGGTCAGCACCTCGCCAGCAGCAGCCCATATTGAGGAGGAGCCCCGTCCCAAGACTGCCCCTGGCATGGGATGGCGTGTGCCACTGCACCATCAATCCATGTCCAGGGCAGCTCAGGGAATCCCAGCAGTGGAAGGTTCACCTTAATAAAAAGCAACTGCTCCACCAACTTGGCCCCCAGTCTCAGGCGGTGCAGCGACCAAATGTCCCCCACCATCGAGAACACCCACTTGCTGGGGACACTAGTTGGTGGGCAAGAGAAGAGACCCTTGGCCACTTTGGACAGGGCCAGCCACACATTGGTCTTGCCGGCCCAGTAGCCCAAGGGATTGCTGCTGGGTTCGATGCACGGCTCCTCCTCCAGGTAGCTCTCCACTGCTGCTGAAGCGCTGTCGTACTCCCTCACATAATTCTACCTGGGCACCACCTCCACCACAGCCCTCAGCCATGTGTCCTGCCCTGCTGTGCACGAGCCCATGCTCACCAGAGTGCCCTGCACATACAAGTTTCTGCTTGCAATAGGGGTGCTGCTGCTGCTCAGCCTGCTCCTGGTGCTGCTACTGCTAGGGCTGGGGGCAGGGATAGACCATGTCAGCTGAAAGGAGTGGCTGCGGCAGGCAGAGAAGGCTCTTGAGACTGTGCGGCAGCAGCAGGATGCCCCTGGGGATGGTGGGAGTGGGAACCCTTGTCACGCTGCCCTTGACCCTGGGGTCCAACATGGTTGCCGAAACGTATTCCTCCCGCTGCAGGAGCTCATCAAACCATGCCTTCAGTCCTTCCTTCAGCTGCTGCACCAGGGCAATCACCTCATTCACCAGCTTCCTGCCCTGAGGACCACAATCCCACCACTGGAGAATCTCCTCCAGCCTCCTGAACCAGAGGGGTCACCTGGCTGATGGTGGCCATGGAGGAGCTGATGGTCTCCATCATGGCCAGGAATGGTCTGAGCATGAAGACCATGTGAGCCAGGATCTCCCATTGCTCCCCATCATACCCTGGAGGTGCCCCACTGTCTGTCACCAGTTGAACCTGATGCAAGGCGGCTTTCTGCTCGAGAAGCCGCTCGAGCATCAGGAACGTTGAATGGACACATCCTGCACCAGCTGGTGCACTGGGGAGCCTTGTTCTGCCTGCTTCACCCGGAGGAGGTCACTGCCCTTTCACACTCCAGTTAAAGAAACCAGCCAGCATCCTCCCCCGCTTGATCAGGGAGCTAAGGACGCCTACCCCAATCCCCTTCTCCCACAAGCCCAGAGAGTCCCTGACCACCAGGTGAAGGGTGTGTGTGGTGCAAGGGATGCTGGTG
The DNA here is from genome assembly GCA_003113815.1 of Sphenodon punctatus. Classification (NCBI taxonomy): domain Eukaryota; kingdom Metazoa; phylum Chordata; class Lepidosauria; order Sphenodontia; family Sphenodontidae; genus Sphenodon; species Sphenodon punctatus. The sequence continues at coordinate 873,555 of QEPC01014555.1, read as the reverse complement.
AAGCCCCCCTCATGGACTGCCCTCAATATGTTGGCCGCGTTGTCCATCACCATGCACCCCTTGGTGAAGGGCGCACCTAGCGTGACCCACTCCCTCACCATGGTGGTCAGGGCTGTCTCAATGTTCCAAGACGTGTGGGGGCCATCCATGACTTCTGCCTAAAGCAGGGCCCACCTATACCCTGCTTTGGGACCCCTCCTGCCACTCCCAAAGGCTCCCTCTGGGTCCTGCCATCAATGAGCCATCACTGCCAGGTAGGTGTGCTGCACATTCCTACTTGACCACAGGTCTGTGGTGAAGTGGATGGTGGCACCCCCAGCCCTTGCCAGCTGCTCCCTCACCTGCTTCTTTAAAGCCCAGTACAAGGCTGGCACCACCTGCCGACTCAGGGTGGTGCGCGAGGGCAGCTTAAACTGAGGGGCCAGGAAGCCAATCAGGCACCTAAACCCCATGTCCCTGACCACCGAGAAGGGCTGCCCATCCAGCGCTATCATTTCTCCCAACATGCGCTGGCTTTCAGTTGAAAGCCACGCCGCCAGCAGCGACCCCTTGCTTTGGCGCTGGGGACAATGCCCTACAAGCAACCAGAGCTCAACTCACAGTCAGGAGTCTCCCTCGGGGCCTCTCCATTTGAAGCATGCGGGGCACAGCAAGCCGCGCGGCACACTGACAGGACCTTTAAAAACTCCTCTGTGTGCCACATGGCTCACTGACATGCCCTCATGCTTCAGACTTCAAAGGAAACGCCGACGTACTCCCCTTGCTGCCGCGCATGCATGCGATACACTCTCCTTAAGTTTGAACTTGAGGAGAGTGTATTGCGCATGTGCGGCAGCCCGGGGAGCACGTTGGCGCTCTGCAGGGCAGAGCAGCGTTCCTTGCTTGGGGTGCGCATGCACGCGTCAGCGCCTAACAACGGAACAAGTTTGTCCATGATTGCCTGTAGAACGCAGGGGTTTAACTCAGGAGTGGGAGGATTTGGGGACAGTTGGGGGAGTGGGGGATTATTTGGGAACAGTGGGGGAGAGCAGGGGGTTTAACTCTGGAGTGGGGGG
>QEPC01014555.1:820119-833641 GCA_003113815.1 Sphenodon punctatus | reverse complement strand
CCCTTGTCTCTCCCTCTGTTCCCCTTCCTATGTCTCTCCCCCAGCTCCTGTCTCTCAGATTGTAAGCCCTAGGGGCAGGGACCGTGTCTATTTTATTACTTTGTAAAGTGCCAGGTACACTGCTGGCACTACATAAATGTTTGTTAATAATAATAATAATAATAATAATTAATAATAAAGTGTGGTCCTTAGCACACCATAAAAGCAGCAGCGGGGATTTCCACTTGTCCCCCAAAACATGTTACACAGTTCTGTTGCAATGTAAGAGGTAGTTTCTGCTGAAACTAAATACGGAGCATTCATGTAAGGACTAGCCATTAGTGAAAAAGCCTGCCACAACATCCCACCAAACTGCAAAGGGCAGGGCCATTTTAAAATGCAAGGAACATTCCAGTAAAGATTGGAAACCCTTCCAACTAAGCCCCTAGGTCCCATACCTGTAAAACAGAAAGCAGACAGTTTACATTTAAAAAAGCCAAGAAAGAGACTAATTTTAACCAAAAGTAGTCATGACCAGTGGGGCCCCCAGAAAATGGCCACAGCCTTTGCACAAGGTTGAGGGATTTGGGAGAGGAGCAGGAGAAAACTAGCAGTGCACATGCAAACACGAACACAGAACAAGCAAAAGCAAAGCAGATCTTAAACCAACTGAACCATATTATGTGATGTCTTAGCACACCACAAAGCAGCGAGGAATTCCACTTGTCCCCCAAAAGATGCTTCACTGTTAGAGCTCTGTTGAAGCCCCATTCTCTCCCTCCCTCCCACAAGCAGCACCCATTCTCTCTCCCTCTCCCACAAGCAGCACCCATTCTCTCCCTCCCCAGCAGCATTCATTATCTCCCACCCTCCCCAGCAGCACTCCAGGCCCCCTTTTCACCAGTGTTTCCCAGCAAAATAATTAAAAATAACTAACTCACCAATGAGGATGTGTCTGATGCAGGTCCAGCAGCCGCGTGGGGTAACAAAGCCACAAACAAGCCAGACCAGCCAGCATTCACTCTCCACCAAAATGGCACAGATCACCAGCATGTCAAACGAGGAGAGCTCTCTTTTAACCCCACCCTAGGGGGTGGGGTACAGGCAGGCAGCCTGAGCCCTCAACAGCAGCAGCACACTGGCACACACTGCCTGGGCATTTGAGTCTCCAGTCCAAACAGAGTCTCTCAAAGCAGCCCATAGAGCTCTGTGGAACACTGCCCCCACTCCTTTAAGAAGACTGAGGGCACTAGCCTGAGGGCTGAGTATTGGTGTGCTTAAGCTGCCTGAGTCAGGCTCTCTATGCTCTCCAGTGTGCTGACTCTGGCTACATTTGGGGCTTGGAAGTTGGAAGTAGCCTTGGATGTTTGATGCTCTCCAAGGTTCTGGAGAAGCCCTGCTGGGAAAGGCTGGAGTAGTGAGAGACTGCCACAAAACTCTGAGTAGCCAGCCAGAGGCCTGTTTGAGCTAGGATCTCAAGTTAGGGATGTGGTTGCCGATGGCAGTTTCCCAGCATTAGGGACTGCTACCTAACTAGAGCTTGGAGTTGGAGACAGCGAGTACCAGCCAGAGGCTGGTGACCTGGTTAAAGAAATTCTGAATGGAAACTCTGTGCGCCCAGGAAGGGTGCCGGTGATGGAGCTGGCCTGAGGCATAGCTGGGACTGTAGGGTGCTGGCGGATAAGCCAGCAGCCCAGGTATGGTGGAGAACTATGTGATTATCTCTCCTTAAAACTCACCTCTTTCGCTCTGCTCTGTCTGACTCTTTATCCTGCTGAGCCATTGTTCCTATACCTACGATCGGTTTACCCTTATCCTTGCAACATGGACCTGCCTGCTGTCATTCTCATTGTAACCAAGCCACATACGTGCACTTGAGACCTCGCATCTTCATGAATGTTAGACCCCTTGTCTCTCCCTCTGTTCCCCTTCCTATGTCTCTCCCCCAGCTCCTGTCTCTCAGATTGTAAGCCCTAGGGGCAGGGACCGTGTCTATTTTATTACTTTGTAAAGTGCCAGGTACACTGCTGGCGCTATATAAATGTTTGTTAATAATAATAATAATAATAAGGCTGTGAAAAGTAAACAGACTTGAGTGAATTCCCTGTGGACTATGAGTGTGGAACTAATTCCCAGTTAAATTGTGACTTCTAGAGTCTGATCCTGCAAGGACATACCCCTGGGGAACCGCATCCTGCTACAGGTGGTCTTTCAGATGCTTGAGGCCCAAGTCATTTAGGGCTTTATAGGTGAAAATCAGCATCTTGGATTGTGCCCAGAAAGCTATTGGCAGCCACTGCAGCTATGGCTTTGCTTCCCCGAGGAGAGTAGAAACCCTGTTCCCCATCTTAAGCTTATGCCTGCATCATGTTGTATATTTCTCATCTTCTGGAGCTTACTTGTGATCTTGCTCTCCTTAACCTTGAGAACCTTGTTGTTCCCTTGCAGTGTCTACAGTTGCACTGCCTTTGTGTTAAATGTCTTATTGGGTATTGTTTCCCACTGTCGAACCTGAGCCCTAATCTTCCCTAGCCTTTAGCTCCTTGTTTGTTAGAGTGTTTCCCTTGCTATACTTGGTAATGTTCTTGTTATTCATTTAAGGGTGTTTATAAATGAGGCAAATAGCCCTCTGGAGTCCATGTTCAGTCTGTGCAGCCCCCACTCACATGTTTTAGCGTGTAGAGCTAATAAATGGGCAGCCCCTTGCCTGCATTTCATGTGCTGGTGGTAGCTGTCATAGGTTGCACCACTCAGCACTTTCCCTCTCCCCATTCCTGGCTCTGATGGAAAGGGGGGTCACAGCCAGAGAAGGCTTCTTTCCTGGCTGTGACATCCCCTCCCCCTTTCCATCATGCTCTTCTCTTGCAGCATTGCTTGCATGCTCAGGCGGCTGCAAGAGAAGAAGGTCCTTCCTGCATCTCCGCTCTCTACTCCCTTTTCTTGAAACTGCTTCACAGCTGATCATTCTCTCACAGCTGTCTGAGCATGCAATCAGAGATCAGCTGTGAAGGGGCGGCAAGAGGAGAGAGCATGCTCAGGCAGCTGTGAGAGAGCAATCAGCTGTGAAGCAGCTGCAAAACTGGAAGAGAAGAGAGCGGGGATGCAGGAACAACCTTCTCCTCTTGCCCCTGCTCTCGCCTCTTGCAGCCACTTCACATCTGATCGTACTCTAGCAGTCATGCTAGGCAGGCGCTACTCTATGGTGCTGGTGGACCTGGATGTGGGTGAGGCTTTGGGCGAACCTAATATATGGAAGGCAGATGCGTGGGTGCACATTAGCATTCACTGGCCCTTATGATGGGCCCGTGATGTCCTTGAACAATGCAGTGAGTGGGGGCTCGGGAGGGGGGGCAAACATATGGCGAATGCCTAATAGACGGGCAGGCGAACAACCACCTGGTAGGTGCTAATGCGAGCTATTGACTCCTTTATTTTCACCCTCAGTCCTGTCCTCTTAGGTTGAGTGTGTCTCTATATGAGTTCATAGCTCCTTCTCTTCCTACTTGGAGTGTCTTGTGTGTTTCCTCTCCTCCTAAGTCTGCTTGTGTTCTGTCTCTGGAATTCCCTTATAGGTTTGGGTTGCTGACTACGCTCTTCTAGTATGATCTGGGTAATCCTGTGTGTGGTATTTCACTTTTTTGGGACTTCCTGGCTTCTCTCTCTTTCCTGGACAACTCTTGTAGTCTCAGTTGGGGTTGTATCCCCTGTTCTACAAGGAGGCAGTTACCAGTGATGTGTTCTGACCATAGTCTCATAGCTTAGCTGCCATACCACCACTGAGGGAGCATTAAGCTTGTAATTCAGCTCTGTCATTCCAGTCTTTGTGCTTGATGTGGGGCTTGGGATCTGTCTGTCTCTTCTTTCCCACAACCTTCCTCTCTCTGAAAGCCAGGGCCCTGTCAGTCCCTGACACCCATGTATTTCATACGACATCTGTTAATGCAGCCCAAAATGACATTTGCCTTTGTTGCAATGGTGTCTCATTACAGACTCCTATTCAGTGAATTTATGTTCCACCATAACTCCCAGATTCTGCAGTACTAGTGCCAAGCCAGATATCCCCTATTTTGTATTTGTTTTGCTGTTGTTGTTTTGTTACTATGTGTAGTTCTTTACAATTGTCTTTGTTAAATCTCATTTTGTTTCTTCCATACCAGATTCATAGTTTATCTAGATTGTTTTGAATTCTAATGTCATCCTCCAAAGTGCTTGCAACCCCTCCTAGCTTTGTTGTTTATAACTTGATGAATGTACTCTCCACTCCTAAATCATTAATGAAAATGTTGAAGAGGACTGGACCCCTGTGGAACAACACTTGATACTGGTCCATTAATTATTACTCTGAGAGCATCTTTTCAATCAGTTATGAACCCTCTTAGGGTAATCTCTTCCAGCCCACATTTCTCTAGCTTACTTCTGAGACTTTCATGTGGGACCATGTCAAAGACCTTGCTGAAGTTGTGATTCATGATGTTAACTGAATTCCCCATGCCAACCAAGCTAGGTATTTAAATTCATTCAGGTTTGCCAAGTATTCTTTGAAATATTCCTTAGTTATTCTGACCAGAATCCCCTCTCTCACATTGTCCCTGTTTTCTTCATTAAGCACCTGGGTCACCGATTACTTTCTCTGAGAAGACTGAAGTAGCTATTGAGTAATTTGGCCTTCTGTACATTCTTTTAATACCACACCTTCCCCATTGAGCAGCAGACCTACATAAGACCCCTACAATAACACATCTTTTATTTATTCTCCCCTCCTATCTTCACTCAGATAACTTCTCTAGATCTGCCACTGCTTCCTTCCTGGACTTCAGTGTAATTATATTCCCTCTTGACATGGAGTGCTACACTTCCTCCCTTTCCCCCTTGCCTATCCTTCCCAAATTAAGCTATATCCCTCAATATTAACATTCCAGTCATGAGAACTTCCCCACACTGGTCATAGAGTGATTTCAGATGTGATGGGGCACCTGTTGGCCCCGTCATGGAATCACCTTTTGATTCCCCGCCGGAATCAGAACAGCCCGTCAACAGACAAGATGGCTGATTCCGGCGGGGAATCTGGGGAGGGGGCGGGGCTGTGTGGCGCAACGTGCGGTCTCACAGCTCCCCACACTCCCCAGGTCACCCGCCCTCTGGGAGATGGGCGGGGGCAGTGGCCAATCTGGCCACTGCGCCCAATTCCGTCCCGGGGTCTGGACCACGGCCCAGAATCGGTGGCGGTAACAGACGTTACCAGCTGCCAATTCCAGACCGTGGTTCAATTAACCACGCTTTTGGAGATGGTGCCTGGACCATCCTCAAAAGAGTGGCTAATTTGCTCACCGCCGGTGGTTCACCGTGGTGAATATCTGATGGCAAGCAAACATGCATTACGCGACCATCCGCCACCACAGGGGATTGTCTGTGGTTGACAGTGATCGCGTAATGTCTGAAATCACCCATAGTTTCTCTCATTTATTTTGACTCCCAGTTCATTCTGTTTGTTGCCCATACTGTATGCATTAGTGTATAGGCACTTGAGATTATTGGTAGTTGAGATTACCTCCTGGTGGCTTTTCCTTGGCCCTTACTGTGGTTCCCAATAGAACTCCTTGGTTCCATCCCACTGTATAAGACTCCACCCGTTGTACCTACCAGCTGCCTTGCTTTGTGGGCTTTCATCACACACACACACACACACCACTTAGTTTTAAGTCCTCTTCATCAAATTGGCAAGTGGATGACTGAAGATGTTCTTCCTGAGCTTTAAGTGGCTACTGTCACACCCTCCTGTAGAGCATCACACCATGGTTAGCCAGCAGTTGGAAAAGTAACTGGCTGAATAACTGCAAGCAAAGAGTAGTAATTAGTAAAAAATAATTAATTAATTAATTATTAAATCAAATTATTAAATTAATGTATTATTAATCAATAATAATTTGTAATTAGTAAAAGTGTAGTAACAGATTGGGGTTCCACAAGGGTTGGTTCTGGGACTGATGGTATTAAAAAAATTTATTAGTGATGGCCATGAAAGAATGGAAAGCATACTTGTGAAATTTGCTGAGGACACAAATTGGGAGTGACTGTGTGCACTCTAGAGGACAGGACAAAACTTCAAAATGACCATGCCAAGTTGGAGAAATGGGCTGAAAAAAGGCCATACACATAGGGCAGAAACACCAAATGCATAAATACAAAAAGGGGAATAACTGAATTGGTAGTAGCATGGCAGAGAAAGATCTAGAAGTAGCTGCTGTGTACCACCAACTGAACATGAGTTAGTAGTGTGATGCTGTTGCAAAGAAGGCTAATGCCATCTTAGGTTGTATCAATGGAAATGTTATTAGGGGTGTGCACTAATGTTTTATGGATGTGCACCCATGATGTTTTCATTTTTTGTTTTCGTTATTCAAAAATGTTTCTGTTATCATTATTAATGACAATGTCATTATCGTTATCGTTTTGTTATTTTTGTATCATTTTTTATATTGTTTTTGTTATCGATATTTGTATTTGTATTGGTATTGTTTTCATTATCGGTATCTATTTGTTATCGTTATTGATATCGGTACCATTTCAATATCAGTATCATTATTTATTCCTGTGCACAACTAATATTTATCTAAATCTAAGGGAGACAGGGGAAGGGGAAAGGAAAAAATTATCTATTATCTATATAACTATTCTAATCTAATCTATCTGTCTATTTTTTTTTTATATATATATATATATATATATATATATATATATATATATATATATATATAATAATATATATATCAATATACAATATATAATGTACAGGGGGGAGAAGGGCAGGAAACAGGAGAAGGTAAAATGTTGGGTATGGTGGGAATAACAAATAAATAAATACAATGAGGGCTAGGGAGGATTTTTTATGTGCAAGCACCACAGTTCTGTAAACACAACCTGACAAGCAGAGCTCTCACAGAACGGAGAGAAAAAACCTGGCCCTCTCATTATAAAGGGTTGCAGTGCCCTCCTCCAGAGCCCCCCTGATTGGTGTGGGAGGCAGCAGGCATTGAGCAATCACAGAGTCCCATGAGACTGCTGGGGCCTTCTTGTGCTGCTCATTGGCCAGAGGTACAACCATCAGATACTGCTGAACTGCTCACCCCTCCCAACACAGGCACAGTTCGAGTACAACCCTGTTAAGACTTCGAGATGTCTGCTCCCTCCTCCCCTCTCTACATTTCCCCTCCAAAACCCAACTTCCACAGCATGAATAAATTATAAAAATGTTTAATTTAATTTATTTATTTATTTTATTCCATTTATATGCTGCACCCTATGCCTATGGCATCTCAGGGCAGCTTCCAACATAAAATAGAAAATTTATCACAGTATAAAAAAAATATTAAAAATATAAAAATCTACACAAATATTATTAAAACAGTTTTAAAATACCCCCATACAAAAATTTAGCCCACCCTCCCCTCACTGCCTCTGAAGGCCTGGGAGAACAGCCATGTCTTACAGACCCAATGGAAGGCCAGTAGACTCGGGGCCAGTCATGCTTCCTCTGGGAGGGAGTTCCACAACCGGGGCTCAGCCACCGAGAATGCCCTCTCCATTGTAGCCCCCTGCTTTACGTGGGGGGACATCCAAGAAGGTGCCCCCGGTGGACCGGAGAGTCCGCCCTGAGTCACAGAGGGTGAGGCGGTCCCTGAGGTATCCAGGTCCAAGACCGTACAGGGCCTTATAGATCAAAGTCAATACCTTGAACCTGGCTCGGCACGTTACAGGCAGCCAGTGCAGTGCACGGAGCACTGGTGTTATGTGCTCTCGTTGGCCTGTCCCTGTTAGGAGATGGGCCGCCACATTCTGCACTAGCTGCAACCTCTGGGCCAGCATCAAGGAAAGCCCCACGTAGAGCGTGTCACAGTAGTCCAGTCTTGAGGTGATGAAGGCATGGATCAAAGTGGCCAGGTTGGGTTTGGAGATATATGGGCGCAGCCTCCGCACCACATACAGCTGGCGTAAAGCCGCCTTCACCACCACATCCACATGCTGATTGAAACGGAGACCCACGTCCAATAATACCCCCAGATGCCGAACCTGCTGAGTCATGGAGGGGCGCACCTTCTCCACAAGAGGGGGCAACGCCTCCCCCGCCCGGCCTACCACCATCACCTCTGTCTTATCGAGATTGAGCCTCTGTCTGCTCTGCCATAGCCAACTTGCCACGGCCTCCAAACACTGAGATAGCACGGAGACGGTAGGGCCTGGGTCAGCTGAAAAAGAGAGGTAAAGCTGGGTATCATCAGCGTATTGGTGGCAATGCACACCAAACCCTCTGATGATCTTCCCCAAAGGCTGCATATATACATTAAACAATAAAGGAAACAAGATTGAACCTTGCGGAATGCCACAGTCCAGGGCCCGGGGGCAAGATGTTTCTGCTCCCAAGACAACTCACTGGATCCTCCCTGAGAGGAATGACTGGAACCAACCAAGGATGGTCCCATCCAGACCCCCCAGGCCACGCAACCGTATCAGCAGCAGCCCATGGTCCACTGTATCCAACACAGTTGAGAGATCTAGCAGGACCAGTAATGTCGAACATCCTGTGTCCATCTTCCAGCAGAGATCATCTACCAAGGCCACCAAGACCGTCTCTGTACTATGGCCGGGCCAAAACCCTAATTGAAAAGGGTTGAGAAAACTGATGCTGTCCAGGTGAGCCTGGAGTTGCAAGGCCACTGCCTATTCAATAACCTTCCCTAAAAAGGGAAGGTTAGCGACGGGTCAGTAACTGGTGAGTGCATCCACATCCAAAGATGGCTTCTTCAACAGGGGGTGCACCACAACCTCCTTGAGACAGGGGGCAAACTCCCCTGTGGAAGGGACACATTGACAATCCCCGCCAGCACCGGCCCCAGTATCTCCCTGGAGGCTTTAACCAGCCAGGACGGGCAAGGATCTAATTCACAACTAGTGGCCCTCACTGACCCCAGGATCTCCACAGCATCGGCTGCATCACTTCCCAAAACTCATCCCAGAAAGATGGACCAGACGGCGCCTCCATCACCTCCTGCTCTGTTCCTACTGTCTCTAATCCAGTGTTGAAGTTGCTCTGGATTCAAGAGATCTTGTCTGCAAAGTAGATGGCAAACTCCTCACAGCGGGTCTGGGACAAATCCCTGTCCAGGCGGAGGGAAGCCGGACTGACCAGCCCCCGCACCACCCGGAACAGCTCCGCTGGACACGACTTTGCAGACGCTATGAGGGTGGCAAAGAATTCTTTCTTTGCCATCCTCACAGTGTCAACATAGGACCGCAAATGGGCCCTGCGGAGAAGTCGGTCAGATTCAGAGTGAGTCAGACGCCAGCATCGCTCTAGTCGCCTGCCTTCCTGCTTCATACCTCGCAGCCCTTCAGTAAACCAAGGGGCCCTGCATTGTCGAGACAGGGGCAGGGGACTTCTCGGAGCCACCCTGTCAATGGCCTCCCCAAGCAAGATGTTCCATGCCTGGAAGAGTTCATCCACAGAGCAGCTGGCAGAGTCCAGGGGTAAATCCCCTAGGGCCTCCTGGAACTGTTGAGGTTCCATCAGCCTCGGAGGGTGGACCATCCTATGTTAACACTACTATGCCTCCCGCATTGAGTCCTGTTCTCGGGACCCTCGCCGCCTGTTCTCTACCTTTGACTCCCTCCTCAAGCCTCCCTGTCCTCCCCCTCCTTCTTCCCTTTCTGCTCAGGATCTTGCCTCCTTCTTCACCTCCAAGATAGACAAGATCCGCCTCGACATCGCTTCCCACTCCTCTCTTCCCACTCCCACCCCTCTCCCTCCTCCCCCTCCTTCTCTCATGTCCTCCTTCTCCCCTGCCTCCCTTAAGGAAATCTCCTCTCTGCTCTCCTCCTCCAACCCTTCCACTTGCCCCCTTGATCCCATTCCTTCCCGCCTCCTCACCTCCATTACTCCCACTGTCGCCCCTTCCTTCCTGCACATCATCAACCTCTCCCTCTCTACTGGCTCTTTCCCTTCTGCCTTCAAACATGCCACAGTCTCTCCTATTCTCAAAAAGTCCACTCTTGACCCCTCTGACCCTTCTAGCTATCGTCCTGTCTCACTCCTTCCTTTTGCTTCCAAGCTGCTTGAACGTGTTGTCTACTCCCGCTGCCTTGACTTCCTATCCTCCAACTCCTCCCTTGACCCCCTCCAATCTGGCTTCCGCCCCCTTCATTCTACTGAAACTGCTCTCGCTAAGATCACCAACGATCTTCTGGTGGCTAAATCTAAACGTCTCTATTCCATTCTTGTCCTCCTTGATCTCTCTGCTGCCTTCGATACTGTTGACCACTCACTCTTGCTGGATTCCCTTCACTCCCTTGGCTTTTGTGGCTCTGTCCATAACTGGTTCTCCTCCTACCTCTCTGACCGCTCCTTTAATGTGTCTCTCTCCAACTCCACCTCCTCCTCCTTCCCCCTCTCAGTTGGTGTTCCTCAAGGCTCTGTTCTTGGCCCTCTCCTCTTCTCGATCTATACCTCATCCTTAGGCAAACTCATTGCCTCCCATGGCTTCCAATACCACCTCTATGCTGATGACACTCAACTCTATCTCTCTACTCCCTCTCTCTCTCCCTCTGTTCAAGCTCGTCTCATCAACTGTCTCTCTGACATCTCTACCTGGATGTCTCAACGTCAACTCAAACTCAACATGGCTAAAACTGAACTCCTTATCTTCCCCCCTCATCCTTCCTCTCCTTCCTCACTGTCAATAACTATTGATGGAGTCACCATCCTGCCTGTCCCCCAAGCCCGTAGCCTAGGCTTCATCTTTGACTCAGCCCTTTCTTTTAAACCCTACATTGACTCTGTTGCTAAATCCTGTCGCTTCTCCCTCCATAACATTGCTAAGATTCGCCCTTTTCTCTCTGTCTCGTCTGCCAAAACTCTTGTTCATGCTCTGGTCATCTCTCGCCTCGATTACTGTAACCTCCTTCTCACTGGCCTTCCCCGGTCTCACCTTTCTCCCCTCATCTCTGTCCAAAACTCTGCTGCCAGGGTCATCTACCTCGCCAGTCGCTTCGACCATGTGCAGCCCCTCCTCTCTTCGCTTCACTGGCTTCCCCTTCCTGAACGAATCCTGCACAAGCTCCTAGTCTTCACCTATAAAGCTCTTCACAACCTTGCTCCCCCCTACCTCTCTGCACTTATCGCCCTCCATACTCCAGCCCGTGCACTTCGCTCCTCCTCTGTCCCTTCTCTCACCCTTCCACGCCTTCCCTGCTCCCCTAAGCGCCTTCGTCCCTTCTCACTTGCTGCCCCCCATGCCTGGAACTCCCTCCCTGTCCACATCCGCCTTGCCCCCTCCCTTCATACCTTCAAATCTCTCCTTAAAACTCACCTCTTTCGCTCTGCTCTGTCTGACTCTTTATCCTGCTGAGCCACTATTCCTATACCTACGATCTGTTTACCCTTATCCTTGCCACATGGACCTGCCTGCTGTCATTCTCATCGTAACCAAGCCAAGTACGTGCACTTGAGACCTCGCATCTTCATGAATGTTAGACCCCTTGTCTCTCCCTCTGTTCCCCTTCCTATGTCTCTCCCCCAGCTCCTGTCGCTCAGATTGTAAGCCCTAGGGGCAGGGACCGTGTCTATTTTATTACTTTGTAAAGTGCCATGTACACTGCTGGCGCTATATAAATGTTTGTTAATAATAATAATAATAATAAATCCTAACTGGTACCTTCCCCTTCTGAGGGTGACGCACCAAGAGACTGGTCATAATGAGGTAATGATCCGTCCACAACAAGGGCATAGTTGTTACATCCCCCACTACCGGATCACCCGCCTCAAGACCAGAACAGAACACCAGGTCGAGGGTATGCCACCCCCACATGGGTTGGGCAGCTGACAACCTGGGACAAATCCATGGTTGCCATGGCAGTCATGAATTCTCACTCCGCCCCACAAGGCCGGTGTGGGTATGGACATTGAAGTCTCCCAGGACCAAAGTCCTAGAGGAGCCCAACGCCACCACTGACACCAGCTCCGCTAGAGCGGAGAGGGATGCTGCTGGGCAGGAAGGGGCCCGGTACACCAGCAGCACCCCCAAATTGCCCCCAGCCAAATCAAACACCATGTGGAGGGCCTCAATCCCAGGAATATCTGGAACATATAATAACAATGATAACAACACTTTTGTCTTTGCTTTGTTTCTTGTTAACGTTTTTATCATTTTTGTTATCATTTTTGGTATCATTTTCAATATCGGTATTGGTATTCTTGGTTGTCAGTTTTTTGTATTCTCGGTTGTCGTTTTCATTATCGATATTCTTGGTTGTCATTTTCGTTATTGCAATAACAAAAACTAAAATGACAATTTTCATTATTGTTATTGTAATAATGAAAATGACATGTACACCCCTAAATGTTGTATGAAAGACATGGGAAGCTTTTATGCCACTCTGTTCAGGTCTGGTTAGGCACCAGCTGGAATACGGTGGTCAGTTTTGGGTCTCAACAAGAAAAGTTGGAAAGGCTACAGAAAAGAGCAGCAAAGATGATAAAGGTTTGGAACACAAATCATATGAAGAGAGGCTGAAGGATGGTCAGCTTGGAGAAAAGAAGACTAAGGGAGGATATGATAACAGTCTATAAATGTTTGAAGGTCTTTCATAAAGAGGATGGAGAACATCTTATGCTCATCTTCTTATGTTCTGATTGTTGTCCCTTGCTATGGTGGATAGATACAAGCTGCAGAAAGGGAGATCTAGATTGAACATCAGGCAAAATTTCCTGACAGTAAGGGCAGTCAGGTAACAGAAGGGCTACCTAGAGAAGTTGTGGATTCTCCATCATTGGAGGTTTTAAAGAAGAGACTGGATAACCAAAGCAAAAAACGTAACAGTTTAAAAATAAACTTAAACGTACAAGAGTTTTCTTGAAATACACACAAAAAAACAATTCAGTACAATTACAATTCAAAACACTTTCCGCTCTATACATTGCAGCAAAACATAAATGCCAAAAAACATAGAAATTAATTCACAATTAGAGCAATATTTAATATTTTATCATCAACATACATTTAATGTACTAAATTCCTTATCATACATACTTTGTTTTTATCAATAACTAAACATGCACATTTTACAATTATGAAAATAATTTATTATCATAATTCGACAGGGAACAATTGTGTCAGAGTAATTTAAGTCTGTTATTTACATGTATACAAATTGTGTACAGTTCATACAATGAAGTAAAGAATGTGAGTGTAAACATTTCGTTGTACACAATGAAGTTGTGTAGAAACAGACTTAAATTACTCTGACACAATTGTGTATGTGTATGTCTATGTGTATGTGGTGTCTGTGTGGTCATCTGTTGGGGGATGAGTGTGTGTGTGTGGGGAGATGTCAGGGTGGGGGTGTCTGTGTCGGTGTGGGGGCTGTCTGTGGGTGTTGGTGTGGCAGGTGTCTGTGTGTGGGTGTCTGTGGGGGGATGTGTGGTTGTTTGTGGGGTGGGTGTTTGTGGGGGGGCCAAGAGGTTTGCACGGGGGCCTGCTCCCTTAGTTCTCCC
>QEPC01014555.1:797114-812542 GCA_003113815.1 Sphenodon punctatus | reverse complement strand
GGGAAGGAATGGGATCAAGGGGGCAAGTGGAAGGGTTGGAGGAGGAGAGCAGAGAGGAGATTTCCTTAAGGGAGGCAGGGGAGAAGGAGGACATGAGAGAAGGAGGGGGAGGAGGGAGAGGGGTGGGAGTGGGAAGAGAGGAGTGGGAAGCGATGTCGAGGTGGATCTTGTCTATCTTGGAGGTGAAGAAGGAGGCAAGATCCTGAGCAGAAAGGGAAGAAGGAGGGGGAGGACACGGAGGCTTGAGGAGGGAGTCAAAGGTATTATTGATAAATCTATGCTGGCTTCTAGTAATCACTGCATTGTTTTCTAGATGCTTACAGACTGACTGCTTTATAATCTGTTCTAGTATATTTTCAGGTATCAGTGTCAGGCTGACTGGTCTATAGTTTCCCAGTTCCTCCTTTTTGAAGATAGGGACAACATTTGCCTGTCTCCAGTCTTCTGGCACCTTGCCTGTTCTCCAAAAGTTCTCAAAGATGATAGACAGTGGTCCTGAGAGTATATCAGAAAGTTCCTTCAATATCCTAGGATGCAATTCTTCCAATGAAATCGTTTTTATTTATTTCACCTTTTATTTTCACCCAGATACACTCAGCAGGACTACCATACTCAGTCTCATGGATTTCTGTGTAGGTGTATACATATCTGACATATAATGCTCCTACTCCTCCCTTTCTGTTGCACTTATTATTTTAGAACCGGTTATATCTTTCAATTACTACATTCCAATAATGGCTGGGAGTCATCCCATAAAGTCTCAGTAATACCTATTCAATCATAGGTTTCCTGCTGGGACTCCCTGCTGCTGCTATTCTCCTGAGAAACCCTGGTGGCCACCTCTTGACCTGGCTAAGTGATATCAGCAGGGGTTGAGTCAAGGACATCTCATCAAGTCCTAGAACTCCCTGGGCACTGGTCCTCACTGGGGCTCTTTGTTGCTGCTGTTGTATTATCCCAAGAGGCTCCTAGGGAAGGGAGTGCTGGAGACCACCATGACATCAGAGCACTTTGCAGGTGGGGTCAGGTGCTACTCCCAGCTGATCAGCCTTCCTGACCAGAACCTGAATTCTTTCACCCACACAATCCAGACCGCCATTCACTCAGTTATGTCCCACTGGGTTCATGTCAGTCTGTAGGGCTCTCCCCTGTGACTGGGGGCTCTAGTCTACCCCAGAGGTACGAGTTTGAACAGTAGGAATGCAGGGAAGGCTTCCATTTTCCTGGAGCTTCTGTCCCAGGTTGGAGACCTGTTCTTTTCCAAAGCTCATTCTGTCTGGTGTGAAGAATTTGCTGGAAGGCTGCAGCCAGACATGGTCATCTTCAGGAATGCATAAAAGAGGCTGATCCCAAGTTCTGAACTACAAACCTGTTGAGAATCCCGTGAGATTTTTCTCAAATTACTTGTAGCTGTATCTTGGAGATTAATAGTTAGTTGCTGGAGAACTCAGGGCAATCCTGCATGGTTGGCACCCCACATATACCAGCAGGTGGCAGCATGAGCCCATGGAGAGGGAAGACTGTGCCCTCCAAGACATGGTGGAGGAATTGGTGCTGCTACCTGGGCATGGAATTTGGTCTGGTGATGGACGGGTTTCTAGATTCCCTCCAGGAAATCCCAATCCTTGCTCCACCCTATCATAACTCTCAGCCTGTGCTGCTTTCCACACACCTCGCTCATCACACCTGCAGCTCCCAAAAACTCAGTGGTGTTACTGGGCTCCCAGCTAATCTTTGCCCTGGCAGATAGCTGGGCCCAAATGGCACAGGAACAGGCCTGCTTTCTCAGATGACAGGGCTTGATTGCGTTCTGCGGACAAGAGAGGGACACAACAAGGTGCCCCTCTGGCTCTCACTGAGCATAAGAACATTATTAGATCAAAAAGCCTTCAGTTTAAGAGCAGAACAGGTGTCTGTCTGCAAATACCCAATTTCTCCTTCATTTATAGCTCCTTTCTCAGTCAGAAGTGCATGTGCATCTGCTCACTGCACAGGTGATTAATGACTAGGGTTGCCACCTTCAGTCATTTTTTACCCGACACTTCCATTTTGGTCTACGGGAGTGTCAGGTAAAGAACCACCACAGGTGGCAACCCTATTAATGGCAGTGGAATATTTGCTCTCTTCTGTCATGCAGTGGGGCACTATGCTATATTGTGGGTGTAAGAGAACTGATGGTAACACTGCTGCTTATAGGCCGTTTTTACACAGACGGCACAGCAGCACCAATGGGTGGAGATGGCGGTGGATGGGTAGGTGAGCACACCCAGTGAACACCTGGTGGCACCAAGCAGGGAGACAGATACATGGACAGTGCCGCAGGGGGATGTGGGATGGAAAGGGGAGGGGCCGGCAAACACCCAGCGGCCAAACACCCAGTGGCTAAACACCCATCAAGCACCCAGCAAACACCCGTGCAAGTACATGGACAGCCGGGACCGGCGGGAAAGCCCCGCCCGGCACAGCGATGGCATAACATGGCCAACCGAGGGCAAATGAAGCCGCGCAATGCGGACCTGCCCCCGAGCCACCGGGATCCACACGGGCAGGGCTGGAGGGAGACGGGATGACAGCTGCTACAAAGGAGCTGGCTCCACACAGCCCTGGCACAGAGCCCAGAGAGCCCAGCACCAGCCCCCTCCCCCCAGCAGAGCAGCACACACACAGCAGGCAACAGAAGCACACAGGGATGGGCACACAGCCCATGGGGGGTAAGGGGGTAAGGCACCCACACAACACAGGCAACCCCGCAACACCCCTCCAGAGGCACCTGCACAACACAGGCAACCCTGCAACACCCCCCCAGAGGCACCCGCACAAGGGGAGAGGTCAAAGCAAAGCACAACATGGACACACCGGGAAGGAACACAAATGCCTTTATCGAAATGGGGAACCAGCAACAGGGGGCAAGAACAACAGGGCAGGGCAGGGGGACAGGGCAACAGAAGGGGGGGCAGTGCCAGTAGTGCCAGGCCCGGGTCAACACCCGGTCAATAGGGCCAGCGACCCCACGCCCGGCGCCAGTGCTCAGCCTGCGTGCAGTCCAGCTGATGCAGCCACTCCAGGACATGCAGGAGGAGCTCCAACAACTTCCCCTGCTCCCGGGTCTGCTCCATGATCATGGCTTGCACTGAATGGGACAGAGGGAGAGGTGACAGTCATCAGAGCCGGCCCCAGGCACCAAGGAACATAACCCCCCATGGAGGGACACAGGCACAGGACCCAGAAAACAGGCAGCACACTCACAGATGCCATCAAACAGCCGGCCCACCCCCTGCATGTCCCAATCCGGCCCGCCTGCTCCAGCTGCTGCACCATCGCACCCAGGCGCAAGATTGCCAGCAGCACAACAACAGTAGCTGCAGGAGAGAAGGGACAGGGCACTCGGGAATGCCTGCACCAACGGGCCCTGGGAGGGCCGGGGGCAGCAACAGCACCAGGGGCACACCCGGAAGAGCACCCGGACCCCTGCATGAAGGGGGATCAGAGGGACCAAAGCCCAGGGTCAGCACAACCCCTATTAATACTCAGCTGCCCAGCGCCCATGGTGCCGCTGCCCATCCATCGCCACCACCACATACGGACCACACCAACAGAGGGCGACAGCAGAGGGGAGTGGAGGGGAGGTGCAGGGCCACACCAATGGACAGGCATGTCCAGGGGGTGCCTGGCCAAATACCCACTGCCAATACCATTCCTTGAGCATGACCAGGCAGAAGCATCCAGCAGGGAAGCTGCCAGGGGAACACGCACCATACAACTGGCACACACACCACAGGCCTGGAGCCCACCAGTACACACCAAGCACACCCCCTGCACACAACCACACAGATGAGGGTAGGAGGGCCGCCAAGGGGAGGGGGCACCCAGCTGTCAAAGCAGCAAGAGAAGCAAGGCAGGAAAAACCATCACAGAACAGCATTTATTGGCGCCAGGGGAACAGGGTCCCCCAAGCAAAGAGAGGCAGATCAGGGGGGTGCAGGTGGACCCACGGCCAGGCAAGAGGAGCACAACAAGAGGGCAAAGGTGCACCCGTGGACAGTGGGCGAGGGCACCAGGGAAGCCCCATCGGGAAGGAGCTGCGGTCACCCAGAGGGGGCGATGGGGTCCAGTAAACAATGCGGCAGGCAGCATTGAAGCAGATGGTAGCACTCAATACGATCAGTGGCACAGGGGGGGCCAGGCAACCCACCATCCAGGGTACCAGGGTGGTAGAGAGCAAGTGGTGGTGAGGCGCTTCTCATGGAAGGTCCAGTGAGCACTCCCGGGGTGGAGTCCCCTCCGTTAGACCCTCCCAGACAAACAGGCCCCGTTGGAAGTCTCGGGAGCGCATATGAGCATCCACCAGGAAGCGGGGAAGGAGTTGATCCACACCAGTGGCCGTAGCCTGCAGAGCTGGAAGGTCCCTAACCGATTGAAGGGCGGTGAGCTCCACAGAGGAAGAGTCCCTGATCCGGAGCGGGCCACCAGCCGCGGGGGACAGCAAGCCCCGGTTCCACAGGAGGGCCCCCACATCTGAGGGTGCATGCGGGATGCCACGGGCATGCAGGACAGCAACAGGGGGACCCCTGGACAGCAAGGCAAGGCTGAACCCGGGCCGCACCATCAGCAGGTGAGTGGCCGTTACCTCTGCAGCAGTCCATGGCACGACAACGGCGGGCGGGTACCCCCAAGGAGGTTGGTTCAGGAGNGAAGCCGAGCTCGAGGGAATGGCCACAGCATGCTGGGGCACTGACCTGGTCATCCATCATCCACATGTACCGTTACCTCTGCAGCAGTCCATGGCACGACAACGGCGGGCGGGTACCCCCAAGGAGGTTGGTTCAGGAGGGCAAAGCTGGGCTTGAGGGAATGCCCCTGGCATGCTGGGGCAGTGACCTGGTATCCCATCAACCACATGTACCGTGGCAGGAGCCGAAAGTCATCCTCCACTGACAGGGGTTCACCCACCAACAACTGAACATCGGGGCTCAGTCACAGGGCCCCCAAGAGCATGTCTGCTCAGGGCAACCACCCCTCCCCAACATCCACAGCCGAGGCCCTCGCACCATGACCAGCCATGGCTGCAGTGGGACCCGCTCCGGTGAAGCAACAGGCGGGAGATGGAGGGCTGCAGTGACTGGGATGAGCACATAACAAGAGGATACCCTCACCCATAGGCGAGCTTGCATGCCAGAGATAGGCAGGTCCGCTGGGGCCAGGGCTCCGCAACTCACACAGAGGACAGAAGGGATCCAGCACAGGTGATGAGAGATGAGGGAGGTCATGGCTGGGCAGTGCGCCAGGCCAAGGAGCCGAGCCAGGCATTGTATCTACACCACGCACAGCTGCAGCATGCAAAGGCAGACCATGGGAGGAGGGAATGTAGTGCGGGTGCGGAGGCAACGGTACCATGGGGTGCCCGCGGTCTCATCCCCCCCAGCGGGCATGCGGCCAGTGCAATCGCGGGGATGATCAGCTGGGTCCGGCAACTGGTGGCAGCTCCAGCACCCCCCCAGTGCAGCACCAATCGGTGCCCTGCCACCACCGGGCTATACAGTGCATAAGTGACCCGATGCAGGTGGTTGGGCATGGAGCGTAGAGGCGGTTGCATGGGGTTGAGCAGCAAACAGAGAACGGCAACACCAAGCTGGGTGGGCACAGAGGTTCCCCAGTGATACAAGGGGAGTGTGGGCCAGGAGCACAGGTCATGCAGTGGAGCGCATTGCAGCCAGGGTACTTGCCAGCAGGGGGTGGCTGGGAGTGGGGAGCTGCAGAACCATGCTACTGGAGGACGAGTACCCACAGACCAGGGACATGCTGCTGCGAATCCTCGGTGCAGCCCTCCTGCTGCTGCATATGCTGCTACAGCAGATGGCCCTGCTCCACTTGCCAGGTCAAGGCTCCGTCCTCCTGGGGGCATGGCAGCAGAGGGCAGCAAACCTCAGGAGGGCAGAGACTGTGCGATGGGCGAGGCAGGCAACCATCTGACGCCGTGCCATGTTGGGCTCTGCGGTGTCCCAGCAAGGCCAGCTCATCCTGGCCCAATGAACCCTCAACGTGTACAGCCACCGCGTGACCCTACCAACCCTGCGATGGCACTAGTTGCATTCCTGCACCTACGACTGGTGGGAGAACATGTTGGCCACATGAATGGACGGGGAATGGTCGGACCACTTCTGGATGACCCACCTCCTCCTGACCCGCTTGGGGGAGCTCCTCAATCCCCACCTCTGGAGGCGGGAGACCAACATGCGCTTCCCGCTGCCACCAGGGAGGTGCGTGGCCATGGCAGCTGGCCACCCCAGATTCCTGTAGGAGCATGGGGGAGCAGTTTGGGGTGGGCACAACCACCATGAACAGGGCACTCCATGACGTGTGTGACCTGCTCGTGGAGCTCCTCTTGGAGCGGGTCATCCCATCTCCGTGACCCCGAGGAGGTGATGCGGGGGTTTGAGGAACTGGGGTTCCCTCATTGCATTGGGATCATTGACAGCACCCACATCCCCATCATACAAACCCCTCATGCTAAGATTGACTACATGAATAGGAAACAGGCCTTCTCCATCAACCTGCAGGCCGTAGTGGATCACAGGGGCCTGTTTATAGATGTGTACACAGGCCAGTCGGGGCGGAGCCACGATGCACATATCCTGCATGCCTCCCCGTTCTATGCACACATGTTTGACAGGGAGATCGCCCCCAACCTGTACCATGTGATAGAGGGGGTTCCCATGGCCCCTGTTGTGATAGGGGACCCTGCCCTGGACAACCCACCACCGGTGCACAGGGCTGACCCCATGCCCCTATACCAACATGCCCAGGGTGGGGCATTCCGGTACATATCAGAGGAGAACAGGAACACCAACTGCCACCACATCATTGCCCAGGAAGCCGACCACCGGGCAGCACACGACCCACACCCACGTCCTAATCCTATGCACCCCTTCAATAAAGCTGGGTGGTACCCTTGAAGTGCAACCATGCCTCTGTGCCATGTGTGGGCAACAGGGGTCCTGGGAATTTGTACCCTAGGTTGCCGGGTTGTGGGAACACTCCCTTCACGGTCTGCCACGGGATGCCCAGGCCCCACAGTGTCCTGCCTGCCGCCACTCACCAATCCGCCTGTCATGGGTCTGTGTACACCTGTTCCAGCCACCACAACTGCCTGCCCAGTCAGCTGGCCTTGCACTGTCCAGTGCCTCCACCCTGCCAGAGACCCCCGCAAGCCCCCCGCCGGCCACCTGTCCCAGGACAGAGGAAGCGACAGCGAGGTATAGGTTCAGCATCTTTATTGGTGGGGGATGTGTACAATGGGTGGGGGAGGTTAATGTCGAGGGTGCCCATGCCCCCTCTTGGCCGCACCACCGGGGCTTGCAGGCTGGTGAGCCCTAGCCGCAGCTGAGTGCAGTGATCACTGACCAGATGGCCCAGCCCCCCTGTCATCCACTGGTCACTCCATCCTGGCCTCCGCTGACGATTCCTGTGAGGATAATCAAGAACGGGGTAAGTGATCCTCTTGTGCACCTATCTCTTTCCCATGCTGGGGCCCGGGCCACTGGGAGACCCGTGGTCACCCAGGGAACCCCCTATGCCCCACACGAGCATCACACGTGCCATGGAGCAACCCCCTATGATGGGGGCCATGGTACGGACCCGACTATGGTATTATGGACGATGCACGGTGTCACAGAGCTGGTACACTTGGTTCCGGCAATGGCCGTGGCTCCACAGCTCCTGTGGTGCATGTGCTCAGCGTGGGTTCTGTACTGTGTTCCCTACTGGGGGCATGCCCTGTGTGGTGCCCCATCCTCCCTGTCCAGCTCCCCCTCGTGTAGCACCCCCCACCTCCACAGGGCCCCGGGGTGCTGCAGCCTTACCCGAGGGGGTGGGAGGTTGGTGGTCCTGGGGTGCACGGTCCTGGGTCGGGACCATCACTTCCTGATGGAGGGGGCGGGGTTGCAGCAAGGGCGGGACCAAGAGGGGTGCAGGCTGGAAGGGCGCCCCCTCCAGCAGGTCCCATTGCCCTATGTGGGGGAGGGGGACCCCGTGGACCAGGACCAGGTAGGGCTGCTGCTGGGGGAACCACGGGTGGCCAAGGTGCAGGGGGCGGGGGCACCTGCACCAGTGGGTGGCCCGCATGGTGTTGGTCAGCTGCCAACTCTCCTTCCACGGCATGGAGGGACCTGTTGCTCTGGGGGTTACGCCACAGGGCCTCCATCGCCTCCCCCATGAGGTCAATGAGCCTGGGCAGCCTGACCCATCAGCCCGTCATAGGCGCGCCACTGTTCGTGTTGGAGGGCAGCAGCCTTGCGCCTGTCCCAGAGGTGCTCGGTGCAGAACCGGACCATCATGGCAGCCAGTATCTCCCGGTCCCTTTCCCCCTCCCCTCTGATGAGCTCCCTTGTGGGTGCGAGCTCCTGGGAGTGCACTGCGGCTAACCATTGTGATTCCTCCAGCAGCTCCCTGCCGAGGTCCTCCCTCCGGTGCCGGTTCCTGGTCTGCATCTCCCAGTTCTGCCAGCAGCTGCACTCCTTGTGCAAGCGAGCGCCTGGTCTGTGAATGAGAGGTTGCACACCACGTTAGTGCTTCTGGCAAGTGTGCCCTGCTGCCTGCTACCACATGAGCTGGGGTGCCTGGTGGGGCAGCCCCCATAGTGTGGCCACTCCCCTCTGCCCTCCCCTGTGGGGTCCCCCTGCCCTTCCCCCTTGTGGGATGGCCCCCAGGCATGGCTCACCACAGGTGGGGCCTGTGTCTATCATGTGTTCTGTGGGGGCTGCTGAGGGCCCACCATCCCCTCCCTCCTACCCCCACCACCCCGACCCCTGTTGGGCCCTTCTGGTTGTGGTCACACACCCCTGGGTGCCCCCCTTCCCACCCTGTACCTCCACCCACATCTGCACCCTGCCCCCCTGTGACCCCTTGGCCGGTGCACACTGCTGTGCTGGTGCGCCTCACTTGGTAGCGGGGGTGCAACTGGGCCCGCCTCATCCACCTCCTCCTCTGTGACCTCCACCTCATGTACCTCCAGGCTGCCTTGTGCTGCAATGGGATGGGAGGAGGTTAGTGTATAGCAGGCCCCGGGCCCGGCCACTGCGCCTCTGTCTGGACCTCCCCCCCTCGACCCCGCTGGGGTGATTGTACCTGGATCCTGTTCCTCTGCTTCCTGGGGGCTGTCCCAGGTCTCTGTTTGCTCTGCACGCGACCCCTGTCCCTGTGGCCAGGTGTTGTGGGTGCGTGCGGAGTGTGGTGGTTTGGTACTCGGATCCCCAGGGCACCTCCTCCCCCTGTGCGATGGGGCTGCCCCCTCCTGCTTCCTGGCTGGCCTCTCCGGGGGCACCTCCCTCCCTGCTCTGTGGGGTCGTTCGGGGGGGTTGTGTGTTGGCCCTGCGTCTGCCCCTGGCAAAGGCACTGCTGTGTGTGTGGGAGGCCATGATGTCCCCGTCCATGCAGAGGAACTTGTCCAGCTCCTCCTGGAACTCGACTGTGCACATGGCCCGGCCGGACTTGAGATTGTTGTCCTTGATATGTTTATATCTGGACCTCAAGTCCTTTGCCTGCTGCATGCACTGGGTGACATCCCTATTGTACCCCTGCCGCTGCATCTCCTGGGCGATGGCTTCATAGAGCTGTCTGGTCTTGTAACTGTGCACCAGGTCATGCTGGACCCTTTCGGACCCCCACACATGTATAAAGTCCCTGATCTCCTGCCTAGACCAGGGCTCCCCCTTTTGGGACCCACGTGTGGGGGTCGACCGGCATGGAGGCATGGGGCCTGCCCTGTGGCTGTGGTAGCGGTGGAGATGGTCGTGTCCTGTTGGGGGTAGTGCATTCGGGGTTACTCCGGGTCCTGCTGTCCCCCTCCGGGCCCCCATGGGGCCTGCCCTCCCCCCTGGGGTGCCCTTTAGCTCACCTGGCTGTCTGGGGGGCACTTGGGGGGCTGACCGGCTTGGCGGTATGGGACCCGCCCTGTGGATGTGGTAGTCGTGGTGATTGTCCTGTTGGGGGTAGTGCATTCGGGGTTACTCCGGGTCCTGCTGTCCCCCTCCGGGCCCCCATGGGGCCTGCCCTCCCCCCTGGGGTGCCCTTTAGCTCACCTGGCTGTCTGGGGGGCACTCCTCGGCCATCGTCCCGGTGGTGTGGTGCTCCGTTGTCTGGGAGCTGTCCTGGGGGGATGAAGGAATGGGTTATGCAGCAGCCTCCTGCCCTTTGTTCCCTGGGCCGTGGTGCCAGGCCTGGGGCGTGGCCCTCCCATCCCGATTGGGGGGTGGTTCCCTCGCACTCACCTCACTATTACTGCTGCTCCTCTGGCCGTGCCCCTGGAAATGTGCTGGGCTGGGAGTGCTCGGTCTGTGGGGGGGGGGGTGTCGGTGTGGGCCCTGTGCCGGGAGACGTGCGCTGTGTTATGGCCTGGAGTGTTCTTTTCCCTTCCCCCCTGGCAGGGCACCCCCCCTCATGCCTCCCATCTAGGGCCACCCCACCCGCCGGGGGGGCAGCCCCCCTTGTACATTCCATCCAGGGCCCCCCCATACTGATGGCCGTGGACCCCCCCTTGTGCCTTCTGCCTGGGGCACCCCCCTGCCCCCGGGTGTTCCTGGGTCCCCGTGCTCACCTGGCCCCTTCCCACACATGGGGCATCATCGGTTCCCTTGGCCTTTTCATTGGCCTTCCTGGTTGCCATCATGGGAGCCTGCACGCATATGCCATGGTTCCGTCCTCCTTTACGGGCTCTCGGCCGGACGTCTGGTGTCCCCCCCATGGGCGTGTTTGCGTGGCGGCACATGCGTGACCCGTGGCGCCGGTGTTGTGGGACTCCACTGGTCCGGTCTGCATGGGTGTGGGTGTTTTCACTTTTACATGGATGCTCTGGTGTTGGACACCCATCTCCACCCACGGAGGGTGCCGGCTCCCTCCTGGCTGCTCTGTGGGTGTTGGCGGGTGGGTCATGCACTTGTGCCCACCCACTTGTGGTCTTTTACACGGACGGTCTCCCACCCATCCGATGGGTGTTTCCGGGTGTTCGTGGGTGGGTGGCATTTGTGTAAAAGTGGCCATAGTCAGATTCTCCTGCTTCTGCACTAAGGCACTAATGTAGATGAAACTTGGCAAGTTTATACCCCTTCCCATATTTACTATCTTTGACAACGTTCAGAAGCATTGGATAAAGGGTCCTGGTGGTATAAGCAATTAACTTATAAATGTATGTCTGACTGTAATATCTTTGTAGTCCAACCAGTGTACATGAAATTTGGCAGAACTGTATATCACACTTTCACGTTCATATTCCATTTTTTGCATGAGATTGCAGCATGGGGGTTTCTTCCAGGGTTTGAATCCATTATAAAAAATAACAGATCTATGCTCATGTTACTCCCCTGCCCACCCCCCAGGGAGCCTCTGGTGGGAGGACATTAGGGGGTTGGGGACTTGTACCCCAGCTTCCCTCACCAGGGAACCCCTTAGGGAAGCATTGCCCAGCCAAAGCCCCTTTACCAAGCATTGCTAATGTTAGGCAGGGAGAGAAGGGAGGGAGGATCCATGCATCTAGCAGCGCTCGGCAGATTTTACCTGGGCACCGCTTCCCTGGTGGGAGGACTGGGGCATGAGTCCCCACCAGGGAACCCCCTAGGGAAGCAGCACCCAGGCAAACTCCCTTTGCTGAGCACTGCTAGAGGCATGGATCCTCCTTTCTCTCCCCACTCGACACTAGCACTGCTTGGCAAAGAGGACGCTTCCAGATCAAATTTCACAGCGATTTTACTTAACGTTAAATTTGTATGCCCACATGCAAATTTAATGTTAAATTCAACTTGCGTTCATGACAGGGCCGGATTTCCCAGCCCCATCATCAGTGATGAAACTCACATAAATTTCACTGCCTGATGTGAAAAGGTGCATGCCCACAAGACATTACACAATCTCACATTAGATAGAAATTTAACATCAGATTGTGTAACATGGGCAACCAGCCTAATTCTCCTTCATTCCACCTTCCCCAGTACTCACAGAAACCATCCCGTGTTCTCAGTACAGCTATTTATTTTGGAATGTCCTTTCTTGTCATGAGTTCTTAGTGTACCATTGTACAGCTTGGCAAACTCATCTCAGAAGTTCTGCTTTTCCAGTAAAACAAAAAGTGAGTGGTTACTCTTGAGAAATAGTTGTGGACACAGCCTATTTCAAGACACTCCTGCACCTCTTCTCCTTGACTACCTGAAGCCTCCTTGGCTGATACTCTGGTAAGGACACATCTCCCACCAAAAATGTTCTCCCCACAAGAATGTACTGTGTGTGTACTGCAACAGTGTAGTGAACCTTCTAGATCTGCATTTCAGACACTGGCACCTGCCCTCTTGCTCTAAAACACATTAATACCAGTGCTATCTGTACTACCTCAACACATCTTTGTGGAGTACTATTACCCAACCACAACATAGCCTCAATCTTACGGACTAGGGATATCACCAAGGCAGGAAACAGCAAGGTTAGCCCTGCCACCCTAATGTTTCTAGAGGTGTGCACCAGGGGCCCATGTCATTTTTGTTTTCATTTTCGTTATTTAAATCTGTCATTTTTGTTTTCATAAATATTTAATTGTCATTTTCATGTTTGCTTTCGTTTTTGATTTCCATTGGTTTCAATGGAAAACACATTTTTTGGCTGCAACGTTTTTGGTTTTCATTATATTTGGCTGAATCTTGGAGAAATTATACTGCCAATAGAAGGCATTAAGTGTACCAAATTACAAAAAGATTGGATAAAGGAATCCAATTTTAGAAGCAGTTGAATTCATTTATTTTGTAAAATTTTTCATATACATTCTTAGCTGTAACTTCTTTGCCTCACCTTTAATGTAGATGAAACTTGGCAAGTTTATACCTCTTCCTATATTTACTATCTTTGACAACGTTCAGAAGCATTGGATAAAGGGTCCTGGTGGTATAAGCAATTAACTTATAAATGTATGTCTGACTGTAATATCTTTGTAGTCCAACCAGTGTACATGAAATTTGGCAGAACTGTATATCACACTTTCACGATCATCTCTGCCAAATATCAGAAAGATGTGCTAAAGTGTCCAAGTTTTATATGCCTGCACAGCATATGCAGAGAAGGAGCCTATGCCAGGGATTCTCTTATGTCACTGTGATTTAAGATTGGTTTGTGATGTCAATTGGCCAGAAGAAATGTCAACCAAATATCCTCATTATGTGCTGTGATCATCCCAACATCTCTCCCCCACTTGTTACTGGGAAGTCAGAAGCATCTGTTTAGGAAAGAGTCAATAGAGATTATTTATGTCCTCTGTCACAGTGCTGCAGGATGTGATTGTGATGATAATTGGCCAGCCTGGATGTGTAAACTATGTCTCCTGATTGCTGGAACGCTATCCCCAAAGTCCCAGTTATGTCCCTTCTATGCTCACCTCAAAGCCACTGCCGATTGGTCCTGTAAAGCTGGAAGCATGCAGTAATTGGCCAGTGAATGTGTCTGTCCGTCTTTTGGGTTGCTCCACATCCTCCCTCCTATAGAATCCTTCCCCTGACATGCCCGTTGCCTACCTCTGACTGGCACTGCATCTGCTGCTATTTATCTGAATAATGGTCTTCAAGGGAACTGCAATTGCTTATAAAATTGGTTCCCTATATCAAATTGACCTGTAGCTTGGCAGAGATGACAAGGAAAGTATACTATACATTCCTGCCAAATGTCCTGTAAACAGGATGGAATATAAAGATGTTACAGCTGGAAATGTATTTCCAAGTTAATGTCTTATACCATCAAGACCCTTTATCCAAGCTTTCTGAAAATTTGCAAGAATATTAAGCCTTTGGGGGGACATAATAGCCAGAGGTTTCATGCACATTGGATGGAAGATAAAGATGTAACCATGAATGTGTATAGAGCTTTTTGTAAATTCACAATATTCAATTGCTTTTTAAATAGGTGTCCTTTATCTAATCTTTTTTAAACCTGGTACACATCATGCCCTCCATTGGGGGAACAACCTCACCAAGTTTCATTATAATTGAATATGAAACAAAAATGTTATAGCCAGAAATACGTTTTTCAGGGTTTTCCCTTTATTTATTTATTTTTTTTAAAAAAGTTTTCATTTCTATTTTCATTATTATTATTTGTCGTTTTTGTTATTGCAATAATGATAACAAAAAATGATGATTTTCTTTATCGCTATTGTAATAATGAAAATGACATGCACACCCCTAAATGTTTCTAATCCCTGTATTTAACAGAGTCTGACCCTGATCATTATAATCTGGATGCAAACTACCAGTAGTCTCTGCTGTCCATAGTCTGCCCATTCTTCCCAAACCAAATGAAACCATATAGGGAAAGCAGGGGGAAGCTTGCTGTCCCCTCCTCTCCCCAGCTTCAGTGTTGCCCCCAACCTGCAGAGGAAGAGGATTGGGGCTGAAAGACCAACGCAAAGTGTAGGTGTTTGGAGCCAAAGTTGTAAGCGAACACAATATGTAAAACTGTACAATGTCTTTAGTGCCTACATAGTGCACAATTTAAGGCAGGAGCCTTAGGTTCCACCCTGACTTCCTCCACTATAAATTCTCCCTCTCCTCCCTCTCTTCTGCTATCTTCCTGGCGAGGCAACACTACTATGCCTCCCGGGTTGAATCCTACTCTCGTGACCCCCGCCGCCTCTTCTCCAACATTGACTCCCTTCTCAAGCCCCCCCGGTCCCCCTCCACCCTCTTCCCTTTCTCTCAGGATCTCGCGTCATTCTTCACCTCAAAGATTGACAAGATCCGTCAAGACATTGCTTCCCATCCGTCTCCTCTCCCCGCTCCCTCACCACCCCTCCCCCTCTCTCCTCTCCTCCTTGCCTCCTGGGTCCCTTGAGGAAATCTTCTCTTTGCTCTCTTCCTCCAACCCCTCCACCTGCCCTCTCGACCCAATCCCCTCCCGCCTCCTGACCTCCATTGCTCCCACTGTTGCTCCCCCTTTTACAGGTCATTAATCTCTCCCTCTCCACTGACTCCTTCCCCTCTGCCTTCAAGCATGCCACTGTCTCTCCCATCCTCAAAAAGTCCACCCTTGACCCTTCTGACCCCTCTAGTTACTGGCTGGTCTCCCTTCTACCCTTCACCTCTAAGCTTCTGGAACGTGTTGTCTGCTCCTGCTGCCTGGATCTCCTCTCTGCCAACTCCTCCCTGGACCCTCTCCAATCTGGCTTCCGCCCCCTTCACTCCACAGAAACAGCCCTTGCCAAGATCACCAATTATCTACTTGTCACTAAATCTAAGCGCCTTTACTCCAGTCTTATCCTCCTTGACCTCTCTGCTGCCTTTGACACTGTCGACCACACTCTCCTACTGGACTCCCTTTGCTCCCTATTCTGCAGCTCTGTCCTTGACTGGTTCTCCTCCTACCTCTTTGACTGCTCCTTTAATGTGTCTCTTCCCAATTCCAAATCC
>QEPC01014555.1:776571-796611 GCA_003113815.1 Sphenodon punctatus | reverse complement strand
TATCTCCATCCAAAATTCCGCTGCTAGGGTCATCCACTCACCCCGTCGCTTCAACCACGTGCAGCCTCTCCTCTCCTCACTTCACTGGCTCCCCCTTCCAGAACACATCCTTCACAAACTCCTGGTGTTCATGTAAAAATCCCTTCACAACCTGTCTCCCCCTTACCTTTCAGCCCTAGTCTCCTTACACACTCCTGTATACACTTTTTGCTCCTCCTCTGCCCCCTCCCTCACTCTCCCTCGTCTCCCCTGCTCCCCTAACCACCTTCGTCCCTTCTCCCTTGATGCCCCCCATGCCTGGAACTCCCTCCCTCCCCACATCTGCCTTGCCCCCTCCCTCCGCACCTTCAAATCCCTCCTCAAAACCCACCTCTTCCTCGCTGTCTTTCCTGACACCTGCTAGAACTTGCCTTCAATATTTACTGTCTGCCCTCCCTACAGACTCCTGCCTAACTGCAACCAAGCCAGGCACATGCACCTGAAACTTCGCATCCGCTGAATGTTGTTTATCCCGTGTCTCTCCCTATGTTCCCTCTCCTTGTCTCCCCCCTCAGCGACTATTAGATTATAAGCCATAGGCAGGGACCATGTCTATCTTATTGTTCTGTAAAGCACCTGGTACATAGCTGGTGCTATACAAATGCTTATAATAATAATAATTAATAATTTACAATTTCCATGCTTTGGGGAACATGAGTGAATTTGTAAGAGCTTTAACTTCTCTCTTAAAGAGAAGGTTTTTTGATCCAAGCATTTCCCTGTTTTTTGAAAGGGGAATGCACTAAATTATTCATTGCCACAGAACCAGTCTAAGTTTGGTAGCCAAGCAGCCAGCTATTGAGTTTCCCTTTCAGCCCAAACTTTGCTCCCAGGTGTTTTAAAAAAAATAAAATAAATCCTGTTGGTGAAACTGACATCATCATCAATTTCACCAGCAGGGACTGAAGGGGGAATATTGCTTGCAGATCCCTCCTCACCAGAACGTTTCCTTTGCAGCTCTGAGCTTTCTCAGTTACATGCCTGAAGGAATCCTATGCAACTCATGTACAATTCCTCAATGCACATAACCACATACAGTCTCTTTCCTGACTCCATCCGTTCTCCTAGTGAGTTTCCCTTGTAGCCCCAAGGGAGAGGGAGAATGCTTTGAAGACCCCTCCTTTTGAAGATTTTCCCTTGCAGCCCCAAGCTTTGTCACTTTCAACAGAGGCTTTGGTTTGAAACCAGAGCAGTAGCCATGTCAATCTCACTCTCTGGGGAGTTTACTTGGTAACTGGAGCAGCCAGGCAGTGAGTTTTCCTTTCAGCCCCAGTTCTGTCAATTTCAACCACAAAGGTTTTTCTCACCTGGGAGCAACCTCCTCAATTTCACAGGAAGGAGAGGAGATTGCTTTGTAGACTCCTCCTCTTCAGAGCATTTTGCTTGCAGCCTTGATCTCTCTCATTTACATACCAAAAAGAATTCTGTCCAACTCATGTAAAATTCCTCAGTGTACCGAATTCCATAAATGCTATCCTCACAGCATTCGCAAAATCCCATCTGGCGGAGCTGTTCCGGGTTGTGTGGGGGCTGGTCAGTTCAGCTTCCCTCAACCCTGGAGTTGAGTCATCATCTGCCTGCTGTGACCTTTTTGTGGCTTATTTGCGGGGGAAAATTGCTCGTATTCACCAAGACCTTGATGCTGCACTTAATACAGTGGAGTAGGTAGAGGTGGTCGAAGCCCCGACTTATCCGATTTTGTGGGATCAGTTTCAGTCGGTGACACCCACTGATGTGGTGGAGGTACTGGGGGCTGTTTGAGCCACCTCTTGTGAACTAGATCAGTACCTGTCCTGGCTGATTAAGACCTCCTGGGAGACAATGGGGTCGTTGCTGGCTGGGGTGGTCAACACCTCCCTGTGGGAGGGCAGAGTGCTGGCCTGCCTCAAGGAGGTGGTGGTACAGCCTCTGCTCAAGAAACCATCACTTGACGCTGACTCCCCTGCCAGCTATTGGCCTGACTCTAATCTTCCCTTTTTAGGGAAGGTTATTGAATGGGTAGTGGCTCAGCAGCTCCAAGGGCATCTCAACCGCACTGGTTATCTGGATCCCTCACAGTCTGGCTTCCATCCGGGGCATGGCACTGAGACAGCATTGGTGGCTTTGGTTGATGATCTGCGCTGTGAAAAGGATAAGGGTCGGTCGACCCTTTTTAGTCCTATTAGATCTGTCAGCTGCATTGGATACCGTTGACCATGAGATGCTGGTGATGCATCTGTGGGACAGTGTGGGGTGGGTGGGATCATTCTAGAATGGTTCCACTCATTCCTGACCGGGAGAACTCAGGGGGTGGTGCTCGGTGATCATTTTTCATCTCACTGTGACCTCATGTGTGGGGTCCTGCAAGGTTCTGTTTTGTTCCCTCTCCTGTTCAGAGTGTACATGCAGACGCTCGGTTCGGTGGTCGGGGGTACGGGTGAGGTGTCATCAGTATGCGGATGACACCCAACTGTACCTCTCATTTTCAACCGACCCAGGCCCGGCTGTCTCGGTGCTTACTCAGTGTTTAGCAGCTGTAGGGGACTGGATGAAGGCTAATCGACTGCAACTGAATCCTGACAAGACAGAGGTGATGTTAGTGGGTAAGTTGAGGTAGATGGCGACCCCTTCGGTTGAGGGGGTGTGCCCTCCACTGACTTCCCAGGTGCGGAACCTGGGGGTGCTCCTTGATGTGCAGTTCTGCCTGGATCTCCAGGTGGAGGCTGTGGCAAGGAGTGCCTTCCGCCAGTTACATCTGGTGCGGCGGCTTCAGCCGCTGGTTTCAGTTCCGGATCTGGCCACGATCATTCATGCTTTTATCACCTCTCGGTTAGACTACTGTAATGTGCTCTACGTGGGGCTACCTCTGGTGATGGCTCGGAAGCTGCAGCTGGTGCAGAATGTGGCTTCCCAGCTCCTAGTGGGGCTGGGCCGCCGAGAGCACATTACACCAGTGCTTCTATCTCTGCACTGGCTGCCAATAGCCTTCCGGGCCCGATTCAAAGTGTTGGTTTTGACCTATAAAGCCTTACACGGTCTGGCCCCTGCCTATTTGCGAGACCGCCTCACTCCTCAGGTTCTGGACCGGCCCCTGAGGTCATCTGGGGGCACCCTGTTGGAGGTCCTCCAGGTTTCCCGGGGGGCCACTCAGGACAGGGTGTTCTTGGTGGCTGCACCGCGCCTTTGGAACTCCCTCCTGGTGGGGGCCCGTCTGGCCCCAGACCACCCGGGTTTCCGCAGGAATGGTAAGACGTGGCTGTTCCGTCAGGCATTTGGCGAGGGAGAAGGTTGAGGGGGGTGTTGGGTTGAGGGGTGGGGTTTTCTCCTCACTTTTACTATTGTTATTATTGCGATATTTTTATATGTTTTTTTGTATTTTACTGATTTTGATATTGTTAGCTGCCCTGGGCTGCCTGGCAGGAGGGGCAGGGTATAATTTTAAAAAATAAATAAATAAAGTCTTTCTTGACTTTGTTCCTTCACTGAGGTGGGGAGTGAGGAAGCCATGGAGAAGAAATTGAAAGATGGAGAGGGGGGCTGGATCCTCGCACCCATCAGTCCACCCAGCCTCCTTTCATTCCAGTCACTCCTGGTGTCTTTGTACCTGTCATTCAATCCAGTTCCCGAATATTTCAGCTACTCTGGGAGACCTCAACCCATCATTCCACCCTGCCTCCAGTCATTCCCAGAGGCCTCCTACCTGTTATTCCACCCAGCCCCTCATCACTTGAGCCACTCCTGGTGTCACTACCTGTCATTCTACCTAGTCCTGTGTCATTCCAGCCAGTCTTATATTCAACATTCATTCCAGCCCCCATCCCACCCCCTATAATTCTAGATATTCTGAATAGCCTCCTACTTGTCATTCCACCTAGCTCCCCTCCCCATATTTTCGGCTTCTTCATCCCCCACCCACCAGCCTTTTTTAGTCTCTCCCCCGCACCTTCTCTGGCATTTCAGAACCTCCTCCACTGCCTTGATAGTTAAGCATCTGCCATTGTATTTGCTTTCTGCCCACTAAGGGCTACTGGCATTTCCAAAGTCCCAGTACTTCCAATTGGTATTCCTGTTGTCTCTATTGTTTCCAATCAGCATTCCTTGTGCTTGGTCAGTTTCACCTGCTGGGAGGTTTGCTTGGCAACTGGAGCAGTTAGCCAGTGACTTTCCCTTTCAGCCCCAGCTCTGTTCCATCCATAGCATGGAATAAGTTCCCCTGGTGTCCATACAAGAATAGGGTGCAATAAGCTTTCCTGGCATCCATAAAAGAATAGGGTGCAGTGAGCTCCCCTGGCATCTGTACAACAATAGGGTGCAATAAATGCCAATCACATCTGTACAATAGCCTGTAATAAATACCACTCAGGTCCATACAACAGTAGAACTCATGAAAGCTTATCTTCTCACATTCAACAAAACGTTAGTGAAACACAGCAAGAAGCCACATTTCTCATTCTTCACATTTGCCAAACTGGCTGCTTCAAAACATCAGAACTTCAAAACTATACAATGGATTTTCTATTAAATCAATTCAGGTCACACTTACATTTTTGAATAATGCTAGTTCCTAGAGGGGATTCACACGTGCATTTAAATCGCACAGCTCCTTCGTTGTTTTTGTGTGATTTAAACGCACGTCTGACTGCGCCCTTAATACTGCTCCCAGAATGAGGGTTCTTTTTACACGAGACTCACCCATGCATGTCCACCCATCGGACATGTGGGGGAGTGCCTGCATGAAGGAAGCAGTTCCCATGACCCACACATCCCCACCCATTGAGCAACCAGTAAGAAGCTGGGTTGCTCCATGCATGGGCGGAGATGGGTGTTCAACACTCACCAGACTGTGTGTACAGGGCAGCACACCCACCCGTAGGACACGTCTGCCAACACCATGGAGAAAAGGCCACATGAGAGATAAACAGGCACAACATCCAGTCGACAACCAACCTCCCCCCCACCCCCCCTTTGTGATATGTTCCCAGTCAGAACATGAGGCCTTAAAGGAAACGTGCCTGAAGAGATGGGCGGCAGACTCCTATACCACCATGGCCAAAACCCCACCCTAAAAACAGCCAGAGGCATGGATGGACACGGCAACAGCCAGGTAAAGTGCTCTGCACCCTGGGCAGAGATGGGGATGTTGCCTCAAGGACCCACAGAGGGGAAGCAACAGGACAGCAGACAGCTAACATGTCCCTTGGCAAGCATGCACCAGCACAGCTGCCACCACCAAGAACCAGGTGGGACACAGACATTGTCCCCCTGGACAGCCAGCGGGATCCCGGGGAGGGACTTGGAATGGTACACCAGAGAGCAGCTGTAGAAGGAGAGCCAGATGACAGCCAGTTATGACCTCCCAGCACGTGGTGAGCACCAGTTTTGCTCCAACCCCTACACAATGCCATTCCACACTGAGGTGGATCGAGTCCTCTGCATGGAATGGGCAATGTTCCATTCATGGAATCCCACTCATCACCATGTGCAACGTGTTCAGTCACCCATACAGTTGTGCCAGGGCATTCTCAAACAAGCTGGAAAGGACCACCAGGTAGAATGGTGGGGCTAGGAATCATGGCTAGGAGGGGAGAGTACAGACCACAGGTATGAAACGCCATCCCCCTGCCCACCTCCAAAAGGATACCAACTGGACAGTGGAGACAGGGCACCCCTATCGTGCATTTCCATTCCTTGCTGTTGGCTCCAAGCTCCTGACAGTAAGCAGCTACATCCCCTGACATACTTAGCCACTAATGGACCTATCCTCCTAGAACTTATCCAATCCTTTTTTAAACCAGCTGTGATACTGGCCTCGACCACATCCTCTGGCCACAAGTTCCACAGGTTAATTGTGCGTTGAGTGAAAAAAAAATTGCTTTGAATCTGTTAAAAAAAATAAAATTGTTTTAGTTAGTTTCATGGAGCGTCTCCTAATTCTAGTACTATTTGTGTGAATAAATAGCTCCCTATTTACTTGTTTCACTCCACGCATGATTTAAAATTTTTTTTATATAAAGTTTATTGTAAACCATAATACAAACTAAAAAAAATCAATAAAAATACCATACAACAATGGTTTACAACAACAAACAACTAACAAGACAAATATAATTACACCATCTATATTAATCCACAACAAACTTCCTGTAAACCCTAAAAGAGAGCGGAAACAAAAGAACAGGAATGAGAGGGGAAAAACACGCCCCCAAACCAGCCTTGTACCTTATAAGGGGGAAATGCAGCGACCTGACTCACAGACCCTACCCCCGCAAAGAATAAGGAGCAGCCTTACTCCTTATAAGGAGAAGGTATGGCAGTTAGTCTCACACACTCCACCCCACCCCATTAAACACCCTATAGAAGTATAAATAGAAACTTATATACTTTATTATAATTATAAAATAGCCTTGCACCTTATAAAGGAAACAGTTGGCAGCTAGGCTCACACACTTTTCCTGCATGCAACCACACATAAGGGGTACCAAGGAATTAACGCACAATCCCCCCATCCCCTCCAAAACAGCCTTGCACCTTATAAGGGAAAGTGTGGCGGTTAGGCTCACATACATTCCCTACACCCAATCCATCCCATAAGGGGGGGGTGGGGAACTAGGAAATTAGGAGGAAAAACAAAAAACAAACAAATAAAAACAAAACTACCCACCTTACAAAGCAACCTTGCACCTTCACTCATGTTTTTATAAACTATCATATCTCCTCTGTGACAGGGCAGAGTCCCTGTGGGCTATTGCCCTTTAAGAGAGTGAGCTAGCACCAGCCTGGATGATGGTGCTTAGCAGGGCTGCAGGAACTGTAGAGAGAATAGTGATTAAGCTGCAGCAGCTGGGCTTGTGTGTGGCAGAGCCATCAAAGGTAGTGAAAAGCCTGAGAAGAACTCAAAATGAAGGAGCTGTTGAAGTGAGAGACTGCTTGTGAGCAGCAGGGAAGAGAGCCAGAGGTCTGGCTATGTGGGACAAGGACTGTGAGTAACAGCCAGAATGTTGATGCCTGGGTGGAGACCGGTTGTAGAAGGCTCAGAGGGTATTGCCTGAGCCAAAAGGGTTCTGCTGGGTTGCTTGACCCATAGAGCCCACAGGACTGCGAGAGACTGTAGATTGATGGAATGCATATTGACCGAGTATAAAGAGTTAATTCCCAGAGTGTGTGACACTGTTAGACCCTGATCCTGCAAAGACTTGCCCAAGACAAGCATGTCCCTGTTACACCCTCTGTTATCTCTTCTCCAAGTTGATGGAAGAGCAGGAGTCAGAGCAATGGGGGGTGGAGTTCCAGTATCCTGGCTGTACTGGAGGTGGGATGCTTTCCCAACCTCCTGCCCCAAATTGGGAAGTCATGCAGAAAGAGGGACACCTAGAAACCCTAGAGGAGACCATTTCTCCATAGTTGCTTTCCTCTCTTGTGGCTTTGAAACTGCTTGGCCTGCTCCTTTTTAGGGTGTATTTCCTGGGGTGGAGTTTTGTCACAGGAACTATGTGCCTTTGCAGACATGTTACTGGCCCAGAACTGATTTCCGCCCCCCCACCCCCGGCTGTTATCCATGCTTCCTGTCCAGGGCTGTGTTGCCCATGCCAGGGCTTGCAGAGGTCTGTGGGAGGCAGCTGTTTCTGACAGAATGAACAAATCCAGTGCACTCCCCTGCCTCACTGCTTTCTGGGACCCTGTGTCACATCATGTCAGCTCCGCTCGTGCTGAGGCCTCATTGCCTGCCTGCCTGCCTGCTAAATATTGCATGACCCATCTCCTGGCAGCCTGCACCTGTCACACTCCTTTGCACTCACTGCCACTCTGCCACCACCAGCCCAGCCTGCCCTGGGTCCACCTCAACACAGTGTCAGAAGGGGCAGGGAGCCTTTGGGGCATTCTGTCACATGGGCCTTCCCATAATCCCCTGGGCACTGGAGGGAAGCATGTCTTCCTAGCACAGTCTAGAGGAACCCTTTGGGAGTGGTGTGCATGATGGGGACATTAACCCTTATAGTGGGTCCTTCTCTGCCCTGCACCAGCCCAGCTGGCTCTGCTGTGCCCGATACAGACAGTCTGGGACAGTTTTTACAGCCCCCGTCAGGATCGACACTCTCAGCCCAGCATCTACCCTATGTCTGTCTGACCTGCACTCTCAATGTGGACCTTGGGGTAGTACTGTTTCCCCCCCGAGGGTAGTACTGTTTCCCCCCCCTTGTATATCCTCTTTCTGTCAGCTGTCGGGGTCGCTGCCCTGCCCCCCGATGCCATCCGCTGGCTGCGAGCCCCGCCCCCTGAGGCCCAGAACTTGGGCTAGCGCATGGAGCAACGCCGCCGCCGCTTGTGGCTCCACCTGCTCACGACGACGAGCTGCAGGCGGGGCCCTCTGGGGACGTAACAAGGCCCCGCCCCCCACCTCGCCGCTCTGAGCATCTGCGGGCGCATGCAGGGGGCGGGGTTAGCCCTTTATCTGCCGGCAGTTTCCAGAGCTCTGTGCCGGTGAACAGAGCATGTGTGTCTGTGGAGACTGGCCCCCCTGCCTGACAGCTAAGTACCTTAAGCCTTGACTGTGTTACATTGCCCTCTTGCCTATTGTTCCTCCGTCCGTGCTCCCCTCCCCCTTCCGATTTGTTTTCCTGTGTGCTCAATAGAGAGAGTGTGTCCCGGAGCAAGTGTTGTTTGGAAGACCCCTCCCCCTCTTTCCTGGTTAGTAAGAACGTGCTGCAAGGGCCTGCGGGCCAGGGTGCTTCTCCCCTCCCCCTCCTGGGATGGCTTCCTTGTCTCCCTCCCCCTTCTGTGTGAAAGTCCTTGGTCCCGGTCCCTTCTACCTTGGGTCCCCGAGCCTTGTTCCCTTTCATCATTCCTCACCAGTGTACCTCCCTTGTGGTAATTGAAAGCAGTGGATGTGTGGAAACCCTTCCCTTGATTTGCTCTGTGCCCTATGATGATAGGGGCCTAAGCTCTTGGTGCAAAAGCATACCGAGCGGCTCACACGCTATCCTGACGGGCAACTGGGAGCCTCGGTTACCTAAACAGAGCCCCTTGAGTGAGCCAGGTGCATGTGGGCGACAGTACCCCCTCTCCTCCCTGTACTCCTGCCCCCCCCACTGACAGATTCACCGGCCCACACATTCTGGCCTACCCAAAATGGAGGGGTCCCCGGAAATAGGTGAGCTGGTCCGTGCGGTGCAAACCCTGGCAATGCAAATAAAAGATTTGCAGGAGCAACACGCAGACCTTGAAGCTGCTGTGGCTCAGCGGCAGCCTCCTGCCCCACAGGCGGCTATGATATTGGCCGCCCCTGCGCCCCCGTCTCCGGTAGTGGCAGCCGCGGATGCCGCGGTGGTTGCCCCTGCACCCGAGGCCCCCATGCCCCCAGGGCCCTCTGCACCCCGAGAGCCCCGAGGACCCCGTATAGAGAAGTTCCTAGGAGATCGCAAGAGTGCCGGGCATTTCTGGCCCTCTGCGACCTCACCTTTACGACCCAAGTGGCCACCTATGCCACGGATGCCTTAAAAGTAGCCTTTGTGATTGGGAACTTAGGGGGGGGGGGTCACTTTGGAGTGGGCCACCAATTTACTGATCAGCAAAAGCCCCCTCTTGTCCGATTACCAAGGGTTCCTGCGTGAATTTTGTTTTTTATTTGACCACCCCCATCATTTCCAGGATGCCGAAACCGCCATTCTGAATCTCCGACAGGGACGAGCGCCCCTTATGGAATACATCACGCAATTCCATCAACTTGCCCTTGAATTACAGTGGTCAGAAAGCGCCCTCAGAGTGCACTTTCAGAGGGGGCTCGCAGAGGACCTTAAGGACCAATTGGCCTATGTTGCCCTCCCAGACACCTGGACCAGCACGGCCGCCCTAGCCCTCCAAATAGATGCACGCCTATTGGAGCGACAGAGAGAAAGACGTCAAGAGGGAAGGAGCATCCCCTTAAGAGGTATCCCCCTTGCCTCCCCCAGCCCAGATGTAGCCGGGCCGGCCATCCCCGAGGCCGAACCTATGCAGCTGGGTGCGTCCCGGGCTCCTCTTACAGCAGAAGAATGAGAGCGCAGGCGGCAAACACGAGCATGTTTTTATGGTGGGGACACAGGACATTTTATACAAGAATGCCCCGCGCTGCCCCCCCTCCGGCGGCAGGCAGGAAATGCCAAGGGTCGAGACGGGCAGGGAACGTCTCGACCCTGAACGTCATTCCATCCCTCACGTCCGGTGCGCCG
The DNA here is from genome assembly GCA_003113815.1 of Sphenodon punctatus. Taxonomy (NCBI): domain Eukaryota; kingdom Metazoa; phylum Chordata; class Lepidosauria; order Sphenodontia; family Sphenodontidae; genus Sphenodon; species Sphenodon punctatus. The sequence goes on along the minus strand of QEPC01014555.1, from coordinate 786,388 downwards.
CTTCATTTACGAGCCCCGGTCATGTTGGGCATACCACCCAATAGATCGCTGGTAGTCTGGGCCCTGGTAGATTCCGGGGCCTCAGCAAACTTCATCAATGAGAACCTCTTACGGACGTCTCAAATTCCCATCCAGCCCAAGGAAAGCCCCGAAGCAGTACAAAGTATTGACGGATCCCCTCTCATCTCGGGTCCGGTCACCTACCGAACCCTTCCTCTCCCCTGTACAATGGGAACACATCAAGAACTGCTCTCCTTCGACGTGGTCTGTACCCCCCTCTTCCTTGTAGTTCTAGGACTCCCGTGGCTCATTCTTCAGGATCCCCACATACAATGAGCTCAGCGTCAACTGCACCTTATCTCCTCATATTGTAAACAACACTGTGTGCTACCAACGCCTCCATGCCCTTCTCGGGCTGCCGTTAGCAGCATAGCCAAGACCTCGGGGGGAAATCTCCCACCCAAATATAAGGACTTCGTGGACGTCTTTAGTAAAAGTCAGGCGGCTCAGTTCCCACCACACTGCCCCTATGACTATCCCATTGATTTGACTCCGGGTGCGGAGCCCCCGTTTGGGCACATCTATGCTCTCTCCACCCCCGAATTAACAGAGCTATGGGGCTATCTAGATGAAGCCCTTAAAAATGGGCACATTCGGCATTCAACATCACCAGCAGGTGCCCCCATCTTCTTTGTGTCTAAGAAGGATGGGGGCCTGCGGCCTTGTATTGATTACCGTGGTCTCAACAGTGTGACCATTAAAAATTGCTACCCCCTGCCGCTTATCCTTGAACTGTTGAACCGGCTGCAGGGGGCATGGATCTTTACAAAGTTAGACCTCCGCGGAGCCTACAATTTGCTTCGAGTACGTCAGGGAGACGAGTGGAAGACAGCCTTCCGCACACGATATGGGCACTTCGAATACCTCGTCATGCCCTTAGGTTTGGCCAATGCTCCAGCTGCCTTCCAGCACTTCATAAAAGATATTTTTCGAGATATCTTGGATACCTCCATCATAGCATATCTAGACGATATTCTTATCTACTCTTCTTCCTACGCCCAGCACGTGCAGCACGTCAAACATGTGCTTCAGTGGTTGCGGACTCAGAAACTTTACTGCAAGCAGGAAAAATGTGCATTCCATCTTACCACAGTAGAGTTTTTGGGTTTTGTCCTTAGCCCCAAAGGGATTCAAATGGACCCCAAGAAGGTCCTCGCTATGCAACAGTGGCCCTCGCCCCGATTGGTTAAAGCCCTCTAATGCTTCCTGGGCAGCGTCAACTATTATTGCCAATATGTACCTCGTTATGCTGACATTACCAGCCCCCTCAGCCTACTGTTAAAAAAGAACCAGCCGTATCTCTGGACTCAGGAACAAGAGCACAGCTTCCAGTTCTTGAAGGAAGCCTTCATGCAAGCGCCCCTCCTTCAACATTGGACTTTGAGAAGCCCTTCTATGTTGAGGCCAACGCCTCGAGTGTGGCCATAGGAGCAGTCCTACTCCAGATAAGCACTGGGAAATTGTGCCTCCCCTGCGCCTATTACTCTTGTCAGCTGTCCCCTGCAGAAAAGAATTACACAGTCTTTGACTGAGAACTTCTAGCCTTTAAGGCGGCCTTTGAAACCTGGTGACACTATTTAGAAGGGGCACAACACTCCATAACCGTAACGACAGATCATAAAAATCTCACTTTTCTTCAAACTGCCCAGATCGCTAATCCCCGTCATGGCCACTGGGCGCTCTTCTTTGCATGTTTTGCTTTTACCATCCAATTCCGACCTGGCAAAATGAACCTCTTAGCGGACGCCTTGTCATGATATCATGAAGGGAAAGAGACCAATGCACGACCAAAGGGTCTGATTCTCGAACCACAAGCGTTTGCTGCTACTACCTCCTTTCTCGAATACTTGCAACAGGCCTCCGCTCGAGAAATCCCACCCTCTGAAGGCACACCCTTCACCCGGGAAGGGGGGCTCTACAAGAAAGGAAAACAGATCGTGTTGTCACCCTCCTGTCGGCACAGGTATTGTGGGCTCAACACGACGCCCCCTTGGCCGGGCATCCCGGGGCAGAACGTACATTAACCCTTCTCCAGCACCAGTTCTGGTGGTCTACGATGGCTACATATGTACATCGCTATGTTTACGCCTGCACCACCTGTGCCCATACTAAGGTGCCTAGGAGAGCCCCCGTGGGCCTCCTCCAACTTACTACACTGCCATTGGGGCCCTGGCAATGAATTGGGCTTGACTTTATAGTAGAGCTTCCCCCCTCGCAGGGGTACAACACCGTCCTGGTGATAGTGGACCACTTTATGAAGATGGCCCACTTCATGGCCTGTAAGGGCCTCCCCACGGCTCAACGTATGGCCCTTTTGTTTGTAAGATATGTGGTGAAACTCCATGGATGGCCAACAGAGATAATAAGCGACCGGGGAGCACAGTTTGTCTCCCGCTTCTGGACCGCGCTGTTTAAGGCCCTCCAGGTCCAACTAAAGCCCACTACAGCATACCACCCCCAAGCTAATGGGCAGGTGGAAAGGGTCAACCAGAACCTTGAGAAATACTTGAGATGCTATATCGATTACCTCCAGGACGACTGGTATTCATGGATTCCTATGGTGGAGTTTGCATATAATAACGCACCTAATGCCTCCCTGGGAAATTCCCCCTTCTTCGTTTCTTATGGCTAGCACCCCCAGATGACTACTCCCGAACTTCCATCAGTGACTGTCCCCACAGCGGGAGCACTGGCCCAGCAATTACAGCAAGTCCATGTGCTTCCAAAGACTATGCTGGAGAAAACACGTCAAGGGTACAAACAATATGCCAACCGCCATTGGTGCCCGGCCCCGACACTGCAGCCAGGAGACTTGGTATGGTTGGACCGCCGCCATTACCCCTCCAGACAACCTTCGCCCAAATTGGATCACCGATTCCTCGGTCCCTTCCCCATCTTGAAGCAGATAAACGATGTCGCCTACACCCTCCAACTTCCCTCTACCATGCGCATCCACCCTACCTTCCATGTTTCCTTACTCAAACCCGCTGGTGAGGTGGATACAACCGCCCCGACTGAGGCCAACACCGAACCTGATGTGCTTGGCCCAGACCCCATTTATGAGGTCTGCGCCATCCTAGATGTAAAACTTCATCGTGGTAGGCTCCACTATCTTATCGATTGGCAAGGCTTTGGACCAAGCGAACGTTCATGGGAACCCGCCTCCCACGTCGCCGCCCCTCAACTCCTCCGCCTTTTTCATCAGCAGCACCCGGAAAAACCCGGACCAGCCTGGGGGGGGGCCTTGAGGAGGGGTACTGTCAGCCGTCGGGGTCACCGCCCCGCCCCCGACACGTCCGCTGGCTGCGAGCCCCGCCCCCTGAGGCCCAGAACTTGGGCTAGCGCATGGAGCAACGCCGCCGCCACTTGTGGCTCTGCCTGCTCATGACGACGCGCCACAGGCGGGGCCCTCTGGGGATGTAACAAGGCCCCACCCCCCCACGCCGCTCTGAGCGTCTGCGGGTGCGTGCAGGGGGCGGGGTTAGCCCTTTATCTGCCAGCAGTTTCCAGAGCTTCTGTGCCGGTGAACAGAGCATGTGTGTCTGTGGAGACTGGCCCCCCTGCCTGACAGCTAAGTACCTTAAGCCTTGACTGTGTTACATTGCCCTCTTGCCTATTGTTCCTCTGTCTGTGCTCCCCTCCCCCTTCCTATTTGTTTTCCTGTGTGCTCAATAGAGAGTGTGTCCCAGAGCAAGTGTTGTTTGGAAGACCCCTCCCCCTCTTTCCTGGTTAGTAAGAACGTGCTGCAAGGGCCTGCGGGCCAGGGTACTTCTCCCCTCCCCCTCCTGGGGTGGCTTCCTTGTCTCCCTCCCCTTCTGTGTGGAAGTCCTTGGTCCCAGTCCCTTCTACCTTGGGTCCCTGAGCATTGTTCCCTTTCACCATTCCTCACCAGTGTACCCCCCTTGTGGTAATTGAAAGCAGTGGATGTGGGGAAACCCTTCCCTTGATTTGCTCTGTGCCCTATGATGATAGGGGTCTAAGCTCTTGGTGCAAAAGCATACCGAGCGGCCCACACACTATCCTGACGGGCAACTGGGAGCCTCGGTTACCTAAACATAGCCCCTTGAGTGAGCCAGGTGCATGTGGGCGACAGTACCCCCTCTCCTCCCTGTACTCCTGCCCCCCCACTGACACTTTAGTCATGAATTGGCCCCCCCGAAACAGCTGTGAAATTTTAGTAATCCCCTTTCCTTTAAATAAAATCCTTTTAACTGAACTGCTATTTCTTGTTTGGTCATACTTGCATTGTCTCACATTGGGCATTTTTACACACACCTTAAAGTTCAATCTTCTGGGTTTACAAGTCAACAAATAAGTTCCAGATGCATATCTCTCTCTCTCTCTCTCTCTCACACTCTCACACACACACACACACACACACACACACACACACACACACACACACACACACACACACACACACAAAAGTTCCTGGATGCATTCTTGACACAAACACTGCCCAGAGGCAGCCTAAAGTAGCCTCAGTGTCACGGGGGAGGGGTAAATAGGGACCCACAGAGGGAGATTGGGGGGTTCAGGAGCCCAGATCACACTCACCCTCATGCACATGCCGACACTTTGGATGCTGGGGAGTTCTCTTGGGAGTAACGTGCCCGTGAGAATAGTAATTGGACCTATCAGCCTCTTCGAGACCAGGTCCCTATCATCATAGGGCGCCAGCGAGGGAAAGACCCTGGGGCCCCAGTCGCTCCCACACCACTCAGAACCCTCACAGTCACAAGGGAAATATAAGGGGATGGAGGAATGTGCAGGGATGGTGATAGGGCAGCGGGGAACAGGGTCCCAAGGTACGGAGGGGTGGAAGGAAACGGGGCAAGCATTCGCTAGGGAAGCGGGGTAGGGGGAACCCCCAACAGGGGGAGATGCAGGGAAGAAGGGAAGGCAGCACGGGCACTCTGTCTACTCACCTAGCGCTCTCACACTCACTCACACAACCACAACGGAGAATATGGGGAGAGGGAAGAGTATACAGCAATCAAATATATCTATGTCAATAACACAACACTACTTAGCTCTCAAAGTCACGGGTTCATGCTCTGTCGGCCAGTCTCTGCACTCCATTCACCAGCGCTGAGTGCTTCCCGGTGCTGGGTTTTGTACATGTGGCCCTGCCCCCAGTACTCGCTCGCAGGTGTGCGGAACGACGTACTGGGGGTGTGGCCTGTTCATTCACGTCCTGTTCCCAGCCCGGCGCAGGCTGTGCAATGGGCGGGGATGTGTCTAGTTCAGTTGCCCCAGGCAACCAGGGCACGGGGGCTGCGGGGCCTGCAGCATCCACCCCCGGGGGCCGAGACAGCCGCTTTTCAGCGTAGCTCCCTGTTGCCGGGTGCCGCCAGCGGGAGCGCATGACAGTACCCCCCCAGTGAGGACCACAGGGGACAGGGTTTGGAGGGGTGATGTCAATGAAAAGCCAAAACTAATCGAGGGGCATGGACCGAGGAGGCAGGCTCCCAAGAGCAGTCCTCGGGCCCATAGCCCACTGACTCAGTGAGGTACTGCAGACACCCATATCGACGACGGGCGTCCAAAATGGCATGAACCTCATATTTGGACCCTCGAGGCGTAGAGAGGGGAAGGGAAGAGGTAGAGGTGCGGACGAAGGGGTGCGCCCTTTTCAGGAGCGAGACGTTGATGGAGGGGTGGATGCAGAGGTGGGAGGGTAAGCTAACCGTATAGGTGACAGCATTAAGTTGTCGCAGGATAGGGTAAGTTCCAATGTAGTGACAGTCCAATTTGTTGCAAGGACAGGAAGTGGGGTAGTGGCGACAATTGATCCAGACAAGGTCCCCCAGCTGGAAGGAAGGGGCTGGGGTGCGATGTTTATCTGCAGATGTCTTAGTGTTGTCGCGCTTGCTGTAAGGTGAGTTGGGCCAATTGATGTGCTTCACGGATGCAGTTGACAAGGGTGCCAGCTGCAGGGATCCGTGGAGAAGGCAGGTCCGGGACCCCTTTTGGGTGTGGAAACCGTACAACACAAAAAACGGGGATTCTCCAATAGATGCATTTGGAACATTGTTTAATGCGAACTCTGCAATGGATAACCATGTACCAGTCATCTTGGAGATGGGAAGTATAACAACAGAGATATTGTTTGAGATTTTGATTGATCTGTTCCACTTGGCCATTCACCTGAGGGTAGTATGCGGTTGTAGGTTTTAAGGTTACATGGAAAGCGGAGAACAGAGCCTTCCAAAATCGTGACATGAACTGTGACCCTCGGTCACTGATGATTTCACAAGGGAGTCCATGCAGTTTCACCACATGCTGGAGAAATAGAAGGGCTGTACGTCGGGCCAAAGGCAGGCCCTTACAGGCGACAAAGTGGGCCAACTTTGTGAAGTGGTCCACGATGACGAAAATGGTGGTGTAGTTTCTGGATGGGGGAAGTTCTACAATAAAATCGAGCCCCACGTGTTGCCAGGGTCCCTGTGGTGGCATTGGTATTTGGAGGAAGCCGCTAGGGGCCTTCCGTGGGGTTTTAGTGAGGGCACATATTGTGCAGCGTGCTATATGTTGGTGGATATCCCAGTTCAAGGAGGGCCACCAAAAGGTTTGACTGATCATCTGCAAGGTTCGGCGAGGTCCCGGGTGCCCAGCCAGGGGAGCTTCATGGTGGGCCCAGAGAATCTGGGGTCGACAGGCGGGGGGAACCACTATCCTTCCTTTCTGGGTCCACAACCTTTCATTCCATTCATCTTCTGTCACCAATGGATCTGGGAATTCTATTCTGCTTGCTTCCTTCAGCTGCTCCAGGTTCACGTAGGTTGCCGCAAACACCTTGGAGCTCAAAATAGTTCCTTTCTGTTTGGGGTCATCTTCCTGTCAGTCGTAGAAGTGAGAAAGGGCATCAGCTAATACATTAAGGTGACCAGGTCGATATTGAATATGGAAAACGAAACGTGCAAAAAACACGGCCCAGTGGACATGTGTCACAACCCTGCCTTGAACCCCTGGCCTTGGGTCTTGGTTGGGAGGCTCCTTATGACCTGTGCTATTGACACGTTGTTGCAGGGAATGGCTCTTTCCCCCTTCTGGGCTTTTCCTCCTCTTGCCTACTCTGGTTCTGTTGTACACCTGGGGAAGGGCGTGGCTGCACCTACCACAGCCTGATTGGTTCCCAGAGGTATTTAGAGCTACTGGGAGCTGTGGCAGGTGTGGAGCTTCAGATCATTCCTTGGTGATCCTCGCTCAGCTCATGCCTATTGCTGCTGCTTTCCTCTTGCTCTGCTTGTTTATGGTTGTAAGTCTTAAGTGTGTTGTCCTCCCTCAATGCTCCCTTGTGTGTCATACCCTCCCCTTTTCCGTGTCTTGATATCTGTTTGTTCTACTATGTGTTTGTGTGTGTTGGGTCTCTTGGTGTCCAGCTCTTTCCCCCTCCTCTGTGTAGCTTGTATGTAGGTTCGGTGGGTGGTTTCCTTTTACCCCGCACCCCGTGTACATATTGAGTCGCTCTTCTAGTTTGTGTAAGTCCCCTTGTACTTGTATGGTTGTTTCTTATCTCTTCTGTGTCTTGCTAGTCTCTCCTTATTGACCCTGACACCCCCCCTGGGCTTATCCAGTATCTTCACCCCTCCTGGTCTATGTTAATAGCCCTTCTGCTTCCTTGCTCCCTGTTAGAGTTGGGTTGCTCTCTCTTCTAGTTCCCTGTTCCTAAACTCTCACTTCCCCTGTTGCCTCAGAGTGCTTCCCCTGTTGCCTCAGCAGAGTGCCTCCCATTTCCCCTGTTCCCTTGTACCCTCGTTGCCTCCGCAGAATACCTTTGTTTCCCCTGTTGCCTCAGAGTTCCTTGTCCCCCCACCCCCCGTGTTGGTCCCTTGATCCCTGTTTCTAGTTCCCAATCCTGTGTGTCTCTTCCCTGTCCCTCCGCCTCGATGATGAGTCGTATGCCTTCCTAGACCAGCTTGCCTGGTACTTATGCAGAGTGCTTTATCTCCTGGATATTGGAGAGCAGCTGAGAGGTTTCCTCGTTTGATCTGAGGGACGTTCCCTGATTCCCTACATCTGTCCCCCCCCCTCCTTTCTACCTGTGTTTCCTCCCCTTTTCCCTGGCTCTGCCCCTGGAGCCTGACAGCATGCCGGGCATTGTTGATCTGGGCGGTCTGGAGGAAGGTCAGTTTCTTGTGATCCGTGATCACGGTGACTGGGTGCTTAGCCCATTCAAGGTAGTGCTGCCAAGTTTCAAAAGCTGCCTTGATTGCAAGCAGTTCCCTGTTGAAAATGGTGTAGTTCTGCTCTGCCGAGGTGAGTTGGCAGGAATAGTAGGCGCATGGGAGGAGCTGTTTCGAACCCGGGCGATGCTGTAGGAAGACGGCACCAATGGCCGTGCTAGACGCATCAGACTCTATGCAGAATGGGTGTTCAAAGTCAGGGTGCTGAAGAAGGGGAGCTAAGGTAAAGGCACACTTAAGAAGCGTGAAACTGCGTTGTTGTGCTGTTTCCCAGTGATACGGCTGGTCTTTTTTCAGTAGCAGTGTTATGGGGGAGGTGATGGCTGCATAATTGGGGATGTAATGTCTATAATAGTTAGTGCTCCCTAAGAAGTGTTGCAGGGGTTTTACGGCCTTAGGGGCTGGCCATTGCTGGATGGCAGCCACTTTCCGGGTGTCCATCTGGATCCCTGTAGGGGAAATCACAAACCCCAAGAACTCGACAGTGGTCAAATGAAAGGCACATTTTTCTTCCTTGAAGTACAATCTATGTTCCTGTAACTGCTGCAGCACTTGTCGGACATGGAGAATATGCTGTTCTCTGGACGTAGAGTAAATAAGTATGTCATCTAAGTAGGTGATCACCGAGACATCTAGCAAATCCCACAATATTTATTTATTTATTTAAAATTTATATCCCACCCCTCCTGTCCACAGGGCAGCCTGGGGCGGCAAACAACATCAATTAAAACACTATAAAATGTTAAAACAATTTAAAAATACAATATGTGGGGGAAAAACCCACTCCCACCCCCACCTCTACCCCTCGCCAAAAGCCTGACGGAACAGCCAGGTCTTACATATACGCCGAAACATCAAGAGAGTGGGAGCCAGCCGAGCCTCCTCCGGGAGCGAATTCCACAGCACGGGGCGACCACCGAAAAAGATCTAACATCGGTGGCCACCCACTTTGCCCGGGGAACCTCCAAAAAGGCTCCCACGGATGATCTCAAGGGTCGCACGGGCACATGGGGAGTGAGGCGGTCGCACAGATAAGCAGGGCCCAGGCCGTGAAGGGCTTTAAAGGTTAAAACAAGCACCTTGAACCTGGTCCGGTGCTTTATAGGCAGCCAGTGCAGAGCCCGGAGCACTGGTGTCATGTGCTCCCTGCGACCCACCCCCATCAGGAGACGGGCCACGGCATTCTGCACCAGCTGCAGCCTCCGGACCAGCTTCTCGAGCAGCCCCATGTAGAGCGTGTTGCAGTAATCCAGCCTCGAGGTGATGAAGGCATGGATGACCTTGGCGAGGTCGGAGTCTGAAAGATATGGCCGAAGCCGCCAGACAAGATGTAACTGCCAAAACGCACTCCCCGTCCACAACCACAACCCGAGATTCCAGGCTAAGCCGCAAATTGAGGAGCACACCCAGACTCCGCACTTGAGAGACCATGGGGGGTGGAGGAGAACCCCCCCAACAAGAGGAGATTCAACCACCCCCAGGCCCCCCAAGCCCTCGCCCACCAACATCACCTCTGTCTTGTCAGAATTCAATTGCAGATGGCTCAACCTCATCCAAGCCCCCACAGC
>QEPC01014555.1:751912-776524 GCA_003113815.1 Sphenodon punctatus | reverse complement strand
GAGACTGCATGGCCTGGGTCGATGGAAAAAGAGAGGTAGAGCTGAGTGTCATCAGCATACTGATGACACTGCATGCCCTGAAACCCCCTCACGATCTCCCCTAACGGCTGCATATAGATGTTAAACAAGAGGGGGCACAGAATGGCACCTTGCGGGACTCCACATGTGAGGTCTTGGGGGTAAATATATCATTTACAACGTGCTGGAAGGTGGCCGGAGCGTTAACCAGGCCAAACGGCATGACTAGGTACTCATAATGTCAGTAGCGAATGCGAAAGGCGGTCTTCCATTCGTCGCCTGAACACACCCGGACCAAATTATAGGCCCCCCTCAGATCTAGTTTCATGTAGATCGTTGCCCCCTGAAGGCGATTCAAAAGTTTGGGAATCAAGGGGAGGGGGTACCTGTTCTTTACAGTAATGGCTTCCAGTCCCCTGTAATCGATGCACGGACGTAAGCCTCCATCCTTTTTTGGGACGAAAAAGATAGGGGCTCCTGCAGGCGAGCAGGAGTGCTGGATGAATCTGTTCCGAAGACTTTCCTCAATATACTGTCGGAGGGTCTCCAATTCAGGCGCGGAGAGGCCGTATATATGTCCAAATGGTGGCTCCGTCCTGGGCAGGAGTTCAATAGGACAGTAATATACCCGGTGTGGGGGGAGCTCGGCGACTTGCACCTTACTGAAGACCTCCGCATAGTCCGTGTACTCTAGGGGCAACCAGAACGTGGGTTGCGGAGTCTCGTTCACTGTAGTTAGGGCCTTGGTGTCTCCAGGGGAAGAACACAGACAGGTTGCCTTGCAGTAGGGGGAGGTGAACAACACTTGCTTTTTAATCCAGTTTATTTAGGGGCTATGCACGGTGAGCCAGGGCAATCCCAGAACGATTAAAAAAAAAAAAGGAGGTGCAGACCACATCAAATGATAAACACTCCTGGTGCTGGCCCGTAGTACAGGGCAGGGCACAGGTTTGTCTGGAGATGGGGCCCAGACGCTAGAGGTGACCCATCAATGGAGTGGATTGGCTCGGGATGGGTCTTAGGCCGAGTGGGGATCAGATATTTCTCCAGCAGGCTAGTGTCTATAAAATTGCACGAGGCCCCAGAGTCTATCATAGCCCACATGACCACAGAGTGTCCAGCATTCAGGAGTAAGGTGAGGGGGATCCGCAGGTGTGTTCGGCGTTCTCCTTGTATGGCAGGGACTATTTTTAGGGTCGAGGGTCCCCCTGTACTTCTCGACCCTTGGGGTTTCCCAGCTCCCACCTTAGTGGGGGGAGTGAGGGGCACTCCCGAATAAAATGGGAGGCCTCTCCACCATAGAAGCAGACGCTGGATCGACGCCATCTCTTTTTTTCTTCTGCTGTCAAAGGGCCTCGTGAGGTGCCGATCTGCATGGGCTCCGGATCTCCCATTCACGGGGTTCCTGACACCACACTGGGTAACGAGAAGGCACGGAGGAGGAAGCCCCTGACGTCTTGTCTCCATTCCCTGCGTCTCTCAGCCAGACGGTTGTTGATTTGTAGGGTCAATGTTGCAAGTTGTTCCCAGGTGTCCGGCAGTGTGATAAGGGCTAACTGGTCTTTGAGTTCATCACATAGCCCGCGCCGGAACATGACCCGGAGAACATCTTCCGGCCACCACAGGTAACGAGGGTAGCCTCTCGAGGGTACTCTCTCGAGGGTAACGTGCCCGTCAGGATAGTAATTGGACCTATCAGCCTCTCCGAGACCAGGTTCCTATCATCATAGGGCGCCAGCAAGGGGAAGACCCTGGGGCCCCAGTCGCTCCCACACCACTCAGAACCCTCACAGTCTCACAAGGGAAATATAAGGGGATGGAGGGATGTGCAGGGATGGTGATAGGGCAGCGGGGAACAGGGTCCCAAGGCACGGAGGGGTGGAAGGAAATGGGGGTAGCATTCGCTAGGGAAGCGGGGTAGGGGGAACCCACGACAGGGGGAGATGCAGGGAAGAAGGGAAGGTAGCATGGGCATTCTGTCTTACTCGCCTAGCGCTCTCACACTCACTCACACAATCACAACTGAGAATATGGGGAGAGGGAAGGGTATACAGCAATCAAATATATCTATGTCAATAACACAACACTAATTAGCTCTCAAAGTCACGCGCTCATGCTCTGTCGGCTGGTCTTTGTACTTGTGGGTTTTGTACTTGTGGCCCCGCCCCCAGCGCGCTCTCACAGGTGTGCGGCGCGACATACTGGGGGCATGGTCTGTTCATTCACGTCCTGTTCTCCGCCTGGTGCAGGCTGTGTGACGGGCGGGGGTGTGTCTAGTTCAGTTGCCCCGGGAGACCAGGGTGCGGGGGCTGCGGGGCCTGCAGCGACCAGCCCCAGGGGCCGAGACGGCTGCTTTTCAGTGTAGCTCCCCACCGGTGGGCACTGCCGGCGGGAGCGCATGACACGCAGCTGTAGATGTGACAAGGCACCATGGAAACCAAGTGACCACAGCTGCCTGGAGCAAAGTAGTTTACCAGGAGAACTTTTTATGCACAAAAGTTCTGGGAGAAGTTCTATGCAGAAGTTCAAAGAGCCAGATGTTTAAGATCTGGGTGAGTGATTTAGACACACAAAGTTCAGGATGTAACAGCAAACATGCAGGAGAAATGTGTGTGTAAAAACACCCATTGTATTCCACTAACTTATATCCTCTTTCCACACACAGCTGGGTCCAGTTAGGCCTGCCTGGCCACTCCTCTTCCTGTACCAGAAAAAAAAAAGAGGATGTGTCTTAGAAATATAACTAGAACACAATAAGTACTTTTATAAATAACTGTATATAATGTATATACAACAAATTGAAAATTTATTTAAACAAGTAAATGGTAAAAATATTTGTGTAATTATACAAACTATATAAACCCGAGACAACAATACATAATATCTAAAACCACCAAGCAATTAAGGCTTCACTCATTAATGTGAAAAGTAGCCATCGCATCTCAACTCTAGGTCTCCAGCAGGAATTTTCTTTAAAAAATTGCCAGTTGCAATATATATACACACTATGAATATAAGGAAAAAGGGAAAGGCATGTAAGCCTATCAAGCCTAGATGGCATCAAGCTCCCACCGCTCCCCAAAACCCCAAACAACTTTAAACAATTGAAAACTAATTTACAGCAATGGAACTTGGAAGGATTATGAAACTTTCCACATCCATGTATGGCACCTACAAATATTACATTTTAAGCACCATACTTAAAAAGGAATAATGCTATATACAAAAAATCCATTAAAAATCCATAAAAAGTGACCACAAACAGATCAAAGACATCCCTCATATAGATGATTGGTGAAATAACTTATAAAAGGCTGAGTGCCTAAAACGTATGAGAAATAGAAATAGAGAAACCTCATTAAGAATAAAAACCTCTTCCCACATCATTCACCTACATGTATATTTTTTAAAAAATTTGAAAGCTCCGAGATTGCAATTCATAAGAAAGCCTTAAATAATGTGAAACTATACCTTAAACGGTAGGACTGTGATCTGGCTCAGCACCTCTGTCAGCGCAAGGGGCCTTGTGCCAGCAGAGGGCTGAGATGAAGCAAGCGTCCAGGAGTGAGGGGGGTGAGGGTGTGGGTGCTGTTGGAAGAACAGTTCCGCCAGCACGATGACTACACCCCTGCCGTCTCCATGGGGGCCACGCAATGCTCTTTCAAGGGGTTCACAACCCTAGGCCAGGCTCCCCAGGGTCAGTGGACACCCCAATGGGCTTTACCAACTCCACCTCCTCCTCCCTTCCACTCTCGGTTGGTGTTCCCCAAGGCTCTGTCCTTGGCCCTCTCCTCTTCTCTATCTATACCCTGTCCCTAGGCAAACTCATCGCCTCCCATGGCTTCCAATATCACCTCTATGCTGACGACACTCCACTCTATCTCTCTACTCCCTCTCTCTCTCCATCTATTCAAGCTCGCCTCACCAGCTGTTTCTCTGACATCTCTACCTGAATGTCACAACGTCAACTCAAACTCAACATGGCTAAAACTGAACTCCTTATCTTCCCCCCCTCATCCTTCCTCTCCCTCTTCCCTGTCGATCCTCATCAATGGGGTCACCATCCTTCCCGTCCCCCAAGCCCATAGCTTAGGCTTCATCTTTGACTCACCCCTTTCTTTTAAACCCTACATCGATTCTGTTGCCAAATCCTGTTGCTTCTCCCGGCATAACATTGCTAAGATTTGCCCTTTTCTCTCTGGGTATTTTCAGACTTGACGGGGTATTGGCCCCGTCATGGAATCACTCTTTGATTCCCCCACCAGGATCAAACCGGCACGTCCAACAGATGTACCGGCTGATCCCAGTGGGAAATCGGGGAGGGGGCGGGGCCACGTCGTGCAACGTGCGGCTGCATGGCCCCGTCCCCCCCACGCTCCCTTGCCGCCCACCCTCTGGGGAGACGGGTGGGCGCCACGGCCAATGCAGCCGCAGCGTCCGCCTGAATTGACCATGGCTCGGAATCCCGCCGCGGATTCCGGGCTTTGGTAGCCTTCCAGATGGGATGTGCCCCTTCATCATGGCGGGGAATCACATTCACCACGCGATCAGGGCTGGCCCCGCCGGTTCTGCCGATCGCATAGTGAATGTGATTCCCTGCCATGATTGACAGGGGGGAACATTTGTGGGGGAACTTCCGTTCCCCCCCATCAGATGTTACGGTCCCTTGCTCACCATGTGGGTATTCAGTGTGGTTGAGTGTGGGATTGTAATGTCTGAAAATACCCTGTCTCCTCTGCCAAAACCCTTGTTCATGTCCTGGTCATCTCTCCCTCAATTACTGTAACCTCCTTCTCACTGACCTCCCCTGCTCTCCCCTTATCTCCATCCAAAACTCTGCTGCCAGGGTCATCCACCTCACTCGTCGCTTCGACCATGTGCAGCCCCTCCTCTCATCTCTTCACTGGCTCTCCCTTCCTGAATGAATCCTGCACCTATAAAGCTCTTCACAACCTTGCTCCCCCCTACCTCTCTGCGCTAATTTCCCTCTGTATTCTAGTCCGTGAATTCCGGTTCTCCTCGGTCCCCTCTCTCACCCTCCCACACCTCCCCAGCTCCCCTAACCACCTTCGTCCCTTCTCCCTAGCTGCCTCCCATGCCTGGAACTCCCTCCCTGCCCACATCTGCCTCACCCCCTCCCTTCGTACCTTCAAATCCCTCCTCAAGATTCACCTCTTCCGCTCTGCCCTTCCCGACTTCTCACCTAACTCCTGCTGATACCCTCCATCCAGTACAATCTGTTACCTAAGGTCTATGAACTCATATCCTCACCACATGGACCAACCAGCCATCATTCTTGATGTAACTAAGCCAAGCGCATGCACCTGGGACCTCGCATCCTCTTGAATGTTACACTCCTTGTCTCTCCCTCTGTTCCCCTTCCTTCATCCCCCCCACCCCCATCTTTCAGATTGTAAGCCCCAGGGCAGGGACCGTGTCTATTCAATTAATTTGTAAAGCGCCAGGTACATTGCTGGAGCTATATAAATGCTTACTACTACTACTACTAATAATATATGGAGAAGCCCACTGCCTCCCCCTCGCAAACCCACAGGCTGCTCCGGCAGGGACTTATGCCTGCTTGGAGCAGGCGTAACCTGGTTGTAGCCATAGGAACATGGGCACTGGCCATCCCCCTGACTCTCTGACACTGCTGCACACTGACCTGGCCAACCCCTGAACCTGGACCATAGCACTTAGCCTCCATCGCAAGAGCCATGGACGGTTCCCCATGAGAGCCGTGCTCCCATCCCAGCACTGCAGCACATAGGTATGGGGAGTGGGAAAGGGCTGTCCAGGGCTCTCATAATGGAGGGCAACTGCTGTGGGTCAGGTTCAGGGGCTGGCCAGGCTGGTGTGCAGCAGTTTCAGAGAGTTGGGGGGGGGGGAAACGGGACGGCCAGTGCCCCCCCTCCTGTAGTTCTACTCGTTGCCCCACTTCCTCCAGCTCCCCCTGCATGGTGCAGGCACTGGAGCTGGATTCCATGCTGTTGCTGCCGGTGCCCCATGACTTTATGCTGTTACAGCTGCTGCCAGTGCATGAATACAGCTGGATTGCAGTCAGAGCTTTTAGGATACCATGCCTCTTCCACACTAGCTAGGCTGAAAAGTAGGGCTGAATCTCTCTTCCTGTATCTTGCTGGTTCTCAGTGAGAATGGGTTTTTCCCCCACATCTTGTTCCCTAAGTGAGACAAGACAAGAAAATACCCCACTCTCACCAAGAACCGGTGAGATATGCAAGGCTGGGCAGGGGCCAGGTGGGGTGCCAGAGATGAGAAGGAGGCAAATATATGCCTCCTAGTCACCCCTGCCCCCTGCCTGGCTCCCCTTCCTCCCCAGGAAGAGAAATTCTGGGCATGCTCAGAACTGGCTGCTCACATCCGAGATGGCACTCACAGTGTGCTGGCACCATCTTTGAAATGGGTCGAGCATGCCCAGAAAGGATGATTCAGGCCCTTCTGAGCATGCCCAGTTGTTTTTTTAAATTTTCCAACGAAGGATCCCAGGAAGAGGCCATGCTTCGTAGGACTCCCTCCAGAGAATAAGTACCTGCCCTTCTGGGCCCTGGGCCCCTGCCCATAATTTCCCTTCTTGGGCAGGCAGGGGAGCCAGGCTGGGGGTGGCCAGGGAGGGAAGTCTTTGCCCCCTGCTCATCTCTGGTACCCCACCCAGCCTCCTTGCCTTCACCTCTGCCCTTGCCTTCCCCTCTGCCCTCAGAGACATCTTGCGAGATCTCGAGGGAGTGGGGGGGAGGGGGGAGAGATCATGTGATGTCTTGCCCCCCCTTATAGAGTCTGAATAGTTTCTTGTTGAGTTGTTTCTTCTTTCAGCCCTACTGAAAAGTCCGCTCTTGAAATACAATCCACTTAAACAGTAAAACTTGAGACTAATTGTCATTTGATTATAAAGAATAATAATCATTGGCATTTTATAGATAGTTGCAAAAAACTCAGGATTAATAAACATACCAAACTAATAGTATATGTTGTAAACCAATTAACCACAACAACTAATCACTTTGTGCAATACAACATCAAATGATAATATTCAAACATGGATAACAATAGGCAATATAGCCATGTAATAATATTAAAAAAGTCAAAGTGAAAACTCATTACCAATACTCACATATGGAAGCTATTATAAATTCAAACCATTAAAAAACCCACAGACCAATCCAATTTCTCATTCAGACCAATAGGTCCCTTTGTTTGTAACCGAAAGATCCAGTAGTACTGTCTTCTCAATAACCAATTTTCACAATAATCTGCTGTGGTGGAACACTGTTCAAGTCCCCCCCAAAACAAAATCTGTGGGCATATGATTTGCTTCAATAACATGTTTTACTAATGGAGCTATTGTTCTGTTTCTGTGTTCAGCAATCCTAATCCTTACAGCTCTATTGGTCTTACCTACATCCAATTTCCACAGCTATATTCAATAGTATGTACAACCCACTTACTAACAGAGGGTAATTTCAGACATGGCACAGATTTCTAACCATGGCTAGCCACCCAACCCTGACCCGTGGTTCCGACAGGCCCAAAACAGACATGATGGGAGCGGGACCATGGCAAGGAAACAGACAGCCAGGCCATGATCTGGGATAGCACAACAGATGTGACACCGATCCCATACTGTGGCAAGAACCCCCAGAAGCCACCAGGGCAGGGCAGGTCACAGCCATGGCTGACAGAGGGCAAAGGAAGCCAAAAGCACCACAAGGCACCGCCCATGTGAGGGAGAGGGGAAGGAGGGGGGTGAATGGCCAAGCTGCGCGCACACAATAGGGAGAAGGAGGCCACAGACAGAGCTGAACACAACCCACAGACATGCTGGTGAGCACACGCACAGCCGAAAAGGAAAAGGTGCAAGGGGAAGACACACATGGGCACACAAGGGGTGATGGGGAACACCACACCAGGAAGTCCAACAGACGGTGGCAAGGACATGGAGGGGTGTCTCGCAAGTTTTTCGTTTAGATCAGTTTCAGTGATAGCTCCAACAATGGGTGCCAAAAAAGCTGTTTATTAAATATAATAAAGCATAAAGATAAAAACAATAACCCCAATGAATACAGAAAGTAAAAGAGACTTCTCACACATCCCTATATGCACGCCAGGGAGCTCCTACACCGGCTGCGGGATGATCCCCAAGCGGGCCCCAGGTTCTGCTGCACCACTCCACACTTCTGCAAAGTAGCCAGCAACGAAGTTCCAAGATAGTTCCTTAGCTGCTGTGTTTTATAGTATTCCAACTTCATAAAACTTATTATGCAATCACTGTGCACGTGTGACCACTTCTAACTAGTGCAGCTGCCTGCCTGAGCATTCTTAGCTTCCAATTAGTCTTTCTCTGAGCCCTGATAAGGGAGCTTCCCACAACATCTCTAACTGGCCTTGACTTTCTGGACAACAACTTATACAATACAGAGAAGTTGCCAAAGAGGCTTACGTAAGATGCATCCATTGCATAAAAATGAGTTTCCAGTTCTCAACTTTACATTACACATATGTTTTTACGTATCTGTCAATCAAAATAAATTCTATAACCTATGCAGGCCAAATTAAGATATATAAGTGTCCACTATCTGGCTCAGCACAAGGGTCTTCTCGCAATCTTTTCACTACACTCCACCCCTGGACACTTACATTCTTTCACTTGAGGCCTGTAATTCTTATTTACACTTTATTACATCTTGCACATGCAATGTTGCATGCAACACTAAACAAATAACTAATAATATACTAATCAAAGTAATTATAACAAGGTACAATACCAAAGTTAAAAATACAATTGTCTTAAGTAGCTAATCATATTACATGTAAGCTTTTTATATGCTAACTACATAACAACATAAAAACTTAACACAAACATTTCAGTTCCTTCAATAAATTCAGTAGCCCCCACCAGGAAGTAGAAAGTCATGTTGGTGCGAGGCCGGAAGGAACGGTATGCTTTCTGCAAAATATAAACATAAATGTTAAAATCATACACACAAGCTATTTTCCCACAAAGCACTGCAGCTTTGACATGAAGGTTCATAACTGTGTTCAAATTTGCAAGAGTCATGTTATTGATTACTCTCACGGTCTCAGCTTTCCTCTGTCAAGACAAATAGGTTGTGAGTCACCAGTTTTCATCACCCAGTAGGTATTTCCATTACCTGCTGCTATTACCTCCCCTGCACAATTGAGTTGCCCTGGATATATTATCCATACTTTTCGTCCTGGAAGCCAATCTGTTGAGCCAAATCCTCCCTCCCCACGTTCAGTAGCCACTTCTGGCTTTGATATTTCTACCACAGCTGGGAGAAGGATCTGCTCACAAACCATCTGGGCTATCCGGTCTCCTGTGTGGAGTGTGCAGCCATCTTGGGAGGAATTCCAAAGGATCACCTTGATTTCTCCTTGATAGTCTGCATCTACCACTCCTCCCAGGATCTGTATCCCTTTCAGTGCCAGCCCTGAGGGCTATCCGCCCATAGGTATTTGGGGGGGACCTGTATCCCCAAAACCAGTACTCACCACCTCCTGCCCTTGGGGAGGAAGGGTGACCTCTTGGTATGTGTACAAGTCCACTCCGGCACTTAAAGGGGTAGCTCTCAAGGGCAATTGTGCTTCTGGGTGGATTTTCCACACTTTAAGGGTTTCTTGGCTGTGAGTACTGCATATTTTAGGTTTTTCTAACATCCATTGAAAGGGAGTCTTTCCCTTATTTGGGCGATTGTTCATTTCAAATTCTGCCTGTTCCAGCACCTTGGCCCACCCCTGCAATGTGCCCGTAGGGGTAAGCTGTCTTATTCGCTGCTTGAGGAGCCCATTATGGCGCTCCACCAACCCTGAAGCCTGTGGGTAGTGAGGGATATGGAGTGTCCACTGCACATTCCACTCATCTGCCCATTTCTGAACTTCTTGTCCTTTGAAATGACTTCCATTATCAGATTGGATTTCTTCAGGGACCCCAAACCTTCTAATCAACTGACCCAGACCCTTAGGAGTAGCCTGCTGCATAGCCCATTTGCTTGGGCTCACCATGGTGTATCCTGAAAAAGTATCCACTAGGACCAGTGCATACTGGTTCCCCTGGGATACCGGTAGGGGTCCTATGTAATCCACTTGCCAGACTTTCCCCGGTTCTAAACCTCTTTTCAAATGGCCTAATGGCCTTTGCTGTAGCGGGTATTGCTTCACTCTCTGGCATATAGAGCATTGTTTTATCACAGTTTTTACAGTGTCCACAGGACAAGGAATGCCTCTGGCTGTAGCCCATGCCCTAGTGCCCACCTCCCCCAAGTGGCCAGATTTTTCATGTGCCCATTGGCATAGGAGATGGAGATCATCCTCCATCACTCCCGAGGTGTCATTAGGGGCTTCCACCCCTCGGAGCTGAACCATCTGATCCACAGCACTGTTGTACTGAGTAGTTGGGGAGGGGTCCCTGGCGTGGGCATTGACATGATACACTGTCACAGGAATTTTCCTGGCAATCTCAATTATCTGTTTCCATAGATCATCCCCCCATAATGGCCTGCCATGAATTAACCAATTATCTTGTTCCCATTTGGGGGCCCAAAGTGTCAATCCATTTGCAATGGCCCATGAGTCTGTATACAAATGTATTTTGGGTTGGGACATCTCCAGCGCATTCTGAAAGGCCATAGCCATGGCCATCAATTCTGCATATTGGCTAGAGTGTCCCTTCCCGTGCTGAATCAAGACAGTGCCTTTAGCTGGTTGTAAAACAGCTGCCTTCCACATCCACCCCCCTTAAGGTATTTTGCCGAGCCATCCGTGAACCAAGCATAACGTGTGTCCCCCTCTGGCAATTGCTCAAAGGGAACTCCCCACTCGGCTATTGGGGGACAGGGTTCCACAGACTGTAAGGGGGGGGCAGTAGGGTCTTGTGGTAGCTCCGCTACCCGTTCATGGATGCGGCTCACCCCCTGCTTCCCTCCTGTCACTCTTTCAGATATGTACCATTTCCATTTAACAATAGATGCCTGCTGGGCCCTTCCTACCCGGTGGGTTTGGGAAGCATCCATTACCCAAGGAAGGATAGGGATGCTAGGCCGGAGAACAACTTCATTGTTCTCAGTCAAGTGCTCAGTTTCCACTAGAGCCCAGTAACAGGCAAGCAATTGTTTTCAAAGGGGGTGTACCTTGTGGCTGAATCAGGGAGTTTACGTGACCAAAATCCCAAAGGTACCCGTCGGCCGGGCCGAGTCTGCCACAAGCTCCATGCTGCAACTTCCCCCACAAGGGACACCTGTAGCTCAAAAGGGCATCCTGGTATCACTGGGCCCAGGGGGGTGGCATACGCAATAGCAGCCTTCGCTTGATGAAAAGCTTCCTGCTGTGCCTCCCCCCACTCAAATTTGGCTTTCTTTCTAGTCACGGCATCAATAGGCCATAATATTGCTGTCAGGTGGGGGATATGTTGTCTCCAATACCCCAACAATCCTACAAACACCTGTGTCTCAGTTTTGGAGGTTGGAACCTTTGCCTGTGCTATGGTATCTTTAACTTTCTGTGGAATTTGTCTCTCAGCTCCTGCCCACTGAATTCCCAGAAAAATTATTTCTTGTGCAGGTCCTTGAATCTTTTTTGGATTAACCTCCCACCCTCTGGCTCGCATGGTTTCTGTAACATCACTCAAAGCCTCTGCCACTTGCTGCTTACTGTTCCCCTTCTGCAAAATGTCATCAATGTAATGGATTACCAATATCTCAGGGGCCACAGAGCATATTTCCAAATCCCAGGCCACCATCCCATGACATAGGGTGAGGCTATGTAAATAGCCCTGGGGTAAACATAAAAAGGTATACTGTTTCCCCTCCCAGGTAAAAGCAAATTGATCTTGTGATTCCTTGGCAATAGGAATTGAGAAAAAGGCATTAGCGAGATCTAACACAGCATACCAAGTGCCTGGCTGTTTCTCAATCCGTTCAATCAAGCTGACCAAGTCAGGAACGGCTGCTGCCAAGGGTGGAGCATGCTTATTCAACTGACGGTAACCAATAGTCATACGCCAGCTCCCATCAAGTTTCTTCACTGGCCAGACTGGGCTATTAAAGGGGGAGACTGCTGGTCTAATAATCCCAGCCTCCTCTAAGCCTTTAATTGTCTGTGAAATTTCAGCATGTCTCCCTGGGAGGCGGTACTGCCGCACCACCACAGGCTCATTGGGAGGGGGAATGCAAAGAGGAGTCCACTTAGCATCCCCCACCACTACTGTCCTCACCCCAAAGGCGAATTTTCCAGTGGGAAGCTGCACTTCCCTGCCTTGCAACACATTCATTCCCAGAATATACTCAGGGACAGCAGTGATCAACACATCTGCCCAGGAGTGAGGGTCACCCCCTATGGCCAATCGCACCTTTGTCCATGTGGCCTCATTCTCCCCCCCTCCCCCCTCCAAAGGCACACACCACCACTCGTTGTCCAGCGTGTTTCTGAGGATACCATGTATCAATGCGATTTCTGCCCCAGTGTCAATTAGGGCCATCATCTTTTGTCTGTGGCCAGGGCCCCAATGAATTGTTAGAGGGACGTGGGGTCTCAGGTCGCCTGGGGTAGCCATCTTTATTGGCCCTAGCGTAGCGACCCGACCACCCCATCATTCAGGCCAGGTTGACAAATCAGGATACAAATTGAAGGGAGTCTCCTCTACCGGAGCAGGGGCTTCCGGAGAGGATGCATCTCGCACCTTTAATTTATCTTTTACTTTCACTTTCCCCTAACATTTCTTCTTGTACAAAACATATAAATCAGGGGTAGGAATACCATCAATTTGGGACTTTGACACGCAAGCTTTCAACAAAGCAAAGAACATTTCTTTATGAGTTATCTTGACTTTTTGGGCAGTTTTGTTGATCTCTGCCTGTTAATTCTTTTGTTGCCGAGCAACGCGAGCTTGAACTTTATAATCTTCAGTGTCCCCTAGCTGTCCCATTAACAGCACTACATCACCTACCGCACACCCCTGTGCTGGCCCCAGCGGGGCTAGCAGGGCCCCGCTCCAATGAGGAGGCCCAGCTTTCATTAACCTTGTCCGTATTCCGACAGTGAAAGGTTCTCTATCTGACCCATCAAAGTTATTTGAATAAATTCCTAGCTGGGTAGCCAGATGTTGCAGACTTGCCCCCCCCCCTCCTGCACAGTTTTCCAATGCTCTATGCTGTCATCCTCCCAATCCATAGGCTCAGGAAAGCAAACTTGCACTGCCTGTTGCACCCAGTCAAATAACATATGTGTCGCATTGCGGGCTGCTCTAAGGGTCTGATTAATCATGGGATCCTTAGCTAGAACTTAAGTAATTCTCCATCCAGTAAAAAGAGGCCACTTGCCTCCTGATCCCACAATCTTGGTAGCCATGTCCCCAGTGTCTCTTGGGGCAACTGACGATGTTGCTTAGCTATGTCTTGTAGCTCTGTCTGGGTGAAATCTCTCACCACCCTGATAGCTCACCCACCTCCTCCAGGCTGCCCCTTAGTCTTATTTGTTATAAGGGGTCGAGCCTGAGCCATGGGTAAATCAGTTTCAGGAGGGTCTTTTGAACCCTCTTCCCCCTCAGTCCATTTCTCTGAAGAGGAGGAACCCCAGATGTTTCCATCCCATGTGGCCGGATCCCAGTCCGAGCCATGCATCAGCACCCACACTTTTGCTTTATTCACTGTCCAGTTATGGCGCTGTGCAGCCTTTCAGTGTTTCACCTGGGCTAGACACACAGCAGCAGTCATAGTCTGCTCCTCTGTCTTTTGTCCTCGCTCCTGAGGTGCTTCCAGGCCCTCACGTAACAAAGCACTTCGCTGCTTCACAGCTATTAATTCCTCAGCCGTGCTTTGACACTGCCTCTCTAACTGCTCCTGTCTTTCCCACAGCCCTTTCACAGCTGTAAGGAGCACCCAACCAATTCCAGAGACTGCTTTCTTGCCCCCCGCCCCCCTTGAATTCCCAACTCCTGCAGGCATTTCTCAATTGCCTGAGGTGTGAGCCCCCCGAGAATACAGCAACTATGTCCAACTAACCGGGGAGGGGGGGGAAACCCGGCACAACATCTGAGTAACTGGAGCCCATTCAGAGGTGGCAGACCACCCCGGGATCCGGGTTTGCTTGGGCCCAACAGCTTTTTTGAACCACATGTTTGGCTCACTGAACTGATCCTGCCAACTATGCCAATTGTCTTGCAAGTTTTTCGTTTAGATCAGTTTCAGTGATAGCTCCAACAATGGGTGCCAAAAAAGCTGTTTATTAAATATAATAAAGCATAAAGATAAAAACAATAACCCCAATGAATACAGAAAGTAAAAGAGACTTCTCACACATCCCTATATGCACGCCAGGGAGCTCCTACACCGGCTGCGGGATGATCCCCAAGCGGGCCCCAGGTTCTGCTGCACCACTCCACACTTCTGCAAAGTAGCCAGCAACGAAGTTCCAAGATAGTTCCTTAGCTGCTGTGTTTTATAGTATTCCAACTTCATAAAACTTATTATGCAATCACTGTGCACGTGTGACCACTTCTAACTAGTGCAGCTGCCTGCCTGAGCATTCTTAGCTTCCAATTAGTCTTTCTCTGAGCCCTGATAAGGGAGCTTCCCACAACATCTCTAACTGGCCTTGACTTTCTTTACAACAACTTATACAATACAGAGAAGTTGCCAAAGAGGCTTACGTAAGATGCATCCATTGCATAAAAATGAGTTTCCAGTTCTCAACTTTACATTACACATATGTTTTTACATATCTGTCAATCAAAATAAATTCTATAACCTATGCAGGCTGAATTAAAATATATGTGTCCACTATCTGGCTCAGTCGGTGCACAAAGGTCTTCTCGCAATCTTTTCACTATGGGGGGGGGGGGCTGAGGCCAACAACGAGCAACAAAACAGGAGGGGCCAGGGCCAGAACAAAGCAGGACATGGGAGCAGGCACCCAACACCCCAGGGACAGCACAGGCAGCACGAGGCACCCAAAAGCAACACAGGCCGCTGAACAGACAGGGGTCCACACAGTGACAGAGCAGGGTCACAGGGGACGATCCATCAATCTGAGGAAGACAGTGGGGAGGGAAGAGGCAGGTCCCAACAGCAAGACAACTGGTCCCGGATGGTAATGCACAGCCAGCGAGGGAAGTGAGCCCCAAGTCATGGACAGCTGATGGTGCCCTCCCCCATCAAAGGGATGCCGGGTAGCATGGCAAAGGGACCCCCCAGCTACAAACAGTCACAGAGGCATCATGGGGGTGGGGCCTGATCATGGACACTGGCAGGGAGCTGGCTGAGCAAGGGGTGCAAAGGTCCATGGGGATCTCCAGTACAGGTGTCAGCAGCTAACAGCTGACCAGGTCACAGAAACGAACCCCAAGGGTACAGATGGTACAGTGGTGCCACACAGATGGCCCTGGGGTGCAGGAAAACCAGCACAGCCAAGCAGAACGGGGGAAGCAGATGGAGCCAGGACAGCAGCGGGTCCACAATGGGAACGATGTAGCAGGTCACAGAACAGAAGGGCCAGGGAGGTGCAGGGAGCACCACACGGAGGCGATAGTTGGGACACAGATGACCGGGGGTGGGGTGGGGGATGGGACCTACAGCCAGCTGCACGGGGTCACAAAGGGGGGTGGGATGGGGTGACCCAACAGATTAACGTAGTGGGGCCACTGCAACATGCCCCAGTGATAGCCCATCCGTGCCCTGTGGTGGGCAACAAGATAGTAGGCCTCAAAAGGATCGGGACCGGTGAGTCCAACCTGAACATCAGCACGGGACCACACCTCAGACAGCACTAGCAGTTTGGGTCTGGTGGGATCGGGCAAGGCATAGTCAGCAGCAGGGGGCCACGACAGCTGTTCATGCTCCAACAGGCGGTAATACGATGCCCCACAGGAAAGTGGGTAGCCACAGGCCTCTAAGATGCAGCAGAAATAGGACACAACCAGGGCAGGGCCACCCTCCGCCAGACAGGTCTGGAAGCTGGACAAGGCACAGACAGAGAAAGCTGACACCATCTCAGCAGCAGACCAGGACACCAGCGACCCCCTCAAGTCCACCCATCCAGAAAGGAACAGAGGCCCAGCTCCTCAGCATGGAGCCGGCACATGCAAGTGGTAGCCACATATCCAAAGTGGTGGAGGCCTGAGCTCAGACACCAATAGGCATCTGGGGAGGGTAGCAGGGGAGCCCAGGAACACTTGAATGTCAGGGGAATGCCACAGGTCAGCTAGGGTCATGGTCTCCCTGTAGGTCCAGCAACGCGGACTGGCTGTGGAACCGCTGAGTGGGAGCTCTGATGTAGCAGCATCAGCCATGGTGCAGCTGGCAGAGAGTCTGATAATCAAGGACAGTGGGGCCCCTCAACCCATGGTAGGCAGGAGAGGCAACCAGGGAAGCTCCAAGGTCACGCGATAAGGGTATGGGCAGCACAATGGGATGGCTGGGAAGCGATGCATGGGGAGTGGACACAGCACAGCTTCAGGAACCGAAGCCCGGGGACGGCTTGCACACAGACAGCAGTGATACACACACAATGTTCATTCACTCTCCAAGGCCCTGTTAAGCCACCAACATGCCGGGGGCACAGCCCTCCCCCCTCCCATGCACACAACACAGCAATAGGCGGTAGCAACCGGCACCAGGGGGCACAGGACCTACAGGTCGAGCCCCCCAGTACGGGTGAGCGGCCCCATGCCACCAGGACCACCCGGTAACACATAGCCCACAACCAATCAGCACAGCACAGCACAGCACCAGGGCCCAACAGACAGCCAGTGGTACGTGGGCATGAGCAGGCTGCAGGCCCCTTATAGCAAGCCACAACCTGAAGCACAGTGGCAGGAGTGTGCCTCCGAGTAGTGTGCCTGACACCGCCCAGCGCTCCTGGGGCACCTACCATCTCAGGTTCTTGCAGGTACCTGCCATGGATGCAAACCAGCGGGGTGCTTGTTGGCTCCTACAGGAGATCATAGCTGAGTGGTACCGCCAGCACACCGAGCTCTAGCGGGTCACCATGGAGCTGCTCGACATGTACGCTGGGGTGTGGGAATGCCTGGCCCGTTTCACTGCAACCAGCCTGCTCGCCCACCACAGGCGCCGCTGCATCCAGGTCATGTGCATGGCATGCAGGGTCTCTGGGACTTACCGCAGGGCCCTTCTGATTGCATGCACCCATCTGGCTGCCCTCAGGCAAGCAGCTGCATGCCACTACTGGAGGAGGGCGGTCCTCTTCAGTGCTGTCATGCTCGCTATGCCCATCAACAGGTGCCTCTGGACCATGGTCATGGCCCAGCAATAGTGGGAGGGGGCCCTGACATGATGGGACGATGCTACTTGGAGGGTACACTTCCAGATGAACCGGCATACCCTCCTGTGATTGGCAGAGCTCCTGCAGCCCTGGTTGGAGTGGCTGCACACCCCCATGTGTTCCCCTATCCCAGTCATGCAGTGGGTGGGCATAGCTGTCTGGGCCCTGGCCACCCTGGATGCCTGCCATTCCATGATTCAACACTTTGGAGTGGGCATCACAACTGTCACCGGCATCATCCATGACTTCTGTGAGGCTGTAGAGGTGGTCCTCCTCAACCGCATGATCCAACTCATGGATCAAGGTCAGGGCCCCGAGTCTTCTGCGCTTCTGCGATTCGCGGAATTTTCGCAGAATCCTGCCCTAGGCAGGATTATCGCAGAAAATGGGAAAATCCCCGCGGAATTTCCCTTCCTTGGCGGTGAGTCAATCCAGGACCTGCTTTATTCAGGTCACAAGCCAATCAGGGGCTTGCGCAGCCTTTATAAAGCAGGTCACATCAGCACATGTCACTTATGGTCCGGAATTCACTTGAGACCGCTGCTGCCGCCGAGGGACCCAACTCCAGCCGCCGCTTCTCCGGCCGCTCTGGGATCTCCGCTGCTGCTGCTGCCGCCACTGAAGGACTCCAGCCCAACCTCCAGCTGCTGCTTCTCCAGTCGCTCGAGGGATCGACGCCGCTCCAGCATAAGGTAAGTAGGTGGTTGGGGGGGTGTCTTCTCCTGCGGGTGCTGCTGCGCGCTCTGCATTGTACAGTTGGGGGGGAGGGGGTCCCACTGCGTGCTCTGCATTTTACAGTTTGGGGGGGAGGGGGTCCCGCTGTGCGCTCTGCATTTTACAGTTTGTGTGTGTAATGTGTGTGTAACATGGCAAAAACACACTTTGCCATGTGTGTTTGTGGGTGGGTTTCCTGCTTTTCCATGTGGTTTTTCTGGGTGGGTTTCCTGCTTTGCCATGTGAGTCGCAGAATTTTGCCATATGGGTCGCAGAATTTTCCATTTTGGGTCGCAGAATTTTGCCATATGGGTCGCAGAATTTTCCATTTTGGGTTGCAGAATTTCGGAAAATATTTTGCAGAAGAATCGGGGCCCTGATCAAGGTGCTGTGATGGCCGGCTTTGAGGCTAATGGATTCCCCAACTGCCTGGGTGCAATCAATGGCATCCATGTGGAGATCCCTCCCCCCCCCGATGATGCGGCCGGGTACATCAACAGGTACAGTTACCACTCGTTGCAGCTCCAGGCGTTGTCAGTCACTGGGGCCGGTTCACAGACATCTTCACTGGCCACTCCGGCCGCAGCCATGATGCCCGGATCCTGGCCATCTCCCTCCTCTTCGCATGAATGTACAGTGGGACTATGCCAACATGCGGATGACGCGAACCGAGGGGGTGTTGATGCCTCCCTACATCATGGGACCTGGCCTATCTGCAGCTCCGCTGGCTCATAAAGGGCCATCCGGTGGCCTGGAACCAGATGGAGGCACCTGTACAACACCCATCTGTGCACTGTGAGGACCATGGTCGAGAAGGCCTTCGGTGCCCTCAAGCAGAGATGGAGGTGCCTGGCCGGGTGCCTGGACTACTCAGTGGAGACCTCCACCCTAGTAATCGGCACCTTATGCATGTTGCACAACATCTGTGAGACCGATGGAGCGGCTCTTGGGTATCCCAGGCCATAGCGGCTAGCTGGCCCCATTCCGCTATATGTGAACGTGGTGAACCCCAGGGAGTACCATTATGCTAAACGGATCTGAGCAGCACTTACGAGGCACATAACATGGTTGCCCCAGGCCTGAGGCTCCCAGGTTCCATGGGGTGGGACCCCTGGCATGCCCATGCCCGTGAGTGCCCTAGCCTCACTCGCTGAGCTCTGGGTTCCCGGTGTGTGTAGCAATGAATGACGGACATGATGGTTGCAGTGAATAAAAGTATATTTATTGTCTTTACAGTGACCCCCCTGGCCCCCAGCCCCTCCTGCTTCCTGGGACAACTTCACCATCACCATGTGGGCTGCTCCGTGGTCTGCGAGCCACCCTCGCCTGCACTGTTGTCCCCCTCCAGCACTTCCTGGCTCTACGACGGCTCCTGGCTCTCCTCTGTGGCCACTGCTGGGGTCTGGACCGGGCCCAGGACTGCCTGCTGCTGCTGCACCTGCTGAGGCAACTGTTGCCATCCGGCCCCAGAGGGATGGGGAGGCAGATGCATGGGCCCTGTGGTTGGGGATGCTGCTGCTGCTGTGGGATAGGCACCGGTGGTGGGATGGGTGGTGGGTGTGTGGCTGCAGTCGGTATGGTGCCCGGGGGTACTTCTGCCATGATGTAGGCACTCATCATGCCTGCATGTAGCAGCAGCGAGGTGCTGATCTTGAGGTACTAGTCGAGCTTCCGGGAGTGCTCAGCGGCCCGGCGGTCGATGGTCTCCGTCAACCACTGTATTGCCTCCATCTGCCATGTGTGGTCCCATCTCTGAAGCTGCCTCTCTGTCCTCATCACAGCTCGGAGGTGCCTGTCTTGTCCCTCCACCTGCTCTACGGCCCTGCTGATGGCCACTTCCATCCTGTCAATGGAGGTGATCATCGCCTCCCCCTGCTCTGCGCTGGTCCGCATTATCTCCTCCGCCAGGTCTTCCTGCTGGCGGTGCATATGTGCCCTGTGCTCCCGCATCCTCTGGGTCAGCTGCACTGGTCCCTCTCGTGCCCAGGCCGGCTGCCAGAGCAGCAGATCTGTGGGATACGGGTTCGGTTAGCTCGGTCAGGCACCCGTTAGCTGCACGTGTGCCCCCCTGGAAAGGTGCTGGGGTGGGGCCTGGGATGCCTGCCCATTCATCCCCCTTCCCCTTGGGTGGTCATGTGCCCTCCCCTCCCTCCATGCACCTGTGACCCGCTACCCCTCCCCTGTTCCCTCATGGTCACCCTCGGCACCCCATCTGGAAGCTCTGGCCACCCTTCCCCTGGGTCCCCTGGGAGCCGTGTGTGCGGGTTGATCTGCTCCCCCTTGGACCGTCATCCTCTGCTGGCCCATTGGTCCACCACCCCCCGTTCACCTTGCTCCACTGGCTGCTGGTGGTGATGCTGCTCTCCCTCCACCTTGGCCTCCTGCGGCAGTGGTAACGGTCCTCTGTGGGAAGGGCCATGGGGGTGTGACATTGGGGTTCCCCATCCCTACTCCCATGTTCCACCCACCCCCCTGTCCCCCTCCTGGCCTCCGGTGGGCCACATCCCTTCCGCTTACCTTCCGTCACGTGTTCCACCACTCCCGGTGCCCGTTCCCCCTCCATTTGCCTCCTCCTCTCCCTCAGTCACGTCTGCGGTAAAGAGGGGGGGTGTTGGTTAGTATCGTTCCCTGCCTGTTGTACCCCCCCTTGCTCCCTCACTGGGTCTGTACAGGCCCCTGTGCCTTCCACACCCTGTGCCTACCTCCTATGTCTGTCTTTGAGTCCTCTGTGGCCAGCTGCTCAATGGGGTTCTGCTCGGAGTGCTCCTCTTTCATCCACTGGCTATGGGGGACAAGCATGTCATCGTCAGAGCCCGACCCTGAGTGTGGAAGTGGGCTCCCCATGCCTGTCTGTGATAGGGGCCTGCTGCTCCCCGAGGTTCAAGGCTGTTCTTCTTGGGGTGCAGGTCCGGTGGTGTCAGTGGGTGCACCCAGTGCTGCCATGGCAGAGGGCATGTCCTCCTGTGTCCGGCCTGTGCCACAGCACTCCCTACCAGCCGGGGAGCCATGATGGATCTCTTCATGTGAAGGATCTGGTCTAGGGCATCATAATATGACGCAGTCTGTGCTATGTCACCGGACCTCTGGTTATTGTCCTTAATGTGCTTGTAGCGCCTCTTGAGTTCCTTGGCCTTGGACTGTGCTGCTCTCTGATATCCAGCCTCCCCCATTTCCCTCACTATCTAGTTGAACACATGCTCATTCTGCTTGTTGACCACGAGCTCTACATGGTTTTCCAGGGGCCCCCAGATCTTGATGAAGTCCTGGGTCTCCTGGACTCCCCACTGTCCCCCTCTCTGGTACCTCCATCTCCATGATGGCTCCTCTGACTCCAGTGTCACCACCTCCCCTCCGCCTCCTCCAGCTCCTCCCTGCTTGTGTCCTGTGGGGGTTCTGGGGCTCGGGTCCATTTCCTGGTCTGTTGGGTGGACATGGGGGGGTTGAGTGCTGTGGCTGTGCTGTTCCTGACCCTGCCTCCTGCCCTCCTTCCGTGACTATCTGCTATCCTTGCACCCCTACCTCCCCCCCTGGCAATTCTGTGGTGGTCTCCCTACCCATTTGCAGGGGGCCCATCCCTTGTTCGGTGTCCCCCTGTGGGGTGGATTGCTCTGGGTCCTGCTGCTGCTGCTCCTCATGCTCCATCATTGTCCTCTCTCCACTCTCTCTTCCTGTCTCGCCACCTCATTCCCCTGGTGCAGTGTGCCCTTTAAATATCCCTCCTTGTTCCGTTTGTTGGCCATTGCCTGGCAGCAGCGCTGCATGCATTCGCCACAGTGTGGGATCGTTGTCCGTGATCACACCTGGCGGTTGCCGTTCAGATGTTATGTTTGGCTGTTTCCCTGTGGGAATTGCATTGACTGGACCTGCTCCCATCCTGAGCTCCAGAACTGTGGTTGGCCTTGGCCCCTACCGGTGATTGACTGTGGTGAACATCTGGATGCCACTGAACAGACATTCAGGACTTATTCGCTGTGCTGGGGGATTGAGTGTGGTTCACTGTGGTTGACTGTGATCTCGTAACTTCTGAAATTACCCAGAATTAGTAAAGCTCTTTATGTAGTATTTCTTGTCATTAAATAGTTGAAGTAATCAATTTTTTTGGTTTGTTTACATGACAGACAATGACCACAAGGCTGATGTCCATTTGGGACTGAAAAGTTGAAAATAGCATTTGAAATCTTTGAAGGATATATATTACTGTGCACCAAATGATCCTTAAGATTCCTAGCTCTTTTAAAAGGAAAGATTTGGGGATCCAAACATGAGGTAGTATCACTGTCATGGGTTTGAGGGTCCAACACCCCACTTTCCTGGGTTGGGTGACTCAGTGTCCCTCACTTGCAGCCCACCTGAACCAGTTCTCTCTCTGGCTGGTCCAGTTCTGCAAAGGGGATAATCCTTTTGTCACCCAAACTCCCAGGGAGCCTCCCGTTCACACACACTCTCTCTGGGTTCACAAGAGCTTGCAAGCTCTAGTTGCTCGCTTGTGTTCCCAATGTTAGACCACAGACACTTTTTAATAAAGATAAGAAGA
This sequence comes from Sphenodon punctatus, assembly GCA_003113815.1. Taxonomy (NCBI): domain Eukaryota; kingdom Metazoa; phylum Chordata; class Lepidosauria; order Sphenodontia; family Sphenodontidae; genus Sphenodon; species Sphenodon punctatus. Next base: position 753,951 of record QEPC01014555.1, on the reverse strand, counting down.
AAGTTTATTGATTACATAAGCAAGAATAACTTGACACAGAGAGGCTAATAAAATGAAAAGTAATATAATGCATTCTTATTCTATACTGGGTGAATCCCTATATAAATCTTACCCTATAGGAAGTCCATAAGCTTGAGGTTATTCTCAGCCAGGTGTAAGGACTGGGCGCTTGGTCTCTTAGTTGGTAGAAAGCAAAGTCCTTTCTGTCAGTGCATCTCTTCCAGCAGTCTGGCTGGCAGGCAAGCTGATGCCTCCAAGACTTAGCTCAGTCAGAGGTTGAATTCCATTCCCCCCTCCTTTGATAGCCAAGATGTTCCCTTAAATACCTTTGCCATCTCTTTGTTTGATTTTCCCGCCTAGGGAAACTCCATGGTTCCAAGTACATCCGCAGAAAGGTAAACAGGAAGATACATTTGCATCTCCATAGACTTTTGTCTGGCTCTCTGAAGTGAATCCACATTCTTTTATCTCTTTCCATTTCCTGGAGTTTGTAGAAGAGCTAGGCTTCTGCTTAAAGCAAGTACGTAGGGAGGGTTAGAGAGAAGCATGGTAGATATGCCTGTATTAGACCATGCCATCGTTATAGAGTGCACATTAGTGCTGGTTGATATTTGCTGGTAGTATTAAATATTGATACCTCCGCAAGGAAATAGAGCTGGAATAGTTGTTTCTCTAGAGGTCTTAGTTACCTCTTGTATATTAATGCCCGGCCAATTACCTGGGACTGGGTATATAGTGAAGGTATACCTCAGGTTATTGCCTATGGGCTAAGGCTCGGCATATTTGTATATTTTATATGTCTGATTCTCTCCCGTGGAAGGAGGATTGGGTTCTGATTACTTTGCTACACATGTGTGCTATTTTCCCTTCCCTTTTATGTTTTAAATTAATAAGCGTTGTTATTTAATATATGTTGTATTTGTTGGAATTTGATTCTAATTTTGTATTTGTGTTTCGGCTATGGCGAAAGCTAATGCCGTAAATAAAATTTACTACTACGTTTCTTGGAGTTTCGAGTTCTCAGTTTTACATTACATGAAGTGAGTTTGCAGTTCTCCACTTTAACATTACATATATGTAAGTTTCAGTTTTATATATTTGCTAGACCTATAGTTGTGGCCTTATGTTCCTTCGTGACAATCACTCAAAATATGCCATTGCTTTAGTATAATGCCTCTAATCTTCTGACTAAGGGAATTATACGTTAAACTTAGGGCTACACCGAATAGGCCATTGGAGTACTTGGAATGAGTTCCGAGTACCCAGTCTAGGTACTTGGCCGAAGTTTGGAATTTTGTGAGGACCTGGAATTCAGAACTTGGAACTCTGGACCTTGGAAATCCCTGGAACTCAGAACTTTGGAACTCTTTCCTTGTAATGATTTTAAAGTGCACCCACTTTAAATTCATTATGCCAAGCAGTGCCCAGAAAAGCAAGCTAACAAGAGTGAGACAATTGCTCAAGAAGACAAACCCACAAAAGTGCAACTGCGGACAGAAATCCCCCCCCCCAAAACAGCCCAGCAGACATAGCACACACAAGAAAGAAACCAGACATTAATTCCACCCCCACCCTGCAAAAATAAGCCTCTGTTGTGCCTGCCTAGCTCCCAACTATGAAAGGCAGGACACCGCCTCTGCCCACACCATATTATTTTAATCAGAAAGAAAAATATATCTTCCCTGTACCCCAGTGGTCAGTCACATCTTAGCAAAGTTGAACCCACAAACAAAGTGCACTCAGTGCCCACAAAAACCATAGCAAAAGTGATCCCTCTCGGGCTTCTAGGGCACTGCCAACATGCAGTGCAAGCAGCAGCACCCAAACTTTTAAGTATATTTGGCACTGGTGGCAACCCCCGGCATTGCCCCTAGTATATGGACAGCCCAGGCTAGGGGAAGTGGAGCTAGGCAGATCCCCCTGGCTACCATGGTGCCAAGCGGTGCAGGCAGCAGCGGCACCCACTTATTTTTTTTAAAGGCATGGCACTGGTGTGACACTGGTAGCTTGGACAGCCCAGGCCAGGGAAAGTGGAGCAA
>QEPC01014555.1:739240-751788 GCA_003113815.1 Sphenodon punctatus | reverse complement strand
CCCCCCCCCCCCCCCCAGCCAGTTACATACAGATCAGCAGTGTAGCGCACACAGACAAATTCATTGTTAGGGAAGTAGCCCCAGGAAAGGAGACGTGGACCCGTAGGCAGCTGAAAGAGACACTCACCCGGTCAGTTCCCCAGTCACTCCTGGGGGCTTTTCCCTCTATGAGCACATAACAACCCCTCAGGATCTTGGTTAGCCCTTGCTTTCCCAACCGGGAAGAGGCCAGATCATCATAGGGGGGAGGGAGATAGCGTGGCCCTGACCAAAGCCCCCACTCTATCACAGCAAGTGTCATACAATGTTCAAAGCCCTATGTCCCACACCACCATACACAACAAGTAGTGCCCAGGGGGAAGAAATAAGGGCGTGTACATGGGTGAGGAGGAAGGTAGGCCGGGAGGACTTGCAGGGAATGATTTGGGACCACACACAATGTGGGAAGCGGGAGAGGATGAACCCGAAAGCTGGGGGGGAAGTCAGGGGTGAAACACGCACTCCAGCTTCTCATGCTCTCACGCAGTCACAAGCCCCCCCTCAGACACCCTTACATTCACACCGATCTTTCTCACTCTCGCACTCGCATGCTCTGTCACGCCACATCCACTCGCAAGCTCACAATCTACACCAATATCCAACAGCAATGTAACACAAGGAGCCAGTCTCACAGCAACGCTGATCACCAGCACTGCTATGATGACTGTGCTCCCTTTTTGGCTGCTTAGCTCCGCCCCCTTTGCACGCATATACGCGTGGAACGTCAGAGCATCTCAGACGGCCCTGCCTTCTTGCCCTGCAATGCTACCGGCTGGGTCCCTGTGCCTGTATTGTGTGGGGCCGTTGCTACCGCCGCCTCAGTAGGGGCTGTCCCTCTGTGGTATCTTGGGGAGGACAGCCTATTGTGTCTCCATCCCCCGTTGGGTTGGGAAGGGAACCCACTGTGGCGGCCCCTAATGCTACGGTAGCGGGTCCTAACATTCACCAAAGAGAATGGAAAATGACTGTACAGCCACTCTTATTTTTGCCACTGCCTGTCAATCAAAACTTGCCATCTGGCTTGTCCATTACTCAACTGTCCCCTCCGATAACCCCCTCCTACCAAATATGCCACTAAGTTTCATTTCCTAGCTCAGAGAAGCTAGGGGGGTCAGCCGTCTGGATCATTCCAGTCGTGTGCAGTGGCACGCCCATGACTGGAGCCAGCACTCAATGGAGCCTTCTGAAATTTTCCAAAGATTTCCAGGAACCAGCCTTGGTACTCAGAACTTCAGAACAAAGGACTGGAATCCCCAGTGGATTTGGAAGTTTTCCCATGGACCCAGTTTCATCTCTAGTTAAGCTACATATCCTCCTTTTTGTTATTATGTTTTTGTTTTGGTACAAGGAGAAATTAATGTGCAAAGCCCTCTAAAAACAGCTTTTTAAAGATCTAGAAGATATCCTTGATGTAAAAAGGCTTGTCCCAATTCCTCTGACAATCGTTTATAATCTGAAATATTAGAACAATTCCTTAAGAAATGGCTTTTAGGTATGTTGTCCACCATATACCTTGGATAACAACGACTAGAATGTAAGAAACTGTACCTATTAGTCGGCTTCTTATAACTGCTAGTAATAAAATGACCATCTTTCTTGATAATGGATACATCTAGTTATGTATTATCATCAAAAGAAGTTTCAAATTGAATGTTAACGTCCCTCTGATTTGACCAGTCATAGAAGGACAACAGATCCTCAACATTCTCATCCCATAACAGAAAAATGCCATCGATATAACAACCACAATTTAATCTTTTGGGGGGAAAACTCATTCACTTTATTATCTATATCTATATATCTCTGTGTCCCATGTATAAATTGGCCACAGAAGACCCTGTTACTGTACATTTTATCTGCCAATAAAAAGGTATTATTAAACTTAAAATAGTTCTTCTCTAATGCTATATTCACCAAAGACACTGAGGGACCTGGGGCAGCTGGACAATTGACAGGAGTCCTAGTCAAGGGATTAGAGCATGTTAGGGGATTTCCCGGTTCATGGAGACCGAGGCTGTGCCCTCTTTCACTGGAGCCTGTTGGAGCTTGATGGGCCATGCTGTCTCCCACTAAAAGTGAAAAATAATGTGACAGCTCACAGACTTACCCAGGGGGTGGTGGGAGCCATCACTCCGGTCAGGAATCCACCGAGCTGCAAAACAAATGTGACGGTGGTTGGGGAGATGCATGGACATGCGTCTGCCTGACCCTGCCCTGCCCTCACACAGCATGCAGCACCCCATCCCTGGCTGATGGGTAGCCATGGTGGCAGACATGTCACCAGGTCCCCTGTCACTCCAGACCACAGTAAGTAAAGTGGGCTTTTAGACGGGAAATTCCACTTTACTCCAGGTCTGGTGGCTGGATCCCAACCATATTGGTGGCTAGCCATACCCAAGTCACAACCCAGGCTTCTGCTCCTCTCCCCCACAGTCAGAAGCCAGACCACGCTAAAATCTGGCGGGTGTATTTTGGTGCAATGGTGACACCCGGGCTAATGCATACTAAAGTGGGTTAAATCATGTCACTGTCAAGTCTGAAAACACCCTAATTTGTATTCTATAGTAAAAAACTCTCCGGTTTACAAGAAGAGTTAAGGTGCTTGCAAATTCAATCGTGCACTAAAAAGCATGTAAATTGCAAGTTAAGGCTGCCGCCTTAACTTCCATGCCCAGGGCTAGCCCCAGGGTTTGTGAGGCCATGTGCGAAGTCTTGATGTGGGGCCTAATTTGCATAATTAGTCCCCACCTAATTATGCAAATGTATACATTTACATAAAACTTGCTCCCTCTGGACAGGAAGTATTCCCATTCTCCACCACTTCAAGGAACCATGGAGAAGCACGGCCTCCCAATACGTCCCCCCCTCCCCCCCTCCCCAGCCGAGCATCTACCACCACTCCCCAGGAGTGGTTCCACTGCAGCAGCAGCCAATCGGGCAGTGAGGCAGGCACAGAGAGACTGACTCATCCATTGCCTTACTGGAGGAGGGGGTGAGCTTAGTCATTCTGGCCTCCAGGGCCTGTTGCTTCTTGCTACTGGTGCCGCCTGTGCCTTGTGCACGCATGCGGTGCGACTGGTCCAGAGGTGCTGCTATCATACACACAAGACACCCAAAATGCAGCTAGCATTATGCCATGAAAAGAGACATATAACCAGTTCAGTTGTGCTCCCATAATCAGTTCATGCTGCCCCCACCCCATAACCAGTTTATTTGCGCCCCTGCCCCCATATAATCAATTCACGCTGCCCCCACCCATAACCATTTAATTTGTGCCCACGGGGCAGCGTGAATTGATTATATGGGGGGAACAAATGAACTGGTTATGGGGTGCAGGTTTAAAGACAGTATTCTTGTTAGCAATAACTTAATTAAGAAAAGTTAGTGAAATAGCAGCCATAATAATCTCAGAACCATATTTGCAGATTTATTTTCCAAGACAGAATAGATATTGCTTTACATCCTAAATTCCTACCTAAGATAGTATAAGTAAGACAGTTGTGAGAATGTGGCCCTTTTTACACGGGCCTCTCCCAGCCATGAACACGCAGATTTCTGTGTGTTCATGGGTGGGGGAGCCCCATGTGAATGCCCATGGTGAGTGGGGGTACGTGCGCATCCACCTAACGTGCATCCCCACTCACCCCCCACTCATCCCCATGCAAAGAGCAACTGGGGGAAATGGTGGTTACTATGTGGGTGTGGATGGGTGAGTGGGGATGCGTGTGCAGCCATGTGCATGCTCCATCTATGCACTGGCGTGCCCACAGACTCGCCACCTGGCGGAGCCATGTAAAAATATGTGACGAGCCACTCAAAGAAGAACAGAAGGTTGCTACCTTGTAAACAAGGTTCTTTGAAATGGCTCCCAACATTCTCACAACACCAACCCTTCCAGCCGCGCATGGAATTCTTTTCTTATATTTCTAGAAAGGGTTGGAAGGAACTGTCATTCAGAGGGGGAGAGTGCTTTTTATACTAAGAAGCTCGAGACCATCATGTGGTCTATTATTTGAACAGGGTGAGTATGCACAACCCAGTTGTGAGAATGTTAGATGTCATCTTGAAGAACCTTCTTTACAAAGTAATAACCTTCTGATCAGCACATGGGTAGGAGCTGTTCGTAAACAAACAGCATCGAATCGGGTGTCCCCGCTAATCTAGTAGGCTGCACTCCCTTCACAAGTAACTCAGTAGTCCTGGTTCCTAGCTTGTTCTCTCCTCCCCTGCTCAGCTCTCAGCCTTGTAACAGGCAACCCAAAAGTCCTGGGTCCAAGTCGCCCCTCTAACCCCCACTCCCCTCACAGAGAACTCAAAAGCTCTGAGAGAAATACAGTGTTTGTGTCACGGGGTAGGGGAAGAGAGCGAGAGCCCAAAGGGAGAAACAGGGAGGAAGGGGAAGGGGACAGGGGAAATGGGAGGCTTCCTCTGGCAAAGAGAGATCTATCGAGGTATAACAATCCCTCAGGGTGTTGTGTGGGCTTTCCCTCCAATTCAGAGGGCAACCCAACTCCTCATAGGGAAGAAATAGAGGAAGCCAATTGCCCCCCAAAAGGGGGAAAGACACAAAGGGATTTCCCAGCTGCTCAGGGGAATATACAGGAACCCGGGCACCGTGAGGGTCAGTGATAAGGGGGAAGGGGGAGGCGGTCCTGGGGAAGGGAGGAAAGGGGGAAGGGTCACAGGGAAGAGGAAGGAGTGAGGGGGATAGGACTTGTGCTCAGGGGAGGGAGTCTTGTAAGGAGAGAGCAGGGAGGAGTTAGGTTAGGGAGCGAAGGAACTAGGGAACCCAAACACCCGGACTTCACTTCAAATACTCAGGAACACAGAAACTAGGACTTAACAAGACAAACACACAAACACTCTTACCACCAATTCACTCTGTGAAGGGGAGGGGGGGGAAACACAGGAAGCATTCACACTTGATCAAGGATTCAGGCAGGACAGAATACACAAAGCACCAGGGGGCCAGCCTCTCAAAATGATTACCGCCGGCGGCTTCTGGCCCCGCCAGTGTATTATATAGCTGCAGCCCCAAAGAGGATTGGCGTGCTCAGGGCAGGGCCCCAACCCGCCGCTGAGCCTAACACTACATGCGGCATGCTTTGTGTCTGGGTGGGACCCAGATTCTCCCACAAGCGTGGAGAGGCGCTGCCCCCCGACAGCAGCGAACCCAGCGCTCCTGGCTTCCCTTCACATCGGGACATTGCCAGGCAACTGCACGCCAGCCGCCCCCTACTGCCAGGGTGGCGTGAGCCCTGACAGTATCCCCCCATCCAGGCCCACCCCCACCCTCAACCAAGGTTCTAAGACTGGGCCGAGAGGGATGGCAGAGATGGAATTTCCTAATAAGGAGGGGGGCGTGGATATTCATAGCAGGTTCCCAGGACCGTTCAGTGGATCCATAATGTTTCCAGTCCACGAGGTAATATAACCGTTAACCAGAGATGCGGGAGTCCAAGATGGCCTGAACCTTATATTCGGGTCCATCTGGGAGGAGGATAAGGGGGGCAGGAACATCTTGTTGGAGGGCATAACTAAGGGTCTGTGCCTTCTTTAAAAGGGACACATGGAAAGAAGGGTGTATGCGTAAATGGGCTGGCAACCCCACCGTGTAGGTGACCTCATTCAATTTTCGGGTAACGGGAAAGGGGCCCATGTAGGCGTCATCAAGTTTGGCAGAGGGGAGTAAAGAGGGATAATTTTGATGCCGTACCCACACAAGGTCAAGTACCTGGAAGGAGGGTCCCAGGAGATGATGTTTATCGGTGGTTGCTTTATGACGGGCACGAGCTTCCAACAAATGTTGTTGAGGCGTGTTGAGCTTTGTGAATAATCTTCACCAACGCACCTGTGGCTGGTACCGATGAGAGGGGTGCATCTGGAAACCAAAGGGGAGGATGGAAACTATACGAGACATAAAAAGGCGAATTCCCCAAGGAGGCATTGGGTCCATTATTGTATGTGAATTCGGAAAGGGGTAGATGTTCCACCCAATCATCTTGGAGATAGGTACAAAAACAACGTAAATACTGTTCAATATGCTGATTTACACGTTCTACCTGTCCATTTGCCTGAGGATGATATGCCATGGTAGGCCGGAGGTTAACCTGTAGAAGAGTAAAAAAGGCTTTCCAAAATTGAGAAATGAATTGAGGGCCTTGATCTGAAATAATCTCTTTTGGTAGACCACATAGACGCACCACTTCTCGAAGGAGGAGACGTGCTATGGCTGGAGCTAAGGGTACCCCTTTACAGGGGATGAAATGTCCCATTTTAGTGAAGTAATCGATAGCAACTAAAATGGAGTCATGTCCAGCTGATTTAGGAAGTCCTACTATAAAATCCACAGCAATCTTCTGCCAGGGACCTTTGGGATTATCTGTGAGTTGTAATAATCCTATAGGTAGGGCTCGAGGGGTTTTAGCTTGAGCACAGGTGGGACATCCGTGAACGTATCGTTTAACATCATTACGGAGGGAGGGCCACCAAAAGGATCTTGAAATCAATGAAAGAGTCCTTTGGTACCCCAGATGTCCTACAAGGGGGGAATCATGGTTTGCCCACATTACCTGTGGCCTGAACCTACAAGGTATAACCACCTTTCTCTTATAAAAAAACAACCCATACCTTTGTTGAAATTCTGGATGTGGTTGTTCCTTCTGACTTACAGCTCGTAATTGTATTAGGGATGGGAAAGTAGCGGCAATAGTTCGGGGATGCAGTATAGGTCCTTGGAGGTCTCCTTCCTTCTTGATATGAGTGTAATACCGGATAATGCGTCCGCCATTGTATTTTGAGACCCAGGACGATATTGCATGGAAAAACAAAAATGTGCAAAGAACAATGCCCACCTTGCATGCCTTGGGTTATTAATATGGGCAGAGTGGAGCTATGCTAAATTCTTGTGGTCGGTGTACACAAAGATGGGATGGGGACCCCCTTCTAGGAAATGCCTCCAGGCCTCAAATGCTGATTTAATAGCTAACAGTTCTTTGTCCAATATAGGGTAGTTTCTTTCAGCGGGCGTCAATTGATGGGAGTAGAAGGCACAAGGAAGACGACGTCCCAAAGGCTCATGGACTTGAGTTAGCACCACTCCAATGGCTACGTCCGATGCATCCGCTTCTACTATAAAGGGTAGAGAAACATCAGGGTGTTGTAAAAGGGGAGCAGACATAAAGGCCTGTTTTAGGTGAACAAAGGCTTCCTTCTGGCGGGTCCCCCACACAAAGGGTGTTCCCTTCTTTAATATAATAGTAAGGGGCTTAGTTAGATCTGCATATTGAGGAATATATTGTCGATAATAATTAACACTACCCAAAAACCTCTGCTGTTGTCGGGACCGGCCATTGGTTAATGGCCTCAAGTTTTCTCGGGTCCATGTGCATTCCCTTGGAAGAGACTATGAACCCTAGAAAAGGGGCAGAGGAAGTATGAAAAACACATTTCTCAAGTTTACAATACAATTTGTGGCACAGCAGACGTTTCAGGACAGTCCGTACATGGTGAACGTGTTCCTCGGGGGATGATGAAAAAATAAGACTATCATCAAGATATGCTACTACATACAAATCAAGCAAGTCTCTTAGGATATCATGAATGAAATGCTGAAAGGTAGCAGGAGCATTTACAAGGTCATAGGGCATCACACAGTACTCGAAATGCCTGAATCTCGTGCGGAAAGCGGTTTTCCACTCATCCCCCTCCGTTATTCGCACCAGATTATAAGCACCCCTCAGGTCCAGCTTGGTGAAGATGGTTGCCCCTTGAAGCTTACCAAGGAGTTCAGGGATGAGGGGGAGGGGATATCGATTTGTAACTGTTATTCGGTTCAGTCCTCGGTAATCTATACACGGTCGGAGGTCTCCTTCCTTCTTTGGCACAAAGAAGAGGGGAGCCCCCGCAGGGGAGGTGGAATGGCGGATAAACCCCTTTGCTAAGTTATCCTTAATGTAAATTCATAAAGTTTCAGTTTCCCCTGGAGATAAATTGTAAATTCGGCCATATGGGGGGGTTCATGTTCGGGGATAAGTTCGATAGGGCAGTCGTAGGACCTATGGGGTGGAAGTTTCTAAGTTTCTTGCTTACTAAAGACAGTTGCCAAATCATGGTATTGGGAAGGGATCAGGGATCAATCGGGGGGGGGGGGAAGGGTAAGGCTCTGGAGCCAGGGTAGCCCAAGAACTAGGGAAAACAGGGGGGAAAGAGATTAAATCAAATTGAATGGTTTCTGTGTGAGAACCAATAGTACACCCCAAAGGGGTGGAGCACATTAACAGAGGACCTGAAGTAAGGGGAGAACCATCAATTGTTTGAACCAATTCCACAGAGGCCCAAGTCTGCCGCGGAATCCCATGGGATGCAGCAAAGGAGACATCCATAAAGTTCCCTGAGGCCCCAGAGTCCACCAAGGCTCTAACTACCAGGGAACAATGGGAAGACCACTGTAGGGTAAAGGGAACAAATAATTGCGGGGGGTTTGAGCATTCCTTCCCGGAGCCATGACCAATTACTGAGAGGTCCCCCCACTCTTCCGGTCCCTGGCGTTTCCCAATGCGGCGGGGCACGTAGGTTTGGAAGGACACTCCCTTGAAAAATGGGTGGCTCCCCCACAATAAAACAAAGGTGGAGGACGCGGCATCTTTCTCGCTCCTCAGGGCTAAGGGGGCCCCGCAAAGCTCCTATCTGCATGGGCTCGGGACTCCCCTGTCCAGGGGGAACAAGGGGAGGGTTAGCTGGTGCCCGGGGAACCCAAAGTCACACTCCCCTACCTTGGTCCTGTCGTTTTTCACGCCTCCGTTCAGTGAGCCGCTCATCAATCTGTAGGGATAATGTGACCATTTCCTCTAGAGTGATCGGGGTAGTTGTAGCACAGGCTAACTGATCTTTGATTTCATCATTAAGGCCCTGTCGAAACAGGGCTCGAAAGGCTGAATCACTCCAATCAAGGTCAAAAGCTAGCTTTCTAAATTGGGTTATATAATCCAGTAGGGGAGTCTTTCCCTGCCGTAAATGAAGTATGGTCTGTTCAGCATCTCTAACCCTATGGGGGTAATCGAACAGGAAACAAAATTGTTTCAGAAATCCCTTATAATTACGCAACAGGTCGTCGTCAGAGGCTAGAAGAGGGGTAGCCCAGTCTAGGGTTATTCCCCCTAATAGTCCCACTATATAGGCCACCTTCGCTCGGTCTGAATCATAAGTAAGGGGTTGGGTTTGAAAGGTAAGATTGCAAAGGGCTAAAAACCCTGGCAGGCCTTTCTATCCCCGTAGAACTTATCAGGGCGGGGAGCCTTAGGTTCCCTAGGAACTGGTACAAAATGTGGCAAGGCTGGAGAGGGAGGGGATGTTGCTCCCTTGGGAGCCCCCTCCTCCTCCTCCATAGGGGAAGGTGGATATCGATCCACCGATTCCTGCAGGGCTCTATATCTTGCCCGCAGTTCTTTATTTTCAGTTTTTAAATCTTGAACCTCCATGTTAAGGGATTGGACAGCAAGTAATAACTGTTTGACCTGTTGCTCTGAGTCCATAATGTTAAAGGGATAGCGACGAGTGCCTGTAATTCTGTCACAGGGGTAGGGGAAGAGAGGGAGAGCCCAAAGGGAGAAACAGGGAGGAAGGGGAAGGGGACAGGGGAAACGGGAGGCTTCCTCTGGTAAAGAGAGATCTATTGAGGTATAACAATCCCTCAGGGTGTTGTGTGGGCTTTCCCTCCAATTCAGAGGGCAACCCGACTCNTGGTGGTTACTATGTGGGTGTGGATGGGTGAGTGGGGATGCGTGTGCAGCCATGTGCATGCTCCATCTATGCACTGGCGTGCCCACAGACTCGCCACCTGGCGGAGCCATGTAAAAATATGTGACGAGCCACTCAAAGAAGAACAGAAGGTTGCTACCTTGTAAACAAGGTTCTTTGAAATGGCTCCCAACATTCTCACAACACCAACCCTTCCAGCCGCGCATGGAATTCTTTTCTTATATTTCTAGAAAGGGTTGGAAGGAACTGTCATTCAGAGGGGGAGAGTGCTTTTTATACTAAGAAGCTCGAGACCATCATGTGGTCTATTATTTGAACAGGGTGAGTATGCACAACCCAGTTGTGAGAATGTTAGATGTCATCTTGAAGAACCTTCTTTACAAAGTAATAACCTTCTGATCAGCACATGGGTAGGAGCTGTTCGTAAACAAACAGCATCGAATCGGGTGTCCCCGCTAATCTAGTAGGCTGCACTCCCTTCACAAGTAACTCAGTAGTCCTGGTTCCTAGCTTGTTCTCTCCTCCCCTGCTCAGCTCTCAGCCTTGTAACAGGCAACCCAAAAGTCCTGGGTCCAAGTCGCCCCTCTAACCCCCACTCCCCTCACAGAGAACTCAAAAGCTCTGAGAGAAATACAGTGTTTGTGTCACGGGGTAGGGGAAGAGAGCGAGAGCCCAAAGGGAGAAACAGGGAGGAAGGGGAAGGGGACAGGGGAAATGGGAGGCTTCCTCTGGCAAAGAGAGATCTATCGAGGTATAACAATCCCTCAGGGTGTTGTGTGGGCTTTCCCTCCAATTCAGAGGGCAACCCAACTCCTCATAGGGAAGAAATAGAGGAAGCCAATTGCCCCCAAAAAGGGGGAAAGACACAAAGGGATTTCCCAGCTGCTCAGGGGAATATACAGGAACCCGGGCACCGTGAGGGTCAGTGATAACGGGAAGGGGGAGGTGGTCCTGGGGAAGGGAGGAAAGGGGGAAGGGTCACAGGGAAGAGGAAGGAGTGAGGGGGATAGGACTTGTGCTCAGGGGAGGGAGTCTTGTAAGAAGAGAGCAGGGAGGAGTTAGGTTAGGGAGCGAAGGAACTAGGGAACCCAAGCACCCGGACTTCACTTCAAATACTCAGGAACACAGAAACTAGGACTTAACAAGACAAACACACAAACACTCTTACCACCAATTCACTCTGTGAAGGGGAGGGGGGGAAACACAGGAAGCATTCACACTTGATCAAGGATTCAGCCAGGACAGAATACACAAAGCACCAGGGGGACAGCCTCTCAAAATGATTACCGCCAGCAGCTCTTGGCCCTGCCGGTGTATTATATAGCTGCAGCCCCAAAGAGGATTGGCGTGCTCAGGGCAGGGCCCCAACCCGCCACTGAGCCTAACACTACGTGCGGCATGCTTTGTGTCTGGGCGGGGCCCAGATTCTCTCGAAAGCATGGAGAGGCCCCGCCCCCCGACAATGGCGGACCCAGCGCTCCCGGCTTCCCTTCGCATCAGGACGTTGCTGGGCAACCGCACGTCGGCCGCCCCCTACCGCCAGGGCGGTGTGAGCCCTGTCAGTTTATCTGTATCATATGGAACAGAAGTAAGGGTGTGTGTGGAATGACAAAAAAAAAAACAACAGGTAAGGAAGTGGAATAGGAGGGAGGAAGGCTGTTGGGAGTCAAAGGATAGGTTGTTGGCTATGGTAAATGGGTTAAACAATAGAACTGCTCCCCCTGGTATCCCATCAGTCTTCTGAATCAGTTATTTCACTCAGAACCTTGTTATTGTAACTATTTCTAATTCCTCCTGTCATTCCACCCACTTACTTGATCCTGCAACACTCTGTACTTTTCCCTGTCATTCCAACCATTCCACTTACTGCATCTGGTTCCTCCCTCATAATTTCACAACCTCTTGCCTTCCCCATGTACTTCCAAAGATGCAGCTGTGCTGTATTATTTCAGTCACTTAATTGGATGTTGGAATGTAGTATTTACTATTTATTTAGAAATCGGCATTGCTGTTGCCTCCATTCCTTCCAATGGCCATTCCATTTAATTAATTTCAACGCATACCCAACAAAGTTTAAATTCAACATTTGTATATGACTGTGCCCAGCCTCACTGTGCTCTGGGAGGACAGTGGGGACTAGTGGGTAAGAGGGAGGGTTGTGAGACATTACTCAGCTGTCCCATTCTTCCCAACCGACATGAAACAATGGGGGTGGTGAGGGGCCAACTCACACCCTCCTGTCCCCAGCTTCAGTGTTGCCCCCAACCTGCAGAGGAAGAAGATTGGGGCTGAAAGATGAAGGCAAAGTGTAGGTGCATGGTCCTAAGTTGTAAATGAGCACAACTTGTGAGACTGTACTAACATTGCACAGAAGTTAAGGTGGGAGCCTTAACTTGCAATTTCCATGCTTTTTAGATTTTTTTTTACATTGCAGCCATTTAAAAATGGCTGCAATGTAAAAAAACTTAAAGCCCCAGCAAAAAAGTTTTTTTTTAAAAAAACCTCCCCGAGTCCAGGCTGCGCGGGTGGAAGGGGGGACACCCCCCACCCACCCTGCCCAGCCTGGATTTTTGTTTTTAAAAAGACCCAGAGGCGAGCCCACCCCCAGCACCAGCGGCCACGGTGTCCCCGCAGCCGCCGGTAAGTATGACCCGATCCCTGGGGGGGGTGTTTAACACCCCCCCAACCCCCCAGGGATCACCCCTACTAAAGTTCAGTGCGCTTACCTTGCGGAGCTCCGGCGGCGGCGG
>QEPC01014555.1:709447-732939 GCA_003113815.1 Sphenodon punctatus | reverse complement strand
TTTGTAGGAGTAGGTCTGTGTACTTATTAGATAATCCATTTAGTTCATAGCATTTAGAATAGTTAATAGCAGTTAGATTTAATGTAGATAGATATATATAATATTAGATAAACAAAAAACAAAACAAAAACCATATAAAAACCAAAAAAACAAATAAAAAACAAAAGAAAACCATATAAAACCGAATAAAAAACCAAAAAACCATATAAAAAACAAAAAAACACCCATAACAACATTTCCCGAATGGCCGAAACGAACAGCCGAACAGCGTAACTGAACGGCCGAACAGAACGGCCAAACCGAATGGCCAAACCCGAACTCGGTGAACTAGCCGAACTGCCGAACCGAACGGACGAACTGAACGCAGCTGAACCGAACGGACGAACCGAACGCAGCCGAACCGAACCGAACGCAGCCGAACCGAACAGACGAACCCAAACCGCAATCTGTTAGCCCATCCCTAAGAGGAACAGGCAGCAAACACCTGACCCATCTCACAGATGTCACACACACACACACACACACCACAAGGACCATATCTCCCCACGCCATCACAACCCCAATGGCTGCGCTCCCCTAGTCGTACCTCTCCCCTCCCAGCTACTCCACCCACACGGCGAAGGAGATTCCTTCCCCACCAATTCCCCCATTCCACCTGCTCACACAGGGCAGGATCTCACACCACTCCTTCAGAACCCTTTCCCCCCCCACACTGGGGGAAAAGATCCCCCTCCCGAACCCACTCCCTCTCCAGACCCCCTCAAACCGAGGCCAGAGAAGATTCTGAACCTCCCACAACATAATACCCCCTACCCAAAACACATAACTCCCACACAATCCTTCCCTAAAAAACCACCCAGCCCACCATCACACACCCCACGGTCCCACTGGTTCAGCCCTTTGGTGCGCAGCCTGCGGGTCGTGCCTATGGTGCTGCCAAGCCACAGGCTGCTGATATCCCCCTCCAACTCCCAGCAGTCTGTGTGTGAGGACTTCCTTGGTTCCGCCCCTTCTCCTTCCATGAGGGAGGAGGGTGATGTCACCTGGGGCCAGGAGATGTCTATCCTGGGGGGTGAGCCCTCAAAGGGGCTCCCAGCCTTGGACCTTGACCCATGTAGAGCCGTGAGCTGGCAGCAGTGTATGGGACCTGTGGCAGCAGCAGAAGCAGTATGGATCCAAAATCACCTGAAAGGCATTTGGCAAAGTTTCCTGGCCACCATGGCTCCCACAAATGGTCTGACCAATGGTTGACACCCTTAGGGTGTTGTCCAAGGGCTGGCACACCCAGGGCCCAGCCCTAGCAGAAATACCTGGAGGGGAGAGAGAGCCAGGTGTCAGCAATTCCCCAGGAATTGCCAGTCAGTCAGCCAGTCTCTGCATCCCTCCACCCCCAGGGCCGAGCTCTAGCAGAAATACCAGGAGAGGACAGAGAGCCAGGTGTCAGATATTCTACCTCTTGTTATCCCCTTTAGGTGTGAATCCAGTCCTTTGGTGCTAGCTCCCAGACCCTGGCTCAAAGTCCTTGCTTAGTTACTACCCTTCCTGAAGATCCTGCAGCCCTGAACCCAGTCTTTGTGTCTCTTGCTCTTCTAGTCACTATCCCTCCATTGCTCTGTTTCTCTGGTTCTACCTCTTGTTATCCCCTCTCCTGGATCCCCTGACTGTTCTCCATTGTAGTCCTGGCTTCTCTTACAATCCTCCCCTCAGATATCATTTGTGCCCTGTTTTCTAGGTACTTCCCCAGTGCAATCCTCCCCCTGTGTTCTGCTCCATACTTTCTGTCCTACCCATTTCCTTTTTCAGGCACCTTTTCTGCTCTGACTCTAGGTTCTGATTGTATCCTTTTCTCCCTGCCTACTCTTTTGAACATGATGGACTAAGCTCTCCTTCATGTGGAGAACTACTGAGAGGTCACCTTTTCCCTCTCCACCCTCCCATGATAGTGAGGATGATGGGGGTGAAGGACAAAAGCATTTTGGGGAGAATGTGTTGTCCTCATGGGGGAAACACTAAGTGGATTGAAAACTTCAGGATACCCTGTTGCCTCGTCCACCAGATAGCCGAGATTCTTGGGCCGTGACTGGAGAAAGAAAGCACGGTAAAGCAGGAGCCCACCCCAGTGGAAAAGCGTGTAGCCATCTGTAACAGGGTGGCAGTGCCAATGATAAGTACTGTCTGCATTAGGGCCCCAAATCAACGTTCTCACAGGGAATTAACTTATATATTCTTTATTGGGTTTCCGTGCTCAGTCTCTTAGGGCGCTTTTAAATGAGCCCTCTCCCAAGCGGGAGAAGGCTTAACCTGATGTCTAAACCCCGCATTCCTCTCTACGACATGTCTGATAGGGCTGTAGCGGAATGTCGCAGTGGTAGCTAATTCCGCCGGAAACAGCATTTCCGCAATTAGTGGTACGGCATGGGAGAGGCTTTCATTCTGCAATTTCATTCCACTACTTCTGCAGTTCCGCTAATTTCATTCCACTATGTCCACAGGCTTCGCAAAATAGCAGAAACATGACATTTTCGCTACTTCCGCCAGCGCCACAAAATAGCAAAAAAGCAGTTTTCCGACAGTTTCCGCAATTTTTCTGCAATTCTGCAATTTGCAGAATGCCGGCGGAATTAGCAGAATGTCCGCAGAAAAGCTGCGGTGTGGCGTGGCCAATTCTGAAATGGCAGAATGGAATCGTGGCGTGGTAACAGCTGCTGCCGCATCAGCCCTAATGTCTGATGTTCCCAAGAGCATCAAACACGTCACAGAGAGTTTGTGCGCATGCGCATCCTTTTGCGCATGCGCTCTCTGCTCAGGAACCCGGAAGTGTGGGTTAAAGCTGGCACATTGGCGATCCGCGTTGAAGGGGTCAGGATCGCTGGGCCGGCTTGACGCAGAGGAGACTCAGCTGCGTTCTGCATCGGACATTTAAACGGACGGTCTCAATGGTGGCTGTTAAAGGGCTCAGCCGCCATTGCCGTTTCATTTAAAAGCGCCCTTAGGGTCTATCTAATGTTGGACATACAACCACTCTGGCCACCAAACCCTAACTAGCCCAAGCCCAATCAGACCACTCAGGCAATCATCTCACAGTTCAGAGTGAGGAGCAATTCTCTCAGGCTTACAGGGATTTCAGGCTTCTAAACCGACTTTAGTAAACACCAGTTCCAGGCTCCCAAAGCCTCCAGCCCCAATGCTAGGCTCATACAATCTCCTTACAGTCTCTACTCTCTCCTATGAGGCAACCACAGTCTCTCCAATGAGCGTCAGATCTTTCCCTTTTGGCTTGGTAGCTTCTTCTTGCTTCCAGAACTCATTAGAGGAGGGCTCTTGTCTCTCTTTCATTCTCTTACACACACATAGACTATGACAGCTGGCCTGGCATGCTCTCACTGGAGCTCCTTTCCCTTCTGTCTCCAGAAGCAGACTGGGGGGTCAGGGCATTCTATTAGGGCAAGTTCTCTTCACATGCCTTACAGTATTACATGTCCAACATACTCTTTCCTGGGGCTTAGTACCCTATTCTTGTCCCCAGCTGGGTTTCCTGTACTTGCCCAGGACTGTCTCTCTTTGATTTCAGAGGGCATGATCCAAAGGGACACTTCTTTTGTACATGCCCTTTTACCCTACAGTTCCAACATTCTGGGGGCAAGACCCATATAGAGTCTTTCTCTGCATACCCAGAGTCTTTTTACACTCTACAATTAGACTTCTTTAATTAGTTCAGCCTGGCTCTGCCAAGCCTCTCTCAGTTACTCTCTAGTGTGTCACATGCGCATACACACTCAGGCAGGCCACGCTCACTCAAAGGAACAGCAGCTTGACCAGGCTGCAATCTTCCACACCATCACAATATGGAAGCTTGCCACTCCAGACTCCTTGGCTTTTTCTTGGTTTTGCCCTTTTAAAAACTTTCTAAAATTTATTTGGGGGAGCAATCCAGGTTTGTTTTTTAATCCTAGGTATGGGGGTGGGGGTGGGGTGGAGGCCTTCCTGCTTGATTTTTCATGACTTTGCCCCTTTTAAAGCTGATTTAAAATGGTTTGGGGGAGAAATCCTGGTTTGATTTTTAATTTGGGTTTTAAATAAACTTGAAGTCTTGAACTGCCAATTTTATTTTTCTAGCACCTGAACTATAGGAGCAAATGCTGGTTTTCGCACTTTGCTCATTATTGCATGCCACCAGCATTGTGTGGTTTTTTGTTCTGTGTACACTCTGGTTTTTTCATTAATTGTGTGTTCTATTCCATTGATTATGTAAGTGTGAAATTTTAATGTAGGTATTGCTCCCTGCCTCACCAACCTAACGTCCACCAGTCACCACTGGGTAGTGGCAGCAGGTGGTGGCTAACTTTGGGTGGCCACCTAATAAACAAGTGGGTGCAGGCTAATGTGTCATTTGTTTTCACTCTCTGTCTCCTAGACACCCACACAGTGGGCTCCCTATTGTGGGGTTGGACTGTCACACCATCAGGGCCCAAGGGGGAATCGGTGCCAGAAGTGGATGCAGGATCAGGTCCAGGCTGAATCGGGGTCATGGCAGGGTCTCCACAGGGCCCAAGGGGTCAGATCCAAACAGAGCAGAAGCAGGACCAAACGCAGATCAGATACAGGAAGGGTGGGGTGAGCAGATGATCCACCCAGCTTCTTGTGGCTGCAGACTTGCCTTATATATGGCAGATAGTCAATCGGGAAGCTGGGAGGTATAGAAAGATCTGGAACAAGGACGGTCAACAAGGCCATGGCTGGGTTGAGCCATGGTGGAGCTGTGGAGCTGAACACTTCCTCAGAAACCCCAGGCCACTGGTTTGAGGCTCAGTCATGACATACATACACACAGTGCACAGTGTGCACTGTGGGTCACTCCATCACACAGGCACCACACGTACAGTGGGTTCCCTGTTGTGGGGTCTCTCAGTCATATACATGACACACAGTGGGCTCCCCATTGTGAGGTCTTTTTGACATGCGCACATACAGAGGGAACAGTGGGGCTTCCTGTTGTGGGGGTCTCTTTGTCATACACATTGCACATGCAGATTATATAGTGGGATTTCTCTGGGTGCTTTCTGATGTGACAGCTCCTGCCACCATCACAGACTGCTATGGGCAGTGGTGAGAGTCATCACTCCAGCCAGGAATTGGCCTGGCCATGGAACAAACATTACCATGGCTGGGCTGGGGAGATGCATGGACATGCATTCGCATGTCCCTGCTCTTGCTCTATGTGGAGTGCCCCCCCCCGAAGGATAGCCATGGCAGCCTATGACTGCCACGACTGCCACCCTGAAGCGCCGCCACTCAGACCGGGGTAAGCACAGCAGGCCGTCATCCATGATGGCCAGCTTTACACCGGGTCGGGCAGCCCTTACCTGGTTGGTGGTGCCGTTTAGCCTGGGCTATGATTTGAGGGTGGTCCTGAGTCACAGCCCTGGTTAACACCACCACCAACCAGATAACAGCCCGCTCTAACATCTGGCAAGCACATTCAAGTATAATGGTGAGCCGTGGTGCCATGCCCACCATCATGTCTGAAAACTAGGGATGGGACATCGGGCAAAAAACTGGCTACCGGTTTTACCGGTTACTGGTTTGCAAAAAACCAGTTTACCGGATTAAAACCGGTTTACCGGTGTCGGATCTATTGATTTCAATGGGGAACTGTCAGTGTCCCCATTGAAATCAATGGGGGGGGGGGGAAACAATCCTTCCCCCTTCCAGGCTGAGTGGGTGGAAGAGGGGACACACCCCACCCACCCTGCCCAGCCTGGATTTTTTTTTTTTTAAATTCACCGAAGCCCCTGGCTCCGGGCCACCACCGGCGACCCAGAGCCTGCACCAGCAGGTAGGTACTAGGGTGATCCCTGGGGTGGGGGGTGGTTTAACACACACTCCACCCCAGGGATCACCCTACCCCTCCACCCAAGGATCGCCTACCTTTGGCGCTCTGGGTGGCCTAGTAAGCGCTGAAGCCATCAGCCACAGCCAGCGCTGAAGCCGCCCGGAGCGCCTTGCTGCCGCCGCCCGGAGCACCAAAGGTAGGTGATCCTTGGGTGGGGGGGTAGGGTGATCCCTGGGGTGGAGTGTGTGTTAAACCATCCCCCACCCCAGGGATCACCCTAGTACTTATCTGCTGGTGCGGGCTCCGGGTCGCCGGTGGCAGCCTGGAGCCAGGGACTTCGGGGAATTTTAAAAAAAAAATCCAGGCTGGGCAGGGTGTGTGGGGGGTGTCCCCTCTCCCCCCCGCACAGTCTGGACGGGGGAGGGAAAAGTGGTTGGGTTTTTTTTCTTTCTTTTTTTACATTGCGGCCATTCATTTCAATGGCCGCAATGTAAAACAATCCGGCACGGGGAACCGGTACCAGTACCCCCAATATCCGGATTAATACGATACTGCCGGTACAGCAAAATACCGGCAGTATCGGATACTGGATAATCCAAACTTCCCACCCCTACTGAAAACACCCTCTGTCAAACCCCTGACACACATACAGAGTGCACAGTGAGCTCCTTGTTGTTGATCTCTGTTGCACAAACAGAGGTTACCCTGTTGTGAGGTCTCCCTGTCATACAGAAACACGTGCCAAATGGGCTCCCTGTTGTGGGGGTCTGCTCAACACACACACACACACAGAGAATGCAGAGTGGGCTTCCTGTTGCATGTCTCTCTATCACACACAGACACCTCACAGGACACTGTTTTGGGGTCTCTCAGTCACACACGCATAGAGCACAGTGCACGCCCTGTTGTGGGTCACTCTGGTGCGTGTGTGCACACACACACTTCTCATAGAGTGCACTGTGGGGTTTTTTCTCTCTCTCTCTCTTTCTCTCACACACACATATGGTGTACACTGGTCTCCCTGTTGCAGAGTTTCTCTCTCATACATACACTCACACAATGCACAGTGGGCTCCCTGTTTTGGGGTCTCTCTCTCTCTCTCTCTCTCTCACACACACACACACACACACACACACACACAGTGCACCGGGTGGCCTAGTAAGCGCTTGTGGGATATTTCTGTTATACTTATTACACACAAACACACACACACATACAGAGTGTATAGTGGGCTTCCTGGTAATTTTTCTGTCACACATCACACACAGACAAACAGCGCACAGTGGGCATTGTGAGGTCTCTCTCTCTTTAACATACATACAGTCACAGTGGGCTCCCTGTTGTGGGGTCTCTGTCATACACAGACACAGGACTGGCTGTGACCTGAGGTGAACGCTCCGCTTTTTCTGGGGGGTCCCACAGGAGTCCCTGGTTTTACCAGGGCAGGGTGTAGGAACCCAAACATGACCACCTTTACGTTCCCACGGAGGGTACGCCCAAGGAGGTGGAGGCCACCAGGAGCCCCACATTTTATCTTTGCTCTGGGCCCCACAAATTCTAAGGCTAGCCCTGAATGCACATACACATCTGCGCACGCGTACAGACACACACACACAGAATGCACAGTGGGATTCCTGTTGTGGGATATTTGTCACCCATCCACATGATACAGAGAGCCTGTCCCTCCTCCCTGCACATCTTAGCAAGCACTCTTGTCCTAGGGGGCCTCGTAGTGAACGCTGAACTGAACATGGGGGTGGCTAGAGAGGAAACCAGGGGAATCAGTCATTTACAGTAAACAGAAGCACACAATGGCCATGCGAATAGGCCTGATGGCGTTCCCAAGCCTGACCTAGAGTTCAGGTTGATTGCAGCAAGGAACTAGCTGTCCTTGGAACTGCAGTAAGGAACTAGCTGTTTGGCAGCAGTGCCAAGTGGAGGGTTCAGGGCAGACAGGGAGGAATTGGGGCATACTCACAGACCAGAAATGGTTGTGAACACACACCTGATGTATTTAGACACAATGTTAACCCCGTGGAGAGGGAAAACACTCAACTGCTGCACCCGAGACATCCATGCAACCAATTAAACTAATGGGGGGCAGACCAGTAGCCAAAAATTGTGACTAACTATGCTTAGACAAAATGCACAGCCATGTGGCAAACATCTTAAGCAGCCAATCCTCATTGTGTCTAAAGACATCCACTGTCACAGCATTAGCAGTGTTGCAGGGTGGCTAAGCTTTGTGACTACCATGTGTTACAAATCCTAGGTTCTGTCCTCACTGAACCCTTGTGTGACACAGTGAGAGAAAGGATGGATGAGTCCCTACCCCATTCCTAAAGGGAGCAAGGTGCTGGTTGAAAGGAAAAAGCAGGAGGTGGATAAAAAGTTGTCAATGGACGTGAGATTTCAATTCACCTCAGTCTGTGGGATTGCTTGGAGAGAACATCTCAGG
Organism: Sphenodon punctatus; assembly: GCA_003113815.1. Taxonomy (NCBI): domain Eukaryota; kingdom Metazoa; phylum Chordata; class Lepidosauria; order Sphenodontia; family Sphenodontidae; genus Sphenodon; species Sphenodon punctatus. Next base: position 724,648 of record QEPC01014555.1, on the reverse strand, counting down.
GCTCCTGGAATGTGCCATGCACAAGATGGCATCCCAGTGCCCCAACTGCCTGGCTGATTTCCCAGGGAGGAATGCTTTTGCTGTATTGCCAAGCCCAACAGCCCTTCCTGAGGGGGTATTGTCATGCTGGAGCTGCTCTCCCTGTGTAGTATGTAGTGGGGTTGGAGGGGTCCATGCCAACAACCTGTAGCTGTCTGGGTTTCTGGCATGGGCCCCTGGCAGGCATGCTTCCCCACCCTTCTCTCCCCCCACTTCCCCACTGTGTCTTGGAGTTTGTGGGAGAAAAGGGAAGTCCGTCTAGATTTCTCCTCAGCTTGCATGTAGGGGGAGTCGGAGTGGGGAAGCCTTTTGCAAAGGTGCTAGGCATGGCAGAACCCTGAAGTGTACATTGAGTGGAGGGGAATAGGGGACATTACTGCGCTCAGCTTCCATTGGCAATCCCAGAAAGGCCTTTGAAGATAGGCCATGTCACAGGGCCTCACTAGGTCCTTGGCCACTTGCCGTGAAGGGCCTAAAGCTGGTTGGGATGCCCAAGAGTGAATGAGCGAGCCCTAGAAGTACCTGCCTGGCCACATGTCTGTCCTTCCCCTGATACTGGAGTCCTAATGTCAGGAAGAGATGAGGGGGCCAGCAGGGTCTGGGGCCAAGGAGGGGGTTGATGGTGACGGGCAGTCTTATGGAGAGTCCTGTCCCTTTAACAGTGCTGGAAATGCAGCTTGCACTTGGAGAAGTGAGGGCACTGGGAGCAGCTCTAAGTGCTTTGCTGCCACCTGACACTGATGGGATATGACAGCTGCAGCCAGGCGTGCAGGCGCAGACTGCACTCTGCTGCTGCCTCTGGGGTGGGGGTGGGGAGAGGTGAGCAATCCTGCAATAACACAGGATGTGGGAGACACAGCAGGGCCCTTCATCTGCTCTACCATACACACCCACAGGCATCTGCAAAGGGCTCCCATTCACCTCCCTCAGGTGTAGCAGAGTACTGACAGTCCGAAGATTGGGTGGGGGGGAGATGGCTCCTCCCTGTTGGCCACCAAAGCTCCACCCCTGACCCTCCAGAATGGTGGTGACTCCACCCAGTTGTCCAATTCAAATGCTGCCGGGGAGCATAGTGGTACAGGAGGCTAAAATTAAGAAGGGGTACCTTCTGTGCTTCAAAATTGGGATGAATGTGCCCCCCTTCTTCCTCCTTACCTTGTGTGACATCTGACCAGTGCTAGTCTGCCTAGAGCTCTTTGGGCAGAGTCAGCCCTTCAAAGTAGTAAAGTGCTGTGCCTGGGCCATAAGGAGGCTCCACCCAATGGCAAGGAATGGAAGATGCCAGAAGAAAACCCTCCCCCTCTCTCTGAACAGGTGCCCAATGCTTCCAGGTGAACATGCTGGGAAGAATCACAAACAAGATCACAGCACTAGACGAGCCACCCACCCTCCCTATCTGGTTTCACCTGAGCTATCTAGGAATTGGGAAACTTTGTCGGGTGTCTCGGTTGACATGCATCCCCGATGTCAAAGGTCTGGAAATTGGTCTTTTGATGCAAAAGGGAATATCATATGCATGAGGTGGGGAAGAGAGTTATGTTCTTCGATCCTGCACTCTAACACCCATTCCCAAAAGCAAAATGGCAGGGATCCTATATCATTATGGCCCATGATAATATGGCCTTGGCCCATCAGTTTATCTGATCCAAACCAGTGACGGAGAGTGGAAATGGGTGCATGTCTCAAAAATTAAATGGTGCCAACATTCAGGGACAGCTTTAACCTTCTCAGGTGAAGGGGAGCTTTTCCCTTTCCTTTTCTCTTCCAGTTAATGATGTCATGGATTCACGCTACAGAAGCAGCAGGGAGTCGTGATCTCTCTTGTAGTGTCTGGCCCTGGTGATCCTGGCACCTATGGCAACCGGACAACCCCTCTTAACTGTCATCCCACCCCAACACCTGCATGTCTGCTGCACCTGAGTAGTGTCTTCCCAGCCACCCTATTTCAGATTCTCACCTCAACAAATATACCACCACAGCATGCACCTTACTTTGGGCTGCATCATCCCACTCCCGCCCACAGTTGCAGATCACCCCAGCCGCCGACTGCTCTAGCGACCAGCTCACCCCACCCATTCCCGCCTCACCACAGCAGGGCTGCTTGCTAACAAAGCTGCTTTCAAGTTTATTGCCAACAGCTCTGGACTCTACACATGCTGTCTAAATGCATCAGGGCCCCCAAACATGTGCCAAAACTTTGGACCCAAATTAAACCTGCACATTGCCCCTTCCTTGCCTGCATTCCCTCAAAGGTTTTGCTCTGTCCAAAGGTATGTCATGTCCACAAATGGAAACGCAAACACCAACATAGTTTCTGTTCCCTCTCCCCCACCACTTCATAGGTTTCTGAAGCCCCCTTATCTTAATTCACCTCACTCTGACAGAACAACTCCCCCTCTAGGACCCATAGTCCTTTGGGCTGCACTGGGATCTACAGTTACCTTTTCCTGCCATGTAATAGTTACCACCCCCCAAAGCCCTTCCTTCCATTGGGGGGGGGGGGGGCGGCTTTTCAGATGTCCAATAACTCCACAGTTCCAACAGTCTTTTCCCTGGGCCCAAGACCAATACAGCATCTCCCTCTGGTTACTCACAATCTTTCTATTTGTCTGACCTTGCCACCTCTGTGGGCAGGCCCTCCACAAATGTCCCAGTTGGTCACAATTATAACAGGCCTTTGAGACCACCCCTTTGGGTCCCCTGTATGTCCCCTCTTTTGGCTGCTGGTCATGCTGTCACAACATGGGCTCTACAAAGTTCCACAGTCTCAACACTTTCCTCCAGTATGAGCGCAATCCTCTCATCACCGCCAAGCTGCTGTTCTGGGTCCACAGCACCATTGCTGTTGGAGGGGTGAGCCTCCTGACTCCAGCCTGGCTCAAGCCCTTGTCCGAGTGAAGTATTGCCCCACAGTCCTTTAATGATATTGTCACAGGTTGGCGGTACGCACCCCCACTTTACCGGGTTTGAGTGACTCAGTTTCCCTCACGTACAGCCCACTTGAATCAGTTTTCTCTCTGGCCGATTCAAGCCTGCCGCAGGGACAACCCCTTTGTCACCCAAGGGCCCGATCCTTCCCATTTACAGACTCTTTCTCTCTGGGTTCGCAAGAGCTTGATATCTCTTGTTGCTCACTTGTGTTCCATTGTTAGACACAGACACTTCTTCATAAAGATAAGAAGTCAGTGTATTGATTACATAAGCAAGATTGTTGATACAGAGTGGTTACTAGAAATCAAAGGTAAATATAATGCATTCCTAACCTATACTGATTGAGTTCCTAAATAAGCATCTTACCCTACCAAGGTCCATAAGTCTTCTCAGTCCTTGATGTAAGCGACTGGGTCTTCAGTCTTAGAGTTGCTAGAAAGCAAAGTCCTGGTCTCAGTCCATAGTTTCCAGCCTTGCTGGCTGGCAGGATCCAGGATGCAGATGAGAGTGCTCAAGATGGCTCTGACCAAGCAAGAGACAAGATGGCTTAATGGCCCTCGCTTAAGTACCTTTCATGTTCTCTTTGTTTCAGCTTTCCCGCCTTGGAGAAACCTGAGGTCTGTCACGTAGGCAACCCAGGCAAACCTGAAGGTCAATTTGCATCTCGCCAGGGTTCTATCTAGCCAGGGTTCCCAATACACATTCTTTTTATCTCTGCATTTCCTGGAGTTTCATCAGTGTCACAGTCCTGATTTGGATTTTACAGTTCTCAATTGTAACATTACATACATGTTGCACCTTTCGCTTTACATATTTACTAGGCTTGTAGTCTACATGTAGGCCAGTATCACATGCGTGTGCCCCTATGTTCTTCCGTGACAGATATCTTGTCACTGCTGGGCACAATTCTCCAGCTACTATCGCTCTCTTCGACGTTTCCCAGCGTACTCCTCCAGCTACTCTCTCTCATCCCTTGTGGAGTTCTGCAAGGTTCCATCTTGTCCCCACTCATGTTTAATATGTATCTGAGGCCCTTGGGTGAAAGCGTTCAGAGATTTGGAATGAAATGCCATCAGTATGCTGATGTCACCCAATGCTTCCTCTCTTTTTCATCTAACCCACGTCCTGCAGTCTTGGTGCTTATCCAGTGCCAGGCTGCTCTTGGTGATTGGCAGCAGGCAAGCTGATTGAACCCAAATCCAGACAAGACCAAAGTGATGATGGTTAGCCGGCCTTGTGATCTGGGGGGATATAGGAACCCATGTTGTTGATGGACTGCAGCCTCCTTTGGTCACTCAGGTTCACAGCCTTGGGGTGTTCTGGGATCCACTGCTGCACCTGGATTCCCAGGTTGTGGTGGTGGCTAGCAGCTCTTTTCACCAATTACATCTGGTGAGAAGGCTGCAACCTTTTTTACTGGCCACCATCATCCATGCCTTCATAACCTCGAGGCTAGATTACTGCAATGCACTCTACATGGGGCTGCCCTTGATGACTGTTTGGAAACTGCAGCTGGTGTAGAATGCAGTGGTCTGCCTTCTGTTGGGGGCAGGTCATCAGGAGCACATTACTCCAGTGTTCCAGAGACCGCACTAGCAGCCAATAGCTTTCTGGGTACATTTCAGGGTGCTGATTCTGACCTACAAAGTCCTAAACAGCTTAGGCCCCACATATCTGAAATGGGGGACTAGGGGATTTTTTAAAAGCTGTTTTATATGTTTTTATATTTTATAAGCTACTCTGATCCTATTTGAGAAGGGATGGGAAAAAACTTTAATTAATTAATTAATTAATTAATTAATTAATTAAATTCAACTGAGCTAAGTGTAAAGTTCTGCATTTGGGGAAGAAAATTAAATGCACAAGTGTAAGATGGGGAATGTTTGCCTTAGCAGCAGCACATGGGGTGAGTTCAGAAGTGACGCGTTCCAATTTACCACAGTGAATCCCACCCCGGTGTAAACAGATTCACCGCGGGCTGTGGTGACACACGCGGCCCCAACAGAAGTGACAAGATCGTGACCACCGCCCAGGGGCAATCAGAGAGAACATGGGCCGGGGGAACACAACAGACATGCAGTAGAGACGTGGACCACGGTTCAAGCCTCAGAACGCACCGTGGCTGGGGTCAATTCCTTCCACCGTGGCTGCGGGTTTCCATTCAGAAGTTACTTTTCATTCACCCCTGCCGTGGTGACCATTCACCACACTTCTGGACCTCCTCCCACCCCAACCTCACGAAGCGTGGTTAGCTTCACCCCAGGCCACGTTTGACTGTGGTGAACATCTGGATGCGACCAAACAGACATGCACGGCGCTTTCACCACCCCCTGCATTTGACTGAGGTTGACTGTGGTGGACATTCACCACGTCACTTCTGAAATCACCCATTGTGGTGAATTGGAACGTGTCACTTCTGAAATCACCCATAGGCTGCATTAACAGAAACACTGGGTGATTTCAGATGTGACGTGGTGAGATTCACCACAGTGAATCCCACCTCGGTGTCAATGGCTTCACTGCGGACCGTGGTGAGCCGCGCAGCCCCAACAGACGTGACAGGGGCAGCACCACTGCCCAGGGCCAACCGGAGTGAACCCAGGCCGGGGGATCCCAACAGATGTGCCGTGGTGGCGAGAACCACGGTGGGAGCCCCACAAGGCAACAGGGTCACGCGGATGCAAACATGGCCACCTGAGGGCAAATGAAGCCACAGACAGCAGAGGGCCCCACCCAGGGAAGGGAAACACGAAGGGAGGGGGTGGAGGGAGCAACAGCGCTCATGGTGCTCGCAAACAGCGGCCTCATGGAAGGTGCACACACTTCAAAACGAGAAGCGCACACACACATGAAGCTGCACACCCACACAACAAAGGGGAGCCGAGCAGCGGGGTAGAGGGAGGCACACACCAGGGGGGGACAGGGAACCTCACGGCCAGTCAGATACACGGGAGGTGAGGGTGGTGGTGAGGGACTGGCACGGCCAGCCCAGCAGGAGGGGGAGGGGNTCTCAGTCCTTGATGTAAGCGACTGGGTCTTCAGTCTTAGAGTTGCTAGAAAGCAAAGTCCTGGTCTCAGTCCATAGTTTCCAGCCTTGCTGGCTGGCAGGATCCAGGATGCAGATGAGAGTGCTCAAGATGGCTCTGACCAAGCAAGAGACAAGATGGCTTAATGGCCCTCGCTTAAGTACCTTTCATGTTCTCTTTGTTTCAGCTTTCCCGCCTTGGAGAAACCTGAGGTCTGTCACGTAGGCAACCCAGGCAAACCTGAAGGTCAATTTGCATCTCGCCAGGGTTCTATCTAGCCAGGGTTCCCAATACACATTCTTTTTATCTCTGCATTTCCTGGAGTTTCATCAGTGTCACAGTCCTGATTTGGATTTTACAGTTCTCAATTGTAACATTACATACATGTTGCACCTTTCGCTTTACATATTTACTAGGCTTGTAGTCTACATGTAGGCCAGTATCACATGCGTGTGCCCCTATGTTCTTCCGTGACAGATATCTTGTCACTGCTGGGCACAATTCTCCAGCTACTATCGCTCTCTTCGACGTTTCCCAGCGTACTCCTCCAGCTACTCTCTCTCATCCCTTGTGGAGTTCTGCAAGGTTCCATCTTGTCCCCACTCATGTTTAATATGTATCTGAGGCCCTTGGGTGAAAGCGTTCAGAGATTTGGAATGAAATGCCATCAGTATGCTGATGTCACCCAATGCTTCCTCTCTTTTTCATCTAACCCACGTCCTGCAGTCTTGGTGCTTATCCAGTGCCAGGCTGCTCTTGGTGATTGGCAGCAGGCAAGCTGATTGAACCCAAATCCAGACAAGACCAAAGTGATGATGGTTAGCCGGCCTTGTGATCTGGGGGGATATAGGAACCCATGTTGTTGATGGACTGCAGCCTCCTTTGGTCACTCAGGTTCACAGCCTTGGGGTGTTCTGGGATCCACTGCTGCACCTGGATTCCCAGGTTGTGGTGGTGGCTAGCAGCTCTTTTCACCAATTACATCTGGTGAGAAGGCTGCAACCTTTTTTACTGGCCACCATCATCCATGCCTTCATAACCTCGAGGCTAGATTACTGCAATGCACTCTACATGGGGCTGCCCTTGATGACTGTTTGGAAACTGCAGCTGGTGTAGAATGCAGTGGTCTGCCTTCTGTTGGGGGCAGGTCATCAGGAGCACATTACTCCAGTGTTCCAGAGACCGCACTAGCAGCCAATAGCTTTCTGGGTACATTTCAGGGTGCTGATTCTGACCTACAAAGTCCTAAACAGCTTAGGCCCCACATATCTGAAATGGGGGACTAGGGGATTTTTTAAAAGCTGTTTTATATGTTTTTATATTTTATAAGCTACTCTGATCCTATTTGAGAAGGGATGGGCAAAAACTTTAATTAATTAATTAATTAATTAATTAATTAATTAAATTCAACTGAGCTAAGTGTAAAGTTCTGCATTTGGGGAAGAAAATTAAATGCACAAGTGTAAGATGGGGAATGTTTGCCTTAGCAGCAGCACATGGGGTGAGTTCAGAAGTGACGCGTTCCAATTTACCACAGTGAATCCCACCCCGGTGTAAACAGATTCACCGCGGGCTGTGGTGACACACGCGGCCCCAACAGAAGTGACAAGATCGTGACCACCGCCCAGGGGCAATCAGAGAGAACATGGGCCGGGGGAACACAACAGACATGCAGTAGAGACGTGGACCACGGTTCAAGCCTCAGAACGCACCGTGGCTGGGGTCAATTCCTTCCACCGTGGCTGCGGGTTTCCATTCAGAAGTTACTTTTCATTCACCCCTGCCGTGGTGACCATTCACCACACTTCTGGACCTCCTCCCACCCCAACCTCACGAAGCGTGGTTAGCTTCACCCCAGGCCACGTTTGACTGTGGTGAACATCTGGATGCGACCAAACAGACATGCACGGCGCTTTCACCACCCCCTGCATTTGACTGAGGTTGACTGTGGTGGACATTCACCACGTCACTTCTGAAATCACCCATTGTGGTGAATTGGAACGTGTCACTTCTGAAATCACCCATAGGCTGCATTAACAGAAACACTGGGTGATTTCAGATGTGACGTGGTGAGATTCACCACAGTGAATCCCACCTCGGTGTCAATGGCTTCACTGCGGACCGTGGTGAGCCGCGCAGCCCCAACAGACGTGACAGGGGCAGCACCACTGCCCAGGGCCAACCGGAGTGAACCCAGGCCGGGGGATCCCAACAGATGTGCCGTGGTGGCGAGAACCACGGTGGGAGCCCCACAAGGCAACAGGGTCACGCGGATGCAAACATGGCCACCTGAGGGCAAATGAAGCCACAGACAGCAGAGGGCCCCACCCAGGGAAGGGAAACACGAAGGGAGGGGGTGGAGGGAGCAACAGCGCTCATGGTGCTCGCAAACAGCGGCCTCATGGAAGGTGCACACACTTCAAAACGAGAAGCGCACACACACATGAAGCTGCACACCCACACAACAAAGGGGAGCCGAGCAGCGGGGTAGAGGGAGGCACACACCAGGGGGGGACAGGGAACCTCACGGCCAGTCAGATACACGGGAGGTGAGGGTGGTGGTGAGGGACTGGCACGGCCAGCCCAGCAGGAGGGGGAGGGGGCAGGGCCCCAGAGGGCAAGGGCAAGAGGGACCCAGCAGCCCAAGGAGACAGGAGGCAACACAAGGCACAGTGAAGTGCAACAGGCATTTATTGAGGACACAAGCAGCACTGGGCTGGCGCAGAGCCATACAGAGCTGGAGCGCATGGGGCGAGGGTTCAGGAGAAAGGGAAGCAGCAAGGGGGCCATGGGGCCCAGTCTGGGAGGGAGGACACCACCACAACGGCCCACCACGGAGGGCACACGGAGGGGTCTGGGGTGGCGGCAGCAGGTCCCAGGCGAGGGGGCAACAGGCAGGTGGGTGGCAGAGGGTCCCAGGGGGTCCAGCCGCCCAGAAGAGGCAGCAGGTGGTGGCGTGAACACCCAGGCCACTTACGGAACGGAGGCGCTGAGGGGGCAGCCGGTTGACAGATGGGCCCAGAGTTCCCTACACCCAGCTGCAGGGGCCCCCATCGGGTGGTGGGGGAGGTTCTGACAGCAGGTGCACATAGCGGGGCCACTACCACAGTCCCCAGCAGAAGCCACGTCTGGCCATGTGGAAGCAGATCAGGTAGAAGAACTCAAAGAGATCTTCACAGCTCATCCCGAGTTGCACATCAGGGCAGCTGCACACCTCCGACAGGGCTGCCAGCTCCGACCTGGAGGGGGAGCATGCCATAATCGGCCGCAGGGGGCCAGGGCAGGTGGGACAGCTCCAGAAGATGGTAGTAGGCAGCCCCGCGGGAGCACGGATACCCACGGGCACCCTGCATGCTGATGAAGTAGGAAACGGCCATGACAGGGCCACCCTCACACAAGCAGGTCGCATATCCCGGGAAGGCACACACACACTGAGCGGAGGCTGTCTCAGGGGGACTCCACACCACAAGCCCCCCTAACGTGTCCGGTAAGCGCCCCTCAGGGAAAGGGGTGATCCCCAGCTCCTCACAGTGCATGCAGCAGTCGCCAGCGGTCACGACATAGCCATAGTGCAGCATACCAAAGCTCAGGCACCGATAGGCATCTGGCCGGGTGGGCAGGCAGCGCAGGCTGCGCTGAATGATGGTTGAACACCACAGGTCGTACAGGGCCATGCTCTCGCAGGCAGTCCAGGCACGGACAGAACCCCCAGAACCTCCGAGCGGGACCTCGGACTGGGATGTAACCACCATGGTACAGCTCCTGGAGGGTCTGAGCACCAGCAGCTGTGGTGTCAGTATGGGATGTGGGGCAGGGGGGCTTCACAGGCAGACAGGGACTGCCAAGGCTGACAGATAATGGCTGGACAGGAACAATGGGGCCGCTGTGGAGGGATGCGAAGGGAGTGGGCAGCGCACAGCCGCTGGCATGCAAGGCCGGACAGCCCCATGCATACACACCTGCCTGTGGAGATAGCAATGACTGCATGCACTCGCACAGGGTCCCGGGGGCCTACTCAGGGTACCCCCGGTGTCAGCCCAGATGTCTGTGAGGCCGGGGGGGTTGTGGCACTGGCAGGGCCTGTGGTATGGTCGGGGGGGGAGGGGGTACAGGTCCGGGCGCTGGCACGGCACCCGGCACTGAGCTGCTGCCAGTATGAAGGCACTCAAGGTCCCAGCCTGCAGGAGGAGGCACGTGCCCTGCTCCAGCGAGTGGTCCATCTTACAGTTGAGCTCCTCAGACCGGCGGTCCTGCCGGCCCGAGTGGGCCCAGAATGCCACCAACTGGCGGTCCACGTCCCGCTTCATCAGCCGTTGGTCCTTGCGCATCTCCGCCAACAGTGCCCAGTCCCTCCCCTCCACATGCTGCAGGGCCCTTGTGGTCCCCTTATCCAGCCGGTTGACTGCCTCCAGCATCTCAATTGTCTGCTGTGTGCTGGTGTAAGGACTAAGGGCCCCGAAACCCCACCCCCAGGCACCCCGCGGCAACCCGCAGTTCAGGCGGGGGCCCCCGCCCCGCCAGCCGCGCCTCCAAGCAACCCCGCCACAGACTCATGCGGGGACCAACCTGCAGCCTTCTCAGCTGAGCCTCCTGACAGGCCGCTGCCTGTCAGGCCACAGGAAGAAACGCCGCCACTCCTCGGCCAGGCCCCAGGGGGCGGGGCCAAACAGAACTCCCCGCCGGAAGTGGCCCCGCCCCCGCCATTACGCCGCTCAGCGCGGCTCCAGCAACGCCCCCAGCAGGGGGATAAAAGCCCGATGCAGGGCTAGCCACACTGCTGGTGATCGAGCCTTGTGCCCGTGAGACTGGCCCCCCCCTCTTTTGTGCCTAGTGTCTGGATCTTGTGACTGAACGGAGAAAGCAGTGTGGCTGAGTAGAGTGAGTGCGGTGTGCGTGGGTGAGTGGTGTGTTAAGGAGAACTTGGAGGTAAGGTTGCAGTCCTTCTGGGGTCAGGGGAGCACTATCGCCTGGGTCCCTCCTTGGAACGCGAGCCCTATCCAACCTTCCTGCCCCCCTAGGGTTGCTGCACCCCCGTCCCCCACCAACCTCACTCCCCTCTCCCAGTCCCTTCCCCTGTCCCCTCCTGCTCCCTGTGTGTGTGTGGCGAACGCAGCAATTGAGGCATGCGATACCCAGATGCCCTATGATGAGTCAGGCTGGGGACTACTTATCCTGTTAGCCCTATTCCACCCTGAGGGCGTGTTTTCCCCACAGTGCCTCGCTGCGTTCCTAGATAAAGGGTGTGTGTGTCCACCCTCCTGGCCGCTCACGCCCCGTGTACCCTCTCTATTCCCCTCCAGCCCCCACAGCTGGTGGTGACCAGCTCTTGGGAGAGGTCCTCCCGGCGCCTTTGCGCCTGTGCTCAATGCTCCCACATCCTCTGGGCTGGGGGTACCGAGGGCCCCCGGCCGCGGCCCTCCCGTACCCGGTGTGGCTCTGCAGGGTGATAGAGGGGTCGGGTAAGCATGTGGGTTGCCGTTCCCTTGGCTCCCTCCTGTCCCCATGCTCGGGATGCCCACTCACCCCGGGATGGGCACCGCTGGCCCCTGCACGACTTCCTCTGACCCTGCCCCTTCCCAGCATCTGGGACCGGGGGGTGGGGGGTTGATGCCATCCCCTTCTACCCCCTATGGCCCCCCTCCCCTTGTGGTCCCTCCATGTGCCCTGCATTGCCCCTACCTGCTCCCTCTGTGTCTGTTCCCTCCGAGGCCGGTCAATTGCTGGGGCTGGTGTCTGCCCGGTCCTCAGTGTGGCATGCCGTGAGGTGCAGGGTGACAGTCTCCTCCTTGCCCTCCTCCTCCTCTGAGTCAGCTGGGGTGTGCGCCAGCGGTCGGACTGGGGGTGTGCCGGGTGCACATGCCCGAGGTCCCTGGTTGCTCCTTCGGGGCTTCCATGCCTGGTGCTGGCCATGCCTGGGGCTCTCCGGCTGCATGGGGGGGTGCTCCTCCGTGGGTCACTCCTCATGGGTGCCGGGCAACGATGGAGCCCTTGTGGTGGAGCACCCAGCTGAGCACCTCCAGGTAGGGGGAAGCCCGTGTCTCCCACCTGGAGCACCGGTTGTTGTCCGTGACATCCTTAAGCCTCATTTTCAGTTCTTTTATTTTTGTCTGACACTGTGTGGGTGTGCGGTCGTATCCGGCCTCCCACATCTCCATGGCTATCTGGGCAAACACCTGCTCATTCCGGGCATTGATCGCCAGCTTGCCCTGCATCTCAGGTGTTGCCCAGATAGCAATGAGATTGTGGGTCTCTTGGAGCCCCCACTGACCCCCCCTGTGGTAGCAGTGCCTGGGTGCCAGCCCCTCCGCTGCCTCCTCCTCCTCCGTGGCCCCCGCCACCTGTCCCTGGCTCCCTCCAGCCTCGGGTTCCTCTGGGGCTCATGCCCTCTTGCTGGTCTGTTTGTGGGTACAATGGGGGCTGCTGGTTAGGCTCCTGGTGGCTGCGGTCCCTCCCTCCTTCTCCCCCTCCTGTGCCCCAGCCCTGACCTGTCTGCTTCCGGCTGTACCCCCTACCTTCTTCTGGTGTTCCCTCTGCTGTTGCTGCTGCTGCTGCAGCTGCTGCTGCAGCACCTCCTCCTCCTCGCCCTCTCGCTCCATCCTCCGTTAATTGTCCGCCTCCCTCCTCGCCATCACCTTCTCCACCACGTTCCCCTACTGCTGCCTGCCCTTTAAATCTTCCTCCGCGTGCTGCTTGTTGTTGGTTGCCTGGCAGTGATGCTGCGTGCCATCACCACGGCCCGTGGTCACTTCCTTTCACTGTGGCCGGGGGGCTTCCCTTCAGACGTTACTTTTCTTTCACCCCTGTCGTGGTGAACATTCACCACACTTCTGGACCTCCTCCCGCCCCGACCTCACGAAGCGTGGTTAAATTCACCCCAGGACGCGTTTGACTGCGGTGAACATCTGGATGCGAGCAAACAGACGTGCACGGCTCATTCACCACCACCTGCGTTTGACTGTGGTTGACTGTGGTGAATGCCGACAATGTAACGTCTGAAAGCACCCATTGTTTCTAAGTCAGCAAAAGTAATAATTCCACTCTATTTGGCACTGGTCAGACCTCACCTGCATTATTTTGTCCAGTTCTGGGCACAACATTTTAAGAAGGACATTGACAAACTGGAGCAAGTTCTGAAGAGTGTGACAAAGAGGATAAAGGGTCTGGGAATGCAAGTCTTACAAGGAAATATTGAAGGTACTGGGTATGTTTAGCCTAGCAAAAGGAAGTCTAAGAAGAGACATGGTAGCAGTCTTCAGATATCTAAGGGGCTGCCACCAAGAAGGCAGGAAACTTTTCTTCATTGCTACAGAGGGCAAGGCTAAAAATAATGGGCTCAAGTTACAAGAAGGTAGATTTATCAGGAAAAACTCCCTAACTGTAAAAACTGTATGGCAATGGAACAAGATTCCTAGAGAGGTTATAGACTTGTACTGGAGGTTTTCAAAAGAGACTGGGCAGCCATCTGTCAGGGATGTAGTAGCTGTAGTCATCCTGTGTCCATGCAGGGAGTTGGACTAGATGACCTTTGAGGTACCTTCCAACTCTAAGCTTCTATGTTTAAGTGTTCTGTATAGATGGGGTGGTGGAGTTTGTTCCACGTAGCTGTAGCAGTTGGGGTCTCTGTTCAATGTAAGCTGAGCAGAGGGGGTGTTGCATACAGGCTCTGTTCTATGTGGGGATAGAATATGGGGGGAGGGTGCCTGCTCTATGCAGCTGAAGTTGGTTTCTGTTCCATGCACATGTTGTGTGTTCTATGCAGGGGGGATGGGGTGAAAGCTGGGGGTGACTCATGACACATCCTGAAGGTGTGTATATATATGCATGGAAATGTGTGAGCAAGATACTGCGTGTGTGTGTGTGCATGTGTGAAAGGGTGTTGTGTGTGTGTGTGTGAGAGAGAGAGAGAGAGAGAGAGAGAAAGAGAGAGAGAATGTGTGCATGTGTGTGTTGCACCTGTGCACTCACACGTGTGTATGAGATGTGTAAGTGTCCTTGGAGAGGGTCTTCCCATAGCTAGGAGATGCAGGGGAAGGTCCCAGTGGTGCAGGCATAGGGAACAGTGCACAACCCAAATTTCACACTCCGTTAATGTCTGTGCCCAGGACTCTTTGCAGCCCACACCTTCCCTGGTTCACTCACTCTGCAGCTGAGGGCAGCAGGACAATTCTTTGGAGCTGGAGGTTCCACTGAGCCATGACCAGACAGAACATACACGGATACTGAGAGTGGGGTGCAAAGTCCCCAAAACCATGAGATTTTACAACAGTTCCAACTGCTGGGTCTCCTTGGTTGCTGCCTGTTTCCTGGGCCATTAGGGTGTGCCACAGTCCTAGCCCCATGTTTAGCTCCACGCTCAGGACTACCAGAAACTGACAAGGAAAATGAAAGCAGAGAGCCTTCCAAGCCTAGCAGTCAAGGGGTTTAGAACCCCCTAAAATCATGAGACTTGCAATCAAGTCATAAGAGTCAGCTGCTTGCTGCGAGAGACTTCTCTTCTGACTGCATAGGGAGGGGCCTGCAGGCTCTCTACACACCAAACAAGGCCCTGTGAGCGAAGATTACTGCAGCAGCTGGTGTGTGAGTGTCAACAGCGAGATCAGTTAATGGCTGTTGGCACAAGACGGAGAGAGAGAGGTGCCAATGCCACAATGCTCCTGCTGCGCAGCTGAGGCTAAGAGACAGTTTGCATTTACTTGACTGTCTCTAGACCATCTAGATCATGAGCAAAACTCCCTCCTGCTGGGTCACTTCTGTTCTCCATTCTGGGAGAAAGTTTGAGGTTTGGTGTGCCTTGTAAGGCTTTGCAAGGATCGGAGGGTTTGGAGGCATAAATAACCACTTCTAGTCAGATACTAGGAGAGCAGGGTTCCTGGAGTCCAGGGGCGGATTGGGAAATCAAAGTGGCCCGGGAAAATATAGTGTCAGTGGCCCTGTGCCGGCGGCAAAGCTGCCGTCGCGCCAGAAATGGGTCACGGGGGCGTGGCTGGGGGTGGGCAGAGTGCACCAGATTTGGGGCCTATCAGAGTTGAGTCCCCAGACTCAGAGCCTCGCAGGGGTGAGTGGGAGGTTATGGGGGGCTGGCAGGGGGGAGACTGCCACTGGTGGGGGTACTGGCCCTCATTTTAGTGCTCTGGCTCCCCAAATCACTCCGTTTCAGTGCTCAGTGGCCCCCAACCAAAAATCACTCTGTCCCTTGCTATGCATC
>QEPC01014555.1:660619-672178 GCA_003113815.1 Sphenodon punctatus | reverse complement strand
TGCTTCTAGTCTTCAAAATTGCCTTGAAGATGTCCTGGGCCCATAACCTATTGTAGAGTTAGCTTTCTGTTGAATAACACACAGCAGAAGTTTCTTCAAAACAGAACTTTACTAAGAACTCAGAAGACATGCTTCCATACTGTACAGACTGCATGGCACAAGATGGAGGACACAGAGAGGAGAAGGGAGGAGACAAGGAGGGGAAAAAACCTGTTTCAACCCCTGACCCTCCCCCTACTGGACAAGCCCATTGTTAAGCTTCCAGGGCTTGCAATGGGCTTTTACTTGTGACTGTTGCACAATCCAACAAGCATGGACTAGGGTTTTTGCAGCGGCAACAGTAAGGCAAGGCTGGATTTTAGCAATATTGTACAGAGCAAAGCAACAGGATTTAGAAACAGCCTGGATATCAGGCTTAAAGGAGAAGGAGGAGTTGAAGATGAATCCCAGGCTACGGGCCTGAGGGACCAGCTGGATGGTGACTCCCTCAATGGAAATTGAGAGGGAAGTAGGAGGGGAACATTTTGGGGGAAAGATGAAGATTTCAGTCTTGGCCATATTAAGCTTGAGTTGGCGATGAGGCATCCAGGCAGAGATGTCAGCAAGACAGTCAGCAATATGATTCTGTATGGCGAGGGAGAGTGTGGGAGTGGAGAGAGAGAGTTGCGTGTCATCAGCATACCGATGAAACTAGAAGCCGTGGGTTTCAATGAGTTTACCCAGAGAAAGAGTGTAAATGGAGAAGAGAAGGGGGCCCAAGACAGAGCTTTGGGGAACTCCCACAGAGAGGGGAAGCAATGTATGGTAGGTACCAGCAAGAGAAACATTGAAGGAGCAGTTCAAGAGATATGAAGAGAACGAGTTGAGAACAGTGTTCTGGAAACCAAGGGACCATAGTAAATTCAGGAGGAGGCCATGATCAACAGTGTCAAAGGTGGCAAAAAGATTGAAGAGGACAAGAACAGAGTGGAGGCCCTTAGACTTAACTAAGAGACGGTCACTCATTATTTTGGCACAGGCAGTCTCAGTCAAATGGGGAGGGTGGAAGCCCGATTGGAGGGGGTCAAGAGAGCAATTTGAAGAGAGGAGGTCCAGACAGCGTATGTAGACAATTCATGCCAGAACTTGGAAGTGAACGGTGGGATCAAAATGGGGTGATAGCTGTAAGGGTTAGCAGGGTCAAGAGTAGCCTTCTTAAGGATAGGGGAGATGGTAGCGTGTTTGAAGGCCAGTGGAAATGACCCAGTAGAGAGGGAGAGATTGATGATGTACAGCAGAGAAGGTGCAGTGGTGGGGGCAATCAACGTTAGGAGGCGAGAGGGGATGGGGTCAAAGGGGAAGTGGGAGGGGTTGGATAAAGAGAGGAGGGAGGTGTCCTCAGCAAGAGAAGCTGGGAAGGAGAAGAGAAGAGAGGCAGGAGGGGAAACATCCGGGAATGAGCTGGAGGAGGGAGAGGGTTAAGAAGCAATTACAAGGTGGAGTTTATCAATCTTATTGTTGAAGAAGTGGAGAAGTTTTTGTGTGGGGAGTGAGGAAGGGGGGAGGGAGGACAGGGAGGCTTCAGGAGGGAAGCAAATGTGGAGAAGAGACAGTATGGGTTGCAGAAGTGGGATTCAATTAACGTGGCATAATAGCAATCTTTGGCAAGGGAAAGGGCATCACTAAATGCAGAGAGTGCAAACTTGAAGTGGAGAAAGTCACCAAATTCACGAGAAGACAGCAGAGTCTAGGCAGGTGGTAGAGGCGACAGATGAGAGATGGGGGAGAGGGAGGATGCAAAGTCAAGAAGGTCAATGAAGTGAAGGTCGCAGAAAGAGCAAGATGTTGAGGAGGCAGGTGGGAGCGAGTGGGAAAGATGGAACGAAGCAAGGTGATGGTCAGAGACAGGAAGGGTGTCAAAGGAGAGATCCAAGAGAGAACAGTTTTTAGATAAGATTAGGTCAAGGGAGTGGCCGTCATGGTCCGTTGGTGCACGGTGCATCAGGAGATAGAGAATCACTTCTCTTCCCAATAGGATAAGCTGCACTGAACTTTCCTGGGACAACCTGCCTGGTTGGTCTGGCTCCTTCAGGCTGGAGAATTCAGCTAATTGTACCATTGGTGACTTGAAGATTATTCTTCCTCTACAGGGACATTCAGGAAAATCCAAGATACTCTAGAGCTCATGGGGCTCCATTTACCCAATTTCCTTCTGTGACGGGGAAGCTGGGGGAATACTGGGCTACATTTTCTGGCCATGGTCACATGACCTGGGTCAGGGCTATAGAAATGTAATGTTCTGTATGACAGGGGTCAATCTGTACCCGTTACTCTAGGCTCCTCCTCTTCCAACAGAATCTCTCTACCAGCCTGACTCTGAGGGCCCCTGGCACAGATCCCAGTGGCATAGAAGACTGTGGTAGGGGAGGTAGCACAGAGCCTGCAGTGAGGATGGCTCAGTGGCCAGAGCTGGTGAATAACAAGGCCAAGTAATGGAGAGGCACCTGGGAAGTGCTTACGCAGCCAAACAGCACAAAATCCTCAGCTCTTTCAATGGGCTCAGAGCCCCAGGTTGCATAGAGGGCTTGGGGATAGAAGTTTAGTTACTCTGTGCACTATGCAATATAAGAAATAACAGTGCCTATCCTCTCTTTTTTGGAAGTAGCTCAAAGAATAGAACTACATCTTCCTCCCTGCCCTCCCCTCACTCCTCTTTCCTTACCTGCCTGCTTCTCCTCCCCTTGCCCATTCCCAGGCTGGGATGTTCTATGCTGTGGAAGCAGGAAGTGTCCCTGGGAAATGTTCAGTGAGCTGAGGATTTTGTGCTGTTTGACCGGGTCCAGGCTTCTCTCCATTACTTGGCCTTGTTGTAACTTGTGCACCAGCTCCAGCTGCCTCCATAGCCACCCTCACTGCCCCCTACTGTCCCTTACTCCCTCCATTCTGCATGGGGGGAGCTGGGGGTGGGGAATCATACCCAACTTTGCTTGGATGGCACTGACTGACTCTTGCCCCTCATACCTATTTCTCTTCCTCTTCCTGCTTGCCAAGTAGGCAGTTTTTGAACAAGATGCTCCCACGCTCGTCCACCCATGGGACATGTGTGGGGACACCCATGTAAATGAGGAGATGTATGGGTGCATGCATCCACAATCCATCCATCCCCATCCATCCTCACGCACAGAACATGGGCTAAATATCTGGGTTGCTCCGTGCATGGGCATCAGTGGAGATGGGCATTCAACACCCATCAGACCATGTGAATAGGGCAGCACACCCACCCATGAGTTTGGCCCACCAGTACCATAGGGAAAAGGCCACACGAAGGCCAGAGTAGCACAACACCTGGCTGATAACAGACCATGCCCCCCTCCCGATATATCCACAGCCCGGCCAGAGGCCCTTAAAGGACACATGTGCAGAGATGGGCACGCTGGCTCCAACCATGGCACCCTAAAAGGCCCTCATGAAGAGATCCAGCACCATGGACGGCCTCCCAGACAGCCAGCCAGGTAAGCACCCCGGGCAGGGGTGGGGGATGCCATATATCAAGTAGGAAGTAAACTCGTAGCACAGGACAGGGATGGTGCAGGGCATAGTGGGGGTGGGAAAGAACAACAGCACATGGCTGAAGCATGGAACAGGGAGCAAGGGACAACAGGCACTCCAACACGAGGGTGCTCCCAACATACAACACCCATACATACAACCACAGGGGAAGTATGAGGATGCACACCACATGCACAAGCCCCAAGGGACACAACTGTGACAGACAAACATCAACAGCACCAGTCACACAACACCCACGATTCCATGTCAGTCACAGGAGTAGAGTCAGGCACATGTGCCCATACAGCAATGGGCACACACACACACACACACACGCACACGCACACACACAGGACATATGCATATGCATGGAAGCAAAACGGGCCATGCTAACCAAAGCCTCCCTTCCATATGCATCCCCCCCCTCCATGTGACCAAGGTTGTGTCAGATGGATTAGAACGTGGGGGCAGACTCCCAATATGCATATGGGGGTGTCTGTTTTAACCCATGCTCTCTGGCGGTGAAGGGCAGGGAATGCATCTGGCCTGTGGCGCATTTGCTTTTGATTCTGCCTTAACATTCCTATTGTGAATTCATATCAGTTCGTTGTGCCTGGAAGATGTCAGCCAAGCCCAGGCAACAGGGTGCCCATTTGTGCGAGTGGAGAGGTGTGGCCCATATGGGCCAGCCTGTTGCTCAGTGATCTGTGGCTGAGGAATGATGTACAGATGCTGTTGAGTGATCCAATGTCCACTCATGATGGTTTTGACCTGCTTTTACGTGTGGCTTTTACATGTGGCTGCTTGGACAGTCCTTCGGGAGCCTTGATTGTCAGTGAAGAGCAAGTGAGTTGGGGTTCCGTCTGCTGGAGCCCGCTGTGAATGTTCCTCTGCCTGGAGTGGTGTTGCCATGGGATGGCCTGGAAAGTGTGTCTGTTCAGACTGTTGCTGGACTGCCAGACTTTATCATGAGGCTTCTGGGTGGTGACCCTTCCAGGGTCAGATTGGGAAATCAAAGTGGCCTGGGAAAATATATTCTTAGTGGCCTTGTGCTGGCAGCAAAGCCGTCGGGGTGCCGTAAACAGGCCAAGGGGGCAGGGCTTGGGGGCGGGGCTTGGGGGCAGGCAGAGTGCACCAGATTTGGGGCCTATCAGAGCTGAGTCCCCAGACTCAGTGCCTCAGCAGCCTGGCAGGGGTGAGTCGGAGGTTATGAGGGGCTGGCAGGGGGGAGACTGCCACTGGTGGGGCTACTGGCCCTCATTTCAGTGCTCTGGCTCCCCAAATCACTCCATTTCAGTGCTCAGTGGCCCCCAACTGAAAATCACTCTGTCCTCTGCTATGCATCCTACAGTAAGGCTTCTTCATTCCTACACCAACTGCACTAGTATTCCACAGGCCCTGTGTTTAGCTTAGCAGAGAGAAGACTAAGGGGAGAATTGATACCAGACTTCCAATATCTACATTATTGTATATTAAGGCATCATTCCTTGCACCTGTAGTAATGCTGCACTGGATGTCACGGGGAAGGGGTAGGAATAGAGGAGGGATGGATCAGAATGGACCGTGCTAACTCTCCAAGGGCCCTTTGGAAGTACCAGTAATCCCCTCAGGTTCTCGTGTGGGCTTTCCCCTTTTAACAAGGGGCAACCCGAGTCATCATAGGGGAGGAGAGAAACTGTTGTCCAGGAATAGAGGGGGGAAACAAGGCAAGAGAGTCGCACGTTCGGGGTTACCACACTCAGGGTCCAGGACCCCGTGGAGGCACGGGAGAGGGAAACAACATCGGAGGGGGAGATGGGGGAAGGGAACCAGGGATGCAGGGGGGGTGGATTTCCAGGAAACGGGGAAAGGGCCGGTAGGAACGCACACTCAAGGGGAAGCAGCCCGCAGGGAACCGGAAATACCAGGAGACATGGCGGGGGGGGGGNGGGGGGGGGGGGGGAAGGGGAGGCAACAAGGCACACGTTCACCAAGAGACACACTCGAACAGTGAATAGAGGAAGGGGGGGGAGAGGAGGAGCAGGGGAAGGGTACACTCACCGGATTCACTTGTTCGTTCTCGCACCACTCATTCAGGGTTCACAAGGAGGGGCTAGGAGTACAATGGAGGCAGACACAAGGACACCCAGCGGCGCTGGGTCAAAGCAGAGAGCAAAACAAGAGCTAGAGGCCAGTTTCTCATGAAGATTACCGGCGGGGAGCTACTGCCCCGCTGGCTGCTTTTATCCCTCTGGTCAGCTGGGCCTACATTCTATTGCGAGTCCCCCCCCCCCCGTGCCATGCGGCGCTCTGCTAAGCACACGCTGAGGCGGGGTGGGGCTCTCTGGACACTAGTTCCAGGTGAACCCAGCGGTCTCCATGCCTCCGCTTCAACCACAGGGGGTGCGGCGCTCGGGGGGGGTCTCCCTCTGGCCCCTGCTCCCCGAAGGTGAAGCCGGGGGAGGCGTCAGGCCGCGCTGGCCCTAGGCTGCGTGGCATGACAGGACCCCCCGTCCAAGACCCCGCCCCCCTCCGACCTGGCTGCGGAGGCCTGGCTTGGAGGGGTGACGTCGGTGGAAGGACAGAACAAGGCGGGGGGCATGAATGTTCATTGCTGGCTCCCAGGAGCGCTCGGTGGCCCCATGCCCCTTCCAGTCTACAAGATAGAATAGTTTGTTGTTGTGGATATGGGCATCTAAGATTGTACGGACCTCATACTCTGGGGCCCCCTGGAGCAAGTGGGGAGGCGGAGACTCAGTGGAGGGACATACCGGTGGGTGTGCGGGTTTAAGTAAGGAGACATGGAACGCCGAGTGGATCCAGAGATGGGAGGGAAGGGACACTACGAAAGTCACATCATTCAAGCGTCGCTTGATGGGGAAAGGTCCCATATAGGAATCATCCAACTTGGCTGAGGGCCTGATGGAAGGGTAATTCTTTTTACGGACCCAAACGAGGTCGCCGGGTTGTAGAAGGGGGCCTGGACGTCAATGTTTGTTGGTGGCAGCTTTGTATCGTAGACGCGCTCTCCTCAAACAGTGTTGGGCATGTTGTTGTGTGCTCTTGATCTGACTTATCAGGGCCCTGGCTGCTGGCACCTTGCTTGTAGTTACCTCCGGGAAGCATAGATAAGGGTGGTATCCATACGAGGTATAAAAGGGCGAGTTACCAAGAGAGGTGTTAGGTCCATTGTTATATGTGAACTCAGCTAATGGTAACTGTTTGACCCAATCATCTTGTAGGTAGTTGCAAAAACACCGCAGGTATTGCTCAATGTGCTGGTTCACACATTCAACTTGGCTGTTGGCCTTGGGGTGGTATGCAGTGGTGGGTCTCAGCTTAACCTTGAGCCTGGTAAAAAAGCTACACCAGAGATGGGACACGAACTGGGGTCCTCTGTCTGACACAATCTCCCTAGGTAGCCCTTGAAGCTCAACAGTCTCATGGAGTACGAGCCTTGCTGTTGTCGGGGTGGAAGGGGGGCCCTTGCATGGGATAAAGTGCACTAACTTCATAAAATAATCAATTACGACAAGGATGGTATCTTTCCCCTCGCAGGGGGGTAGGCTAACAATAAAGTCCAGGGCTATCTTTTGCCAAGGCCCCTTAGGGGCCATGACTAGTTGGAGTAATCCAGCAGGGGCTTGGTGCAGGGTTTTTGTCCGAGCACAGGTGGGGCACCCTTGCACATAACGCCTCACATCCTTGTGTATTCTGGGCCACCAAAAGGTCAGGAGAATAAGGGACAAGGTTCGTTGGTGGCCTGAATGTCCCACCAATGGGGAGTCGTGGTGAGCCCACAAGACGTCAGGTCAATACTTGAGAGGGATCACCACTCTTGTTTTATAGTAGTACAGACCCCCTTGGCTGCGGTACCCGGAGCGGGCCTGTTCCCTCTTGGTTGCCTTCTGCAAGGTTTGTGTGGTGGGGAAGGTAGCTGCAAAGAACTTGGAGGGGAGTAAGGGTCCTGCGATGTCTGGGATTAGGACCTCCGGGGTCTGACAATGGGACAAGGCATCTGCAAGGGTATTCTGGGAGCCTGGACGATACTGTATTGAAAAGTGGAAGCGGGAGAAGAAAAGGGCCCACCAGGCATGCTGTGTGCTGTTGATTCGGGCTGTTTGGAGGAAGATGAGATTCTTGTGATCTGTAAGTACGAGTACGGGGTATGGACCCCTCTCTAGGAGGTGCCTCCAGGTCTCAAAGACGGCTTTGATCGCGAGAAGTTCTTTATCTAGTATGGTGTAATTCCTCTCTGACGCCGTAAGCTGTCTTGAGTAGAAGGCGCAGGGGAGACATAGGTTGTCCTTCCCATGGTTTTGGGTTAGTACTGCTCCTAGAGCTGTGCTGGAGGCATTGGCTTCCACAATGAATGGTTTTTCTATATCCAGGTGTTGGAGCAGTGGGGGGGTCATGAAGGCTCGCTTTAAAAAGGAAAAAGCTTGGTGTTGGGGTTCCCCCCATGTGAACGGAGCTCCTTTTTTCAGTAGCTTAGTTAACGGGACAGTGCGATCCGCATACTCCAGGAAGTACTGGTGGTAGTAGTTCGTACTCCCAAGAAAGCGCAGCAGGGCTTTTACCGAGGTCGGGGCTGGCCAGCGTTGGATAGCCTCCACCTTATTCGGATCCATTTGAATTCCTTCAGGGGAAATAATAAATCCTAGAAAGGGAACTGTCGTCTTATGAAAGTCGCATTTTTCCCTCTTGCAATACAACTTATGTTGTAATAGGTGCTGCAGTACTGCTCTGATGTGTTGTATATGAGTGGATAGGGATGGAAAAAAGATCAAAATGTCATTGAGGTAGACCACTATGAAAAGGTCCAGCATGTCCCTTAAGATATCATTTAGAAAATGTTGGAACATGGTCGGAGCATTAACTAACCCATAGGGCATGACCCGATATTCAAAGTGGCCAAATCTGGTTCGAAAGGCCGTTTTCCATTCGTCCCCTTCACGGATGCGGACGAGATTGTAGGCTCCCCTGAGGTCTAATTTTGTAAATATCCTGGCCCCCTGTACCTTCCTCAGAAGCTCGGCTATCAGGGGGAGAGGGTACCTATTCTTTATGGTAACCTCGTTCAACCCCCGATAGTCTACACAGGGTCTAAGATCCCCCTCTTTCTTGGGGACAAAGAATAGGGGTGCTCCCGTGGGGGAGGTGGAATACCGGATGAATCCCCGTGCCAGGTTCTCATCTATACAGTCCCGGAGGACTTTCGTCTCTGCTGGGGAAAGGTTATAAATCCGCCCATAGGGCGGTTCCCCCCCTGGTATCAAGTCAATAGGGCAATCATAGGATCAGTGTGGAGGGAGTTCCTCATTGTCCTTTTTACTAAATACCTCCGATAGGTCCTAGTAAGGGGATGGGATGGCCCCCTCAGGCGTGATCAACGGTATTATAGGGGTGTGGGGCAACCCCGGAGATGGCCGAATACAGTTCTGGTTACAATGATCGGATTGAAATAGTACCTTGTGTGTGGACCAGTCGATCGTGGGGTTGTGGTGTCACAACCAGGGAAGGCCAAGGACGAGGGGGAATAAAGGGGAAGCGATAACGTCGAAGCGTAATGTCTCCACATGCGTCCCACAGGTACACTGAAGCAGCCGGGTACATTCTTGGACTGGCCCTGATGTTAGGGGGGAGCCATCAATTGTTTGGACTAACTCTATCACTACTCGCCCTTGGAGGGGAAGGGTGTGTTTCCGCGCAAAGTGGTTGTCCATATAGTTGCCTGCGGCCCCCGAGTCTATCAGGGCCAGTACCATAATGAACCTAGTGGGGGAGGCCTGTAAGGTCATGGGGACATACAGTTGACCCCTTAAGGCTGGGGCAATAGATCTTTCCTGTCTGGGGCTAAGGGGACTTGCCGAGAGGCCCCCAGCTCCTCTCGGCCCTTGATGTTTCCCAGCGCAGGCCGTGTAATAGGTTTCGAAGGACAGTCTCGGGAAAAATGGGATCCTGCGCCACAATAAAAACATAGGCGGAATTGTCTGCGGCGTTCTCGTTCATTTGCACTAAGCAGCCCTCGGACTAATCTAATTTGCATGGGCTCGGGAGCGAGGACGCTGGAGTAGGGAGCTCCCGGGTGTGTCCCTGGAGACTTAACAGGGCCCACCCCGTACCCCCTACCTATATCCCATTGCTTGTCCCGGCGCCTTTCCATAAGGCGCTCGTCTACATGAAGGGCCAGCGTAACCATCTCTTGGAGAGTGGTTGGTGTCACAGCGGCCCCAGCCACCAGGTCTTTAATATCATCGTTGAGCCCTTGACGAAACAACATTCGCAGGACGGAATCTCCCCACCCTAGATCAAATGCCAACTTACGAAACTGGGTAATGTAATCCAGAAGGGGCGCTCTCCCTTGGCAGAGGTGCAAAATAGCGTGCTCTGCATCCCTTATACGATGAGGATAATCGAAAAGGAATCAGAATTGTTGCAAGAACTCCTTATAATCACAGAGCACCAGATCGTCCGCCACTAATAGGGGGGTAGCCCAATCTAAGGCAACCCCCCCCCAAGATGAAAGCCACCTTGGCCCGGGTGATCTCATAGGTTCAGGGCTGTGTCTGAAAAGTGAGCTGGCACAGAGCCAGGAACCCCTGACAAGCCCGGCGGTCCCCATAAAAGTTGTCGGGGATCGGGGCCTTGGGTTTGCGGGGTGGTGACCCCCCCAGAGGGGGAGACGCAGGCTCTGCAGGAGCGGGCGGTGGAGGCACGGAAGGAGGGGAAGGAAGCAGCCCTCACCCCACCCCCCCTCCTCCATAGGGGCCCCACCCAAGGAGTCCTGCAAGGCCACATAATGTCGCCGGAGCTCCTGGTTCTCCTCCCTTAAGTCCTGCACCTTCAGGTTCAACACCTGGACTGCCCTAAGCAGTTCCTGGACCTGTGGGGAGCCTTTCATGTTACCCTGATAGGGGTGATAAAAGGAAAGGAGACAAGGGAGGCAGGGGAAAAGGAGGGGTGCCGGTAATTCTGTCACAGGGAAGGGGTAGGAATAGAGGAGGGATGGATCAGACTGGACCGTGCTAACTCTCCAAGGACCCTTTGGAAGTACCAGTAATCCCCTCAGGTTCTCGTGTGGGCTTTCCCCTTTTAACAAGGGGCAACCCGAGTCATCATAGGGGAGGAGAGAAGCTGTTGTCCAGGAATAGAGGGGGGAAGCAAGGCAAGAGAGTCGCACGTTCGGAGTTACCACACTCAGGGCCCAGGACCCCGTGGAGGCACGGGAGAGGGAAACAACATCGGAGGGGGAGATGGGGGAAGGGAACCAGGGGTGTGGGGGGGGGGGATTTCCAGGAAACAGGGAAAGCGCCGGTAGGACTGCACACTCAAGGGGAAGCAGCCCGCAGGGAACCAGAAATACCAGGAGATGTGGCGGGGGGGGAAGGGGAGGCAACAAGGCACATGTTCGCCAAGAGATACACTCACAACAACAAATACAGGAAGGGAGGGGGGAGAGGAGCAGCAGGGGAAGGGTACACTCACCGGATTCACTTGTTCATTCTCGCACCACTCGTTCAGGGTTCACAAGGAGGGGCTAGGAGTACAATGGAGGCAGACACAAGGACACCCAGTGGCGCTGAGTCAAAGCAGAGAGCAAGACAAGAGCTAGAGGCCAGTTTCTCACAAACATTACCAGCGGGGAGCTACTGCCCTGCTGGTCGCTTTTATCCCTCTGGTCAGCTGGGCCTACGTTCTATTGTGAGCCCCACCCCCCTGTGCCGTGCGGCGCTCTGCTAAGCACACGCTGTGGCGGGGCGGGGCTCTCTAGACACTAGTTCTGTGTGAACCCGGTCTCCATGCCTCTGCTTCGACCACAGGGGGTGCGGCGCTCAGGGGGTCTCCCTCCAGCCCCTGCTCCCCGAAGGTGAAGCCGGGTGAAGCTGCGCTTGCCCTAGGGTGCACGGCGTGACACTGGAACACAATTAAGGACAGCCTTGAAGGAATGCACCCTTTCTGCTAACACACAGCTGCCTTCTCACACAACATTCCTACCACTCAGGATTAGCTTAGCAAAGAGAAGACTAAGGGGAGAATTGATACCAGAAT
>QEPC01014555.1:646894-659658 GCA_003113815.1 Sphenodon punctatus | reverse complement strand
CCCCCCAAGCCCCCCCAGCCCAGCCTAGGCCCCCAAAGCCAGGCTGTCCCAAGCCCCCACCCACAAGGTTCCAACCCCCCCAGGCCAGCAGGCCCCAGCAGGTGCCTACACCCCACCACCCAGCCTTACCTGCTGCAGTCCATAGCTGGTGCTGCTCCTCCCTAGGCTCCACTCTGCTCCATGCCACCTCAGCTGCACGCAGGTAAGTCTGGCAGGCTAGAGGGACAGACTGTCACTCTAGCCTGCGGTCCACATTGTGCGCTCTCCCTACCAGAAGTTGCTTTTATGCAACTTCTGGGAGAGGGAGAGTGAAGGGGCCCACCCAGAGGGTTTGAGGGGGGGGGACTCAGGCTGGCCCCCCGTGCCAAACCAACTTGACAGGGACATTAAAAAAAACCCAAAACCTAAAAAAACCCACCAGACTGCAGGACCGGCCCTCCCGGCCCGGCCCGGCCCGGCCCACCGGGAATCCTCCCGGTGGGTTAAATGGCCAATCTGCCCCTGGACGCTTCTATGCCAAGCTGCTTTGCCAACATCCTGCTGCATGCCCAGGGTTATCAGAGGGGCCATCAGGAGTGCCAGGATTGACTTTGTGAGCTGGGCTTGCTCATGCCCTCAGGTGGGGGTCCCTACCTGACCAGTGCACCTAACCCTCTGGAACTGCAGTTCCTGACACCATGCATGCAGCAGAGTCATATCCTTGGAGAAGCACCCCACAGTCAGTGGCTGATGGGGCTGACTCCCAATGTGCCGGACACTTCCATAGGCCAAAATGGAAGTGTTGGGTAAAAAACTACCACAGGTGGCAACCCTATTTGGTCCCCTGAAGCCAGCCAAAACCTTCTTCCCTTCCAGCTGTGCATGGGAGGAGCAAGAGTGCAAAGCTGACCCCTGACTCCAAGCCTGGACTGGCAGCCACTGCCAGCACACTTCTTGCTTTGGTTGTGGGTTTTTGTCAAGATGTGACCTGCCCAGGCACTGAGGGAATACTTTCTTTCTGGTTAATTAATTTATGGTGTGTGGGGAGGGGGCTTGTCTTTCATAGGTGGGCACAACAAAAGCTTTTGGGGGGGAGGGCATGTGTGGTTTCTTGTGTGTTGCGCCAAGTAGTTCCGGTTTCTGCTATTCCGAGTTCTGAAGTTCCAGGTTCTGGAGATTTCTGAGGTCCGGAGTTTTGAGTAAATTCCAGATCCTTGGAAAAGGTTCTGAAGTTCATTCAAGTACCTGGTCCAGGTACTTGGAACTTCGGAACTCGATCTGAGTACTTGGATTACCTATTTGGTGCAGCCCTACTGAAAACTAATTTATTCTCTAGGTGTATTTAGGATCCACTGCAGGTTCTCCTTAATGTAGTCTGTCTCCTTCTGTACCTTCCCTTTTAAATTGTTTTACATTTATTTTATATTGTTTATATATTTTTATTATTGTAAAGCATTCCAAGTGTCATTTAAAGACAGGGGAGTGCTATAAATTATTATTATTATTATTATTATTATTATTATTATTATTATTATTATTATTATTATTATTATTATTATAATAATAATAATAATAATTATTATTATTATTATTATTATTATTATTATTATTATTATTATTATTGTTGTTGTTGTTGTTATTGTTGTTGTTATTCACAGAGTACAGTGCCCCACTCTGTGCAAAGTACCCCTTTGCTAATGCTTGTGGAGACAGGCTTGAACTCAATTTTTAAATACCACACTTGGCTTTCTCCAATTTGTACTCAATTCTTGAACCAGTCTCCCTTGCATCCAAAGCCTGTTTGTCTGCAGATCTTGAAAGACAAAACTCTGGTGAAGTAGTTGGTAACTGTGGATGACTGTCTCTTTAAGTCCTGACCAGAGTTGCCTGGTGACCCCATGAACTCAGACCCCAGTGTCCCCTGCATTGCATTCCTGCCCAGACAGTCAGGCTCTTAGCATCTCCCACCTGATAACACCAGGCCTGCTTGATGGCAGGGCACTTTGCAGTGACAGCGTGGTTCTGATGCTCTCCAGAGCTGCCTGCCTGGCACCAGAGGGGGAAGTTCTCCATTGGCTATCATTGTGGGTCTATCCCTCTGGGCTCTTTCCAACATTTTTTGATAGGCTGGTAACAATGGGACAGCATGCTGTTTGGTGACAGTGGAGTAACAACAGTCCAAAGTAGGGGGCACAGCTCTTGCCCTTTGACCTTCAAAGGCCCACCCATTGGCACCTCAAAATGGCAGCAGCCTGGCCCACTGGACCAACTGCTGGTAAAGACAAATGCCAGTGGGAACAATGTGGTGCAGGGGGTAGCAACTCCTTCATCTTGCCCTCTGAATCCCCTCCAGCAGCACTACAGGCTCTCTCTGCTCTGCGCCCATTCACACAACACACTGGCAGCAGGGGAAAGGACACACAGAATAACCTGTGCCTCTCACTGGGTCAGTTGTTGTGTGAATGATAGCAATACCAGGGCAACACTGAACACTTGGCAGTCCAGGAATGCCAAGCTAGGGAAGAGCCTCGGAGCCCAAACTATGTCCTGCAAACACCTTGCAACCAGGACACCAAGAAAGCCCTAGAGGGATAACTCATTTTTGAAACAGTCTGCAAGCAGGGAGCACAAGAAATGTCCCCCACCCATACCAGCCTGTCTGAGTACTGATTCCAAATGAAGGTCAAATTGCCCTGAATGGAATGGCTGACCTGAAGATTTGGGGAGAGGGGGAAAACAGAGCAAGGAAAGGCAGATTTCTAGCTGAACAGGAGACACTAGTAGTGTGTGATTAATGTTTTCCCTGCTCCACAAAGCAGACATTGGTCTGATAAGGAGATAATATGGAATTTGAGTGAAATAAAAAGAACAATCTGAGAAACCCCCTCCCAACACACATCAAGTGGTTAAGAGATCCTAGTTCAGACTTCATGAATGTTCCTAGGAAGTCCACCAGTTGTGTTTACATTAGCAATAACAAGGCTCCCAACTGAACTGCGGGACTGCGATTTGCGGTTTCCCCACAGAATTCCCCTCTCCTTGCAGAAACTCTGCCCCCACACAGCCCAATGAGGAATTCCCCTTGTGTACGCAAGCCAATCAGAAGCTTGTGTGCACATAATAAACTCCCGACAAAGTGCCTGCTTTGCTCAGATCACCGCCAGGAGTCTTCACTGGATCTGGAGCTGCGAGGGAGAGGAGGAGCCACTGGGATCTTTGCCGCCTGGAATCTTTGCTGGACCGCCGCCTGGAGCTTCTGCTGCCGCTGAGAGGAGGAGACTTGGGAATCACCACTGCTGCTGCTGAGAAGAGGAGCCTGGATTGCTACCGCTGCTGAAAAGAAGACCCTCCAGGATTGCCACCACTGATGAGAGGAGGAGCCTCCAGGACTACCGCCACTGCTGAGGATCAGGAGCTCCTGCCACTACAGAGGGACAAGAGGAGGGACATCACCAAGGGACATTGCCACCACCTGCACTGTTGAGCCTCACTGCTTCAAGGTAAGTGATTTAAGAGACAAAGCACCCAGGATGGCTGGGGGGAGGCGTTTGAGAAGGCTTGGGGAGGGGGGAAGCCATTGCAACTCTGCATTTTACTTGTGAGTGGCGGAGGGTTTGCCTCAGCCTGGGGTGGGGGTTGCTGCTGCCACTCTGCATTTGGCTCTGGGGAAGGGGGGGAGGGCTGCTGCTGTGCCCTCTGCATACAGTACCCACAATGTGGCTCTTGGGAGGGGGGCTGCTGTGCCCTCTGCATGCTGGCACCATGTGACTCTGGGCAGGGGGGATGTTTGCTTTCCCCTGTGCTTGTCATGTGTTGGGGGAGAGGGGTTATTTGCTAGAGGTGGGACCCCAGGGCAATTACCGGCTACCGGATTTACCGGATTCCGGTTTCCAAAAAAACGGATTCCTGGATTAAATCCGGTATACCGGTACCGGATTTGTTCCATTGATTTCAATGGGGCACTGTCCCCATTGAAATCAATGGAATAAAAAAATTCCTCCCCCCTCCCCCTCCCAGGCTGTGTGGGTGGAAGGGGGTACATCCCCCACCCACCCTGCCCAGCCTGGATTTAAACAAAAAAATTCCCCTGAGTGTCCCTACTGCGGCTCCGGGCCACCGCCGGCAACCCAGAGTGAGCCCACCAGCACCAGCAGCCGTCCCAGCAGCAGCCGGTAAGTATTAAGTAGTGTACTGTATGATCCCTGGGGTGGGGTGGGGGTTAACACCCCACCCCAGGGATCACCCTACTTCCAAGTTCCCACCCAGGGATCCTACCTTCATGGAGCTCCGGCGGTCCGACGGCTTCAGCGCTGACTGTGGCTGCCAGCTTCAGATGCTAGTAGGCCTTCCGGGGAAACCGTAAGGCCTACTAGTGTCTGAATCCAGCAGCCACAGTCGGCGCTGAAGCCCCCGGACCGCCGGAACTCCATGAAGGTAGGATCCCTGGGTGGGAACTTGGAAGTAGGGTGATCCCTGGGGTGGGGGTGGGGTGTTAACCCCCACCCCACCCCAGGGATCTACAGTACACTACTTAATACTTATCGGCTGCTGCTGGGACGGCCGCTGGTGCTGGTGGGCTCGCTCTGGGTTGCCGGCGGCAGCCCGGAGCCGCAGTAGGGACACTCAGGGGAATTTTTTTGTTTAAATCCAGGCTGGGCAGGGTGGGTGGGGGGTGTCCCCCCTTCCACCCGCGCAGCCTGGGAGGGGGAGGGAAACGTGGGTTTTTTTTGTTTTTTTTTTTTACATTGTGGCCATTCATTTGAATGGCCGCAATGTAAAAA
The DNA here is from genome assembly GCA_003113815.1 of Sphenodon punctatus. NCBI lineage: Eukaryota > Metazoa > Chordata > Lepidosauria > Sphenodontia > Sphenodontidae > Sphenodon > Sphenodon punctatus. The sequence goes on along the minus strand of QEPC01014555.1, from coordinate 654,898 downwards.
AAATCTGGTACTGGGAATCTGGGAAACGGGCCAGATTACCGGGTTGAATCTGATAATGCCGGTATGCCCAGTACCGGCATTATTGGATACCGGAAGATCCGGTTGTCCCGGCCCTATTATTTGCTGCTGGTGGTCTCTCTGCTTGTCTTGTGTTCGAATGATTGTTCGCTGCTGTGGCCCTCTGCTTGCCATGTGTTTGGGGGAAGGGGATTTTTTTTCTGCTGTTCCTCTTTGCTTGCCATGTGTTGGGGGAGAGGGGTTGAAGCACCTCTGTTGTTCCAACCTGTTCCTCCAGTTGCTGTCCAACTGCATCATGTACATTTTCGTGCTAGAACACCCCCACCCAGAAAACCTGCTAAACCCATTTTTTTTTATTCACTTATTCAAGGAAATGAATCACTTTGTTGCAAAAAACCCTGCACAGAAAGCTTTGAAAGCCACTACCCAGAAGTGTGCTGCAGAGTTTCCCCAGGATATGCATGCTGATGGTGGGGGAAAAATGTCTTCATCCTGCAACGTGGTCCTGGACCATACTGGGAAATCTACCATGGTCAATTGCCTTAAAGCCAAGTTGCGTCGGAAGAGGAAAGCAGCGTTTGAAGATGGAAATGATTAGAAGAAGAAGAGGACTTCTATCCAATGCCTACCCGATGCCCGGGTATCAAGAATTGAAGTTGCCCAGGAATTTACAAGAATGTGCCTGGAAGCTAATATTCCATTTGAGAAAGCAGATCACCCCTCCATACATTCCTTTCTGCAACGCTTTGTGGGAAATGGTGGCACAATTCTTGTAGATGACCAACTGTGAAAAGTCTACCTTTCCAATGTTTATGAAAGTGAAAAACAAAATATTAAAATGAAAAAGATCACAGAGAAGAAAGTTGCAATAATTGTTTATGAGACTTGTGATGTTGAGCAGCATTCAGTCCTAAATATATTGGCTGCTCCCCTGGGAAAAGACAGTGAAGGGCGTGTCTGGCCTTATCTCCTGGATACAACATTTCTCAACAGCACGTCCCACACTATTGTCACACAGGAAGTAACAAAGACAATCATGGAGTATGTTATTGATTTTTAATATGTTTTATTTTCTTTTTCATATCAGACAACGCAGCCTAGAAAGCTTTTAAGGCTGTGCTGAAGGGACTGCTTACGAACTGCGTACAGATCACCTGCCTTGCTCACATAATGGAACTCATCATTGGCAGATTTCAAAGTTCATTCTACCACAAAGTTCATGAAATTATTCAGGAAATTGTTTCCCTGCCAAGTGGAAGGAAATTACTGTATCTATGTCATCTGGGCATGTCCGTTACTGAAGGGAAAGCCACAATGCCACCTGATCCCTGTGCTACGCGATGGAGTTTCTAGTTCAGAGCTGCAGTTTATCACTACAACCACATCAGATACCAAAGAGATTTTATTTGCAAGGAAATGCAGGTGGTTGATCTATGCAAAACATTGGAAGCTCTCTCAGTGTTACTGCATGCTTAAACTCATTTGTGACTTTGGCCCTTTTTACATGGGCGTGGGTGCCGCCCATGTAAATCCCAGGGGGTGGGGGTGCGCTCGCATGAGCATGCATACCCACACACAGAGGCACCGGAAAAAACAGAGGTGCCTCCTTGCCTGGGGATGCATGGGGATGCGTGCTTCACCCCTGCAGTGAAGGACTTGCGCTGCTCCCTCAGGGCACAGAGGCAGCAATTGGAGGAGGAATTATCTGCTGTGTTGTGGAAGGCAGAGTACAGCATTATCTCCCACTACCAGGCAGCAGAGGGAAGGGACTGCCAGTTGTGGGTTGTTGCCAAATATGTCTCCGCTGAAAAGGAGACTTTGGAGTCCTTTTGCCAGTCAATGGTGGGGTGGAAGGCATGATGGTGGGGGCCCTTGAAGTGGCGAGGAGGCATGGGGCAGAGGTCCCTGATTTCCCCCCTCTTGTATCCTGTGGACAGTCCTCCCAATCTCCTCCCCTGTACAGAGGTATTCCCCACGGCCGGAGGGTCTGACAATTGTGCAAGTCTGGCAGGGAAGATACAGTGATACATCTTTTGTTGGACTGCTCAACTCGGGCTGGACCAAGGCTGAGATACTTGGGAGATTTTCTCAGCGGGCTGCAGCGGGGCTGTAGACTTAGTCTTCTGAAGAAGATGCTTGACCCGAAGGATATCCCATTAACAAGGGCAGTAGCAAATTTTGCATGAGCAGTGCTGGTAATAAGGGCGTCTATTTTGGGGAAACAAGGGTTGTGAGGCACCTCTGTGTTGGGAGTTAGCGAGTATTGAAGGAGTAAGTCCCACTTCAGCTTTAAGGACTGGAGGGTCTAATTGTCCCCTTGACACCCCCTTTTGACTAACACTAACCCTAGGAGGATTTGGAACCTGGGCTTCAGTGAAGGTTGGCTCGGAGAGCGTTTAGGCAGGATCCCAAATCCTTGTGCTTGATTGAACAAGGTATACTGGTGTTTTGTATTATGATGGTTTCTTTGGCTTGGACACTTAGTTCTGTAACCCACGGGATCCCTAGGATATTTGTATTTTTCTGTTCATGGTTTTATTGTTTTATTGTATTGTAAAAGCCTGTGGCTATACAAATAAAGAATTTATTATTATATAATCTCCTCCCCATGTCCCAGGGGTGGAGGAGGACTAAATTTTGTAAATAGTTATTTCTCTTTGTTATCATATTGTTTTGTGTTATCATAGTTTAAATTGTTTGTTTAGTAAACATTTTTGTTATATTTTACCAGCCAAATTTGACTTGTTTCTATGTGTACCAGAGAGAGAGAGAGAGGCTCCTTGGCAGCAGGTGGCATCGAAGGAGCAGGCAGGTGGGTGCCAGCTTGGTACAAGCAGCAGCAGCAGCAGCAGCAGCAGCAGTAGGACTGTGGTATCATTGGGAGCACCCCAAGACGTGCCAGGGTCTCAACTTGCAGACAGCGCCCCAAGTGGAGCAGCCAGGACTAGTTTCTGTGAGGAGATGCCACAGAGAGAGAGAGAGAGAGAGAGAGAGAGAGAGAGAGAGAGAGAGATGTTCTCTGGAAGAGGCAGCAGCGGGTGGCATCAGAGGGGCAAGCAAGCAGGCAGGCAGGTGGCAGCTTGGCAGGAGTAGCAGCACTGACAGCAGCAGGGCATGTTTCTGTGTGAGGTTGCCAAAGTGAGAGAGAGAGAGAGAGAGAGAGGCATGCTATCTGGCAGCGGGCAACAGTGGGTGGCATTGAAGGAGTAAGCAGGCAGGCAGGCAGGTGGCAGCTTGGTATGAGGAGCAGTGCCAGCAGAAGCAGGGCTTGTTTCTGTGTGGGGGTGCTAGAGAGAGAGAGAGAGAGGCTCTCTGGCAGTGGGAAGCAGCGGGTGACATTAGAGGAGCGGGCAGGCAGGCGGGTGGTAGCTTTTCAGGAGCAGCAGCAATGACAGCAGCCAAGCTTGTTTCTGTATGGGGTGCCACAGATAGATAGATAGATAGATAGATAGATAGATCGATAGATCGATAGAGAGAGAGAGAGAGAGGGGGGGGGACGCTTTCTGGCAGTGGGCAGCAACGGTTGGCATTGGAGGAGTGGGCAGGCAGGCGGGTGGCAGCTTGGCAGGAGCAGCAGCGCTGGCGGAAGCAGGACATGTTTCTGTGTGGGGTTGCCACACAGAGAGAGAGAGAAAGAGTGAAGATCTCTGGTAGCAGGCAACAGGTGGCAGCGGATGGCATCAGAGGAGCGGGCAGGCAGACAGGTGGCAGCTTTGCAGAAGCAGCAGCAATGACAGCAGAAGGGCTTGTTTCTGTGTGGGGGTGACAGAGAGAGAGAGAGACAGAGACAGAGAGGCTCTCTGGCAGCAGGCAGCTGCAGGTGGCATCGGAGGAGCGGGCAGGCAGGCAAGTGGCAGTTTGGCAGGAGCAGCAGCAATGGCAGCAGCAGGGCTCATTTCTGTGTGGGTGTGGGAGAGAGAGAGAGAGAGAGGCTCTCTGGCAGCAGGCGGTGGTGGGTGGCAGCAGCTGGTGTTCATTCTTGCACAGAGATGGCCCCATGGGGGGCTGCCTTGGGAAGCCCCCGAGTGGCAGGGTGTCATCTTCAGATCACAGATAGATCGCCCCATGGGGGGCCACCTTGGGAAGCCCCTGAGTGGTGGGGCATCTTCTTCAGGTCGCAGATAGATCACCCCATGGGGGGGCTGGGAAGTTTCCAAGTGGGGGTGTCATCTTCAGTTTGCAGAGAGATCACCCCACGGTGGGGCCACTTTGGGAAGCTGAAGTGACATATGATACTTGGATAGGTTTCACTTACTGTTGGTGGTCATCATTTGGAAGCCCCCAAGTGGTGGGGTATCAGAGAGGGGAGCATTGGGAAGTCCCTGACTGATTCCCCCACGGAGAGCAGGGCACAGGAGAAAGAGAGAGGCTTAGTACGTGATTGGGCACACTTCATTCAATCATTGCGACAGGTGGTAGCAGGTGCAAGGAGGTACACAGGCACATATGTTGTGTATTATTTCCATCTCATTCTGGTGGGTTTGCTGCTGGATGTGGGCATTGAGCATGAGCACAGATGAGCTCTCTCTCTGGTTCTTGCAGGTGGCAGCTTGAGCAGGATGCACCACTCTCTCCATCCCCACCCCCTCTCTCGTTCTAGCAGCAGGGAGCCTGTCTATCTCTTTCTCGCTCTCTGGTCATGTACGGCAGGTGACGGCATGGGCTGAAGCGTGTCTCCCTCTCTCTCGTTCTAGCAGCAGGGAGCCTCTCTGTCTCTCTGTCTCTCTAATTCTAGCAATGGGGAGTCTCTCTGTCTCTCTTTCTCTGTCTCTCTCTCTCTGGTCATGTACAGCGGGTGATAGCATGGATGGGAGCATATCTCTCTCGTTCTAGCGGAAAGTCTCTCTCTCTCTCTCTCTCTCTCTCTCTTTCTCTCTCGTATGCCCCTGCCCTCACTATGGGTCCATGGCTAGGTCAGGGAAACCCAGCAGCAGTAGGTTGACCTTCAGGAACAGGACCTGCTCCACCAACCCAGCGCCCAGCCTCAAATGGTGGGGACTCAGGATAAGCCCCACTGCCAAAAACATCCATTTTCTGGGCATGCTGGTTGGTGGGCAGGACACTAGTTCCTGTGCCACCCTGATCATGGCCTGACATATTTTCTCCTTCTCTGCCCAGTACAGAAGGGGATTGCTGCTGGGATCCACCACCAGCTCCTCAAGGTATTTCACCACTTCCCGCTCCACAGTGTCAGGCTCCTGCTGCCTCTGCTGCTGCCAACCTCCTCCCCAATTGCCTGTGCCCACACAGCCTGCCCTGGGGTGGTCCATTCAATGCAGGTGATGGCCGAGGAGCTGCTGCTGCTCCTCCTGGCTGCCCTGCTGCTGCTGCTGCCACTGTGTGACCCTCTTGACTTCCCGCACCCTCTCTGCCAGAACATGCTTCCTCAGGGTGAAGTCTGCCATGCAAGCTGCCACACTCGCCTTTCCCCTGGGGTCCATCATACAAGGAGTATGTAAACCTCCTTGTGGCTAAGAGGGGCAAACCTCCTGCTCAGCCCCTCCTTTTTTACCAGGGCCACCACCTCTGGTACAAGCTGCCGCTCCTCCTCCCCCCCCAGTCTTGGTCCCTCAGGAAGCCTTCCATCCTCCTGATGAAACTTCAGACCAGGGGGGTTATCTGGCTCAGGGTGGCGGTCGCCACACTCAGGGTCTCCATCATGTCCTTAAAGGGCTTAAGGCCATGCACGGCCTGGGCCATCATTGTCCACTCCTCCCACCCTAGTGGCCTTTCCACCCCAATCTCCCACTCTGAGGCTACCTCGTGCAGGACCCGCCTCTGTTCCACCAGACATTCCATCATGCTATGACCTGGTGCTCACATCTTGCATGAGGCAGTGCTCCTGAACCCTCAACTCCACCTGCTTCTCCCTCAAGAGGTGATCACCCTTCATGCTCTTGTTGAAGTACCCGGTAATCGCCCTGCCCTTCTTGATTAACAGGGTAAGGGGCTGCTGCTGCACGCCGCTGCCTTCTCCTCCAGGCCCAAGGCATCCCTCACCACCAGGTGAAGTGTGTAGGCAGCATAGGGGATGTGCTGGAACCCACCTTGCAGCACTGCTTTTCATGTTCACAGCATTATCTGTGACAATGAAGTCTCTGGTGAATGGGCCTTCTTCCCTTAACCACCCCTCCACCATGGTGTCCAAGGCTCCCCTTTTGTTGACGGCAGTGTGACTCTTGTCAAAGACCTGGGTGTGAAGCAGAGCCCACCTGTACCCTGCCCCCTCACCCCTATTGCCTGCTGCTCCTCCTGCCAACTGCAGCCACCATCAGTGAGTCATCAGGGCCAGGTAGGCATGTTGTGCATTTTGGCTGCTCCAAATATCTGTTGAAAAAGGCAAAACTGCTCCACCTGCCCTGGCCAGTCACTCTCTCACCCGGTCCTTGGCTGCCTGGTACAGGAAGGGCACCACCTGCCTGCCAAAGGTGATGTGATTTATTGATTTATTGATTGATTTATTGAAATGACATGACCGAAGGCCATTGTCAGCATATACAAAGAGTAAAAAACAAAACAAACAAACAATACAATACACGTATTTATGAATAGATGAGTATCTATTATACTCACAACATGGGAGTTTACACCCTTGAACACCAGTAGTCCAAGGTGGGTTTCCTAACTTTTAAAATAAAGTGGCTAGAGCTCATCAAGGTAAAAAATAAATATAAACAAGGTATGCTGATAAACATGATACATCTACAGAAGACTTTGTGGCTTACTCACACAATCATAAGCCCAGGGTAGGATTCCCAATCTCTGGGGAAAACTATTGGGACTCAATGGCAAAAGACAGGCAATTACAGGTTTCAGATATTTTGCAATGAGCTATGATAATTCGTAAGAGCAGTGGCAGTTGTCAGTAGGAATAACAAACTAGGGTGACTATAAATATAACTAGCCCCCATCATATTGAGGCATGTGGAGAAAAAAACAGTTTGCCATGTCCTTCCCAAAACTCGTAAGGGCAACGCTTGGCCCCTGCTGATGGCAGTTGTTTAGGAAGGTACACCATAATGTGTGAACTGGAAATAGTGCTTAACCCAGATTGCAACCTGGTCAGCTAAGACACACTTGCGATTTGCCTTGCCCTTCCTGGGGTGTATGGCGGCAACACTTGACCCCTGCAAAAATCGTCTGGACTTAATACAGATCATATAGCCACATGAAGCAATATAACTACCCTGTTAATAACAGTAGTCATATAGACACATCCGGAGGTTAGCTTTGCCCTAGCCAGGGCCCAAGTAAGCTCTTGGCCCATGCACAGGAAATAAATGGACTAATAAGAACTCCCTGCAACTTGAAGTAGAAAAATTTGTTCCTCGTCTCTGTGATGCTTAGAAAGGATACTGATAATACAGCACTGTGACTCAGTTGTAGCAGACAGACCAATATTGCTGTTAATATTCAAGAGCAACTACCCCCCACCACATACCTAGCAAGGGAATCTGCTAATGACACATTCCTGATTTACCCAGACAGGGGAATATGTCTTAAGAACAGATTTCTAAGATGGACTGCCTTCAACAGAAAAGCTGCTACATTCTTGATGATGCCAAGGTCTGTGCTGTCAAGGAGTAGGCCTAAAAGTGCATGGTCTGTTCTACCTGGGAACTTCCCTGTAATAGGCCCTATAAATTCCTGACATGGACCATCATATAGATGGCAACGTAGAATTATATGCCCAATGGTCTCTACTGTTAGATTGTCAAACGGACACAACCTATCAGTATAAGGAATGCCCTGGATCCTGTCCTCAAGAATATGAGAAGGGAAAGTGTTTAGCCCTGCCAGAGATGGGAGCAGTTAGATAAGCCGCAACCTGCCCCATTTCCAGAACAAACATCTGGTAATCTTGGATGTGGGGTGACAGTCCAGGGCCGGCCTTACCGTGGGGCGGCTAGGGGCAGCCACCCAGGGCCCTGCGCTTGGGGGGCGGGGCGTGATTCCTCGGTAGAAGGCAGGGCTTTTTAAAAATAA
>QEPC01014555.1:614709-626661 GCA_003113815.1 Sphenodon punctatus | reverse complement strand
GCTCTACCCCACCTCTACCCTACCCCACTCACTCTACCCACACCCTTGCCCTACCCCACTTCTACCACAAACCCCTAGCTCTACACACCCTAGCTCTAGCCCACACCCTAGCCCCCCGTTAGTTAACCCCCTACAGCTCCCCCTGATAGTTGACCCTAGCTCTAGCCCACATCCTAGTCCCCCTGTTAGTTAACCCCCTACAGTCCCCGATAGTTGACCCTAGATATAGCCCACACCCTAGCCCCCCCTTTAGTTAACCCCCTACAGTCTCCCCGATAGTTGGTCCCCTACAGTTCCACCTCGATAGTTAACCCCCTACAGTTCTGCCTCCGTTAGTTAACCCCCCACAAGTTAAACAAACACACATACCTGTTGCCAGTGGTTCTTTCTTAGTGACACAGCTTAAAGATGAGCGGCCATAGAACTAAGAAACCGACCAGAAGAGGCAAGAAGCCTCTTCCTCTTAGGCAGCTTACTCTGACTGGCACAGGGACACTGGAGGCAAGCTCTTCCTCCAGCACACCAGCTTCAAGTGCGCCCAAGATTAAGGTCTCTGGACGTACCTTGAAGCCACCGCAGAGGCTGGGATGGGAGGATGTTGCTTCCTCCTCCCGGTCGCTGCCTAGCAGTAAGAAGGGGGCTCCTTCTTCCTCTGCTAGTGCAGTGGACCATCCACTGGCTACCTCCTCTGCCGCTGCTCCTGCTCCTAGTGTGCAGCTGTCCTCTGCGCATGCTCTCACACTCATTCAGTCACCTGCTTCCCCAGCCATGTCCTCCTCTGACATGCACTCTAGCATGCCTGCAACCCCACCCTCTCCCCTTGCCAACACGCACCCTAGCGCTCCCGTGTCTCCTCTGGCCCCACCCTCCACATCCACACATGCTGTGCCTGCTGCCACTGCCCCTTCTGCAAGTGTTGCACCGAGCACTGCCTTTGCGAGGTCTGCTCCCAGTCGTGCTGCTCCTGCCCTCCCAGGAACAACCACAAAGAAGATCACATCCTGGGTGTGGTCTCATTTCGACATCTGGGAGGAAGACCACGCAAAGGCAGTGTGTGCATACTGCCATGCCAAGGTCAGTCGCGGTGGCTTCGATCCAATGAAATGGGGCACCTCTGGCCTTAGAAATCACTTGGAATGGCACCACGGGTACCTCTGTAAAGTAAGTAAAGTAAAATTTTATTTGTTTGGCCTTAGGCCGTAACAAAATTGAACAGCGATTGCGTGAAACAAACAGTAAATAAGAACACATTTCCAAGTGTATACAAAAAAACCTCATTATAAATATAAAATATAACTATATATTACAGTGTAGACTGTATCCTCCCCGGGGTTGATAACTATGTTTGCCCTCACCTCAGTCTCCTCCCATTTAAAGCCTTACCCTTCTTGGGGTTTTGTGGCAGCGGCTCTTAGCCCCTGTAATCCTTTGATATATTTGCAAGGTTGCATCCAATGGTTCATCCTTATCATAATATGTCACTAAATAGTGTTTACTCAGGGGCCTCACCAGTAGATATCCCCTAAGATATCCTTACATGGCCTTTATAAGGGAGTACACACTTGCAACAAATTGACCAATAGTTGCACAACCTCCAACCGAATCCAGTCCACCTGACTAATCTGGTAAAATTGCAGTAACATTCCCCACCCACCTAGAAGGCTGGCGATCAGTAGCAGTTAAATTCAAGGCCCCTCTACCGGGGCCCTAAATTTCAGAAAATTTCCCCTGAGTTGAGCTACCTGTCCTAAGTAAGATGCCACATTCCTAATGGTCTGGGGAGAATTACTGGACAGCAGTAATGTCAAAAGATGGTCCTCAGATATATTCCTGTTGTCTTGTATAAATGATAGAAGATACTTCTCCTTTATTTTGTCATACAAATGACAAGCAAAAAAGAGGTGAGCCACTGTCTCTACCGCTAAACCGTCAAATGGGCATAACCTGTCCAGGTAGGGGACCCCTTGAATTCATCCTTCCAAAGCCTTGGAAGGAAAAGAGTTCACCCTAGCTCTGAAAATGAGACGCTTAGCTCTTATATATAATACCGAGCTCAGATAGTAAGGGATCTGACCTTGCTCAGGCAACATCCGCTGATATGAGCTTACATGCTGACATTCGTTGACAGCACTGATCTCGGTTTGTCTATCAATGTCGCTGACCCACATCAAAATCTCCTTTAGTATTGATCCGGCTGGTTTATGGCTCAAGTATCCCACTGACAATCCTATCGACTCCAGGTATGAGCTGATTTCAATCGTCATGGGCTGAATCCAAGGATCCCTCATCATCTCTTGAATCAACTCTGGGGGACCACCGGGCCTTCCACCAATATCTCAAGGCAACTTCTGAGGATTTACAAGACCATTTTTTCTGCCCTGTTTCCAATCTGAAGATGACATGAGGAGTACCTAATGAATGGCCTAATAGCGCAGATAGAAATTTAGCTTGGATTCTATCCAGTCGTCTACCCTCTGAGAAGGCCCACAGTTCTGCCCCATATAACAGTTGTCCCCCCAACTTACTGTTAAATACCTGAAGGACAGCGGTGATGGAGTCTCTGCCCTGTCGTGTAAAGAAAGAGATGAGCGCCTGGATTGTGCCCCTAGCTGCCTCTATGGCCCTTGTGACATGCTTTTTCCATCTACCCGACTTGTGGAATATTATTCCCAAGTACCGAAAAGAGGATACTTGCTGGATAGAGTGACCTTCAATATTCCAGTTGTACAGTTTCTTCCTGTTAGAGAAGACCAGGACTTTTGACTTAGAGCAGTTAATCGCCAGCTTATTTTCCTTGCAGAATTCGGCGAAAGCTACCATCTGCTTTTGTAAGCCTACTCGGGTCTGTGGCATAAGCACGACATCATCGGCGTATAGAAGACACCCAACAGGCCTATCTGCTATTTTGGGGGGAAAGTAGCTTGGTTTGGACATTTCCGGGATTACATCATTAATAAAATAATTGATATGGGCTGGGGTCAGGATGCAGACCTGTTTAACACCCCTCTGGATATCTACTGGTTCTGTTATAGCCAAGGAAGAGTCGTGATATAGAGCCTGCATTAACCAGAGCAGCCTCTTATCCAGCGTGGAACTTTTTAACTTCCCCCACAGAATTTCTCTTTCTATTGAGTCGAATGCAGCTAACAGGTCTAAGAAAGCCGCAAAAAAGGAGTGGCTCCTAGCCCGATATTTACTCACCACATGACTGAGAAGACTGCATTGTTCTATCGTGGACCGACCGACCTGGAAGCCTGCTTGCTCCGGGTGTATGATACTCTCCTGCCTGGTCCAATGCGTGAATCTGGTCAGTAAAATCTTGCCATAAATCTTCCCCACTGCACTAAGGAGGCTGATTGGCCAATAGTTGGCCGGATCTGTTCTGCACCCCTTCTTGTAGATAGGGATAACTATGGCTCTGGACCATAGTTTGGGAATTATACCAGAGTTGTTTATTGCTGTAAACAAATGGGCTAAAAGTGGGAGCCACCATATCTTATTTCCTTTTATGAACTCTATATGGATGAAGTCTTGTCCTGGGGCTCTGTGATTATGAAATGTGTCCAGAACTGTCTCTATATCCTGCTCCATAACAGGGGGCCAGGGGTAGAGATCTAATAGGTCCTTATCTAATGAAGTTAAATTTCCTGGTTGCCCTGCGAACAAAGTCCAAAAGTGCTCCATCCAGGTGGAACATGATATAGAACTTCCAGCCTGTTTCCCTATCCTTAAAGTTGCCACATTGACCGTGCACAAAAATTGCCTGGAGTTCTTGCTATCCACGGCCTGTATTAAATCTGCCCATTGCTGGTCACCATACTGTTTCTTCTTCTCTTTCAAGAGAAGTTTATAGGCACTTCTTGCGGCCAGGAATTCAACTGGGGGGGCTTGACTCTGGGCCTTCCTATATTGACAGTAAATACGGTTCATTCCTGCACAGGCTTTCTGGCATTCTTTGTCGAACCATCTAGCCCCAGTATTGGAGTGGAACGTCTGCAAAAGTCCTGTGTGGGCTTGGACATACTGCATTAGGTTTGCGCTAAGCTGGTTGTAGTGGTTCAGTATTTCCTCTGGATCCACCTCCAGAAGGAGTTGATACCTTTGCTGCTGAACCACGGGTTGATTAATATGGGCTGTCAGCCCGGCCTCCAGGGAATAATCCCACCGAGGAGCTCTCGAAAGCTCGAGCTGGGTCCCCCCCACATTATCAGGTTGGACACTGGTGGTAGTAGGCCGACAGGCAGCCAGCACCATCTGCAATGGCAGGTGGTCACTGGCTAGCTCACGTCCCACTGTAAAATCCACCAAGTATGGTATAACATCAGATGTGACCAGCACATAATCCACCACACTCGAACCACGGGGCCCAAGATACGTAAATTCCCCTGTGGGGTCACCGTATCTTGCCCTGTTCACAACAAATAGGTTGAAGGCGGCCATTAAGTTAGCCAACTTAAGTCCTGAGGAGTTAATCTGGGAATCCTTAGATCTCCTAGGGTTAAGGATGCCGTGGGGATCAGCTGGTACTGCATCAACAAATGCGCTAATGGCCGAATCGTCAGTCCCCAGCCTAGCGTTGAAATCTCCCATTAGGATCAAATGGGCCTGAGGGTTAGTGCTCACAATCTGGCTAAGAAGAACCTCCAGATTATCCCAATGGGATTTTCTGAATGTCCCTGCATTGCAGGGCGGGATGTACACGGTCAGAAAAATTAAACTTACATTTATTGACATTAACCTGAGACTGAATCCCAGCACCTGATGAGAGCTAACCGGCAAAATGTCTGGTGGGGGCAGCTCCTGGGAAATTAAACATCCCAGGCCACCACATGCTCTGCCCCTAGCATGGTATTTTACTGCGGGAATACTAATAGCCCTAAAGCCTTCTAGATATAGGGGGTCCATGGCCCACATTTCTTCGATTAAAATGATATGAAACCCTTTTATAAAGGCCAGAAAATCTGCATCACATCCTGCCATATTCCAAGAACAAATACGGAGTCCTTCACAGGGCTCGTGCTCTGGATGTCATGATGCAAACAACTACAATGCAATGCAATATTGGAATATCCCTCCCCTCAGATTGAAGTACTGGACTACCAAGAGAGTCATATCGCGGGCTCTGGCTCTCAGTCAGCTGCGTCCCTGCGTTTGTACCCAGCTGCTTAGGAGCCTTTTTACGACCCTGCTTCTGGGGAGGTAGATTACGATACCCTGCCCAGAGAGGTTTGATGACTGTATTCCTGAAGACCCACTCCTGAAAGATCCCCCAGGCTTCAAACGATCGTCTACGAGCACTCAAAGCCAACACCAACTCAGGGGACCCAAAGTAGACTACCACCCATTGGAATGAGGGGGTACCTGATAAATACTGAATCCTGTCAATCTGTTCCACCGGCACTGGCAGGCCCGAGATCTGAGAAATAAACATACTAATTTTACCTTTGGACTGCCATTTGGGAGCATATTGAGCATGGGGGGAACTATATTAAATAGGATAGCATTTGAAATCAAGATATATGTGGGGCCAGCTTCAACTGCAGGATATCGATCCGTAGGAGCCTGCTGTGCTATTAAGTAAACTATTTCATCCTCCTGAGTATGGGTTTGAGTAGCAACTGTATGATTTCCTACCTGGGGGTTAGCGCTAATATTCTCAGCCCTTGGGGTTAAAGCTTTAATTAAATTGGTCACTATATCCAGTTTTTGGGCTTGTCCCTCCAGCTGGCAGAACACAGAATTCAGTTGGACATATAGTTTCTTAACCATTTCCCCAACAATAAGGTATTGACTGTCCAATATCTCAGTCATGAACCCATTCCCCCCTGGTGAGCTTGTCTGCAAGGCACTCTCCCCCCCCCAGCTGTAAATCTGGTGGGCAAGGACCTGGCTCCTGCCCCATTGCCATACTTAAGTTGTTATTGGACAAAGGAGAACCATTCGTACAAGGTACTTGCTGTGTTACATGATTGACTAAATCAATTGAATCCTGAGTGGAGTGCAATTAGTGCAATTTATACTGCTCCTCCACCCTGGGTGAAGGGGTAACAGGGGCTTGAGTTTCCTGGGGACATGGATGATCTGAGGGGGATTGCCCCCCTTGCTTTGGACTTTGCCATGAGGTGTGAAGGAAGTCCTCAATCGTAGATTGCTTGCCCCTGGCTCGGGCCCTGGTTGTCATCCCCTGGGCCTTCCTCTTTTTCGGCATTGCACCTGCACCTGCTGGTCCCAGTATGCCCCAGCTGAATCTGTCGCAGCCTGTTTCGGCTGATATATAGCCTGTGGCTGCGACTCCCTCAGGCACTATTTCTTTCCCACCCACCTGGCTCTAGCCCAGACTCACCTCCTGAACCAGGCCAAGCAGCCCCTATGCCCCTGTGGACCTCAAAGGGCCTCAAAGTGCTGCACCCTTTGGCCACGGCCACCAGTTTGCAGCCTGCGGCGGAGCCACCGATGGGTTCCTTAAATGGGTTCCTGGAGCTTCCGGTTACAGGTGAGTCGGGGTGGGGAAGGGGGTTCAGTTCAAGCAACCCCACGGCCCCCAACTCACTCAGCCCTCAGTTCTTGTCTCCCGCAGGTGCTCTGAAGCTGGAAAACAGACTGCCCGTAGGAATGACGGCGGCAGCGGAGACAAGCGGACTTCATCCTAGCAGCGGCCCCAGAAAAAGGCTACAGGTATTGGGGACTGCGCAAAGAGGGGCAGCTGGTGGGTTCCTTAAATGGGTTCCTGGAGCTTCCGGTTACAGGTGAGTCGGGATGGGGGAAGGAGTTCACTTCAAGCAACCCCACATGGAGATAAGTCCTCGAAGTCCAGCTGTCAACACCTCACAATAACCAGCAAAAGGGGGGACACCACCACCACCTTAGCCCCGGTAATGGCCCCGACAACGGTCGACACCCTTAGGTGTCGCCCAAGGGCTGACTCCCCAGGGGCCCCAGCCTTTGGATATATATACCTGCAAAGGGAGAGTAGCCAATGAGGGCTAGGCAGTCCACTCCACCCCTAGCTTCTCCCTCCTAAGGCTGCTGGACACACAGGCCACCAGGCACCTCTGTGATCCCAAGGGGTCCCGTTCCAAGCGACTTCATGGGGAGGTGGCAGTTGTAGAGGTTGTGGGTGATAGTTCCCCGGAGGAGGAGGAGCCCTCTTCCACTCCTACTGCAACTGCTACCACTGGGCCATCTCGTAACAGTGGTGAAACCACCCCCCGGCCCCAGAAGAGGCAGAGGAAGAGTGCTAGCCACTCATCCCAGCCCACTGCTTCCCTGTCATTGTCCTCCCAGCAGACTGTAACTGCACTCTGGGAGAGGAGGCAGTCATTTGCACCCAGACACCCCCGGGCTGTGACCATCACCAAGGCAATCGCAGAAGTGATTGCCCTGGATGAGCGGCCATTCAACCTTGTTGAGGGTGTAGGTTTCAAGCGGCTGCTGAATTTGCTAGAGCCACGGTACAGTGTCCCTTGTTCAAAACCTTCCTCGCGAAGGTTATCCCGTCTCTGTATGGGAGGGTGAAGTCCCAGCTCCTTGCAGAGTTCTCACGCATGGAGGGGGCCATTGTACATTTTACCATGGACCTGTGGACTAGCCAGAGTGCGGTCCATGCCTATATGTCGTTGACCACACACTGGTGGCAGATGTCACCAGTTGCTGTCACCAGCGCAGCAAGGAATACCAGCAGCAGCACTGGAGGAGCAGTGACCTCTGGAAAGACACGCTGGGCATTGCTTCATGCCCAGGTGTTTGACAGGGAGCACAAATCAGACCAAATCCTCGAGGTGATAAACTCCATGCTGGGTAGGTGGACGCACGCTAAGGGTTCTAGCTTCGAGGTCAGTTAATTTGTAACCGATAATGCCCATAATATGGTTGCAGCCATCACTCGTGGCAGCTACACCCACATTTGCTGCGGTGTGCACATTCTGAAACTGGTGGTTCAGAATGCCATCACTGGGACCGAGGCCATCAGAGCCATCCTTGGAACTGCCAGGAAGATTGCCGGTTTCTTCCACCGGTCAGTTTCAGCCAGCTGGGCATTGCGAGAGAAGCAGGAGTTGGGCTCCCCTCTTCACCGGCTGATTCAGGATGTAGTTACAAGGTGGAACTTCACCTTTTTTATGCTGCAACCACTCCTGGAGCAGAAGGAGGTCCTGCATGTCCTATGCTTGTCGCGGAGCATTGGGGCAACACCACTGTCCGGGGAGGAGTGGACAGCGGTGGAGCAGCTGATGCAGGTTCTGGAGCCGTTTCACGTTGGCACGGTGGAGCTCAACTCAGAGCATTCCAGTCTGTGCCAGGTGTTACCGCTTTTAATGATCCTGCAGCGACGAATGCAAGCCTTTATTTCTCATGCTGACCTTTGTGAGTCTGTGAGGGCGCGGACAGTGGCATTGGTCGATGAACTTAAAAGACGTTTCAACATCTTGGTAGGAAGTCGACCACATTTCCTGACAGCGCTACTCAACCCACGGGTTAAGAGAAAATTTGCTGCACTCATCGTTCCCTTCACGAGCTACAGGGCCGAGCTCATCAATGAGGTGTGGCGGTATTGCCAAGTGCAGCGGTCCCCGCAGCATGCGGCAAGTTCTACTGCTCCTACAGGGGTTGCAAGTGTGGGCCAGTCCTCCATGACTCTTTCAGGGCTGTGGGAATGGGTGGAGGAGGATGCAGGACCTACATGTGAACCGGAGGAACAGGATATTGCAAACACCTATATTTTGCAATATCTTGCCGAGCCCCCATGCCCTGTATCCACCGAACCCATGGCCTACTGGTCCTTGAAGATCCATGTGTGGCCCCCACTTGCAAAGGTAGCAGTGCGATACATCTTGTGTCCTCTTATGAGTGCATCCTCGGAGCGGGTGTTCAGTGTGGCAGGAGACATTGTTACCCCACATCGCACCAAAATGGACCCAAAGACAGTGGAAGAGTTGGTCTGTCTCAAGACTAACCTTCCCCTTCTTGGGTTCCTGGAGGGCAATACCTTTGACTGGGGGACATGATGTGATTGCCCAGCCCCAGGGAATATCCTCTCCGGCTACCTTCACTCCCCTGCACCTGTGCACATCCTGACAAGACTCAGGCAATTACATCGGCCTGCAGCTTGGTCAGCGGTGTCATTGATGAGCTCAGAGCAGCAGGTGACCTTGGTTTGCACAGCCAGCCAGCATGGCACCCACAGCAGGGCGATATCCCAGTCCAAGCACTCCACCAGGGAAAAGTAGTAGGAAAGCTACTACTTATTCCCATATATTGCCGGCCCACAAGTTGCCTCCTTCGATCCCATTCCACCAGGAAGAGCAAAGAGTCATTTATCGGGGGAAATAAGGGCCCCAGCAGGGCCCTTCACCTCACACACACACTGGAGTGGAGCGCCCCAGCAGGGCTAATCCATTGCACTCTGTCCTCGGAGTCTGAAATTGAATGCCCCGGCACGCACGCACGCACGCACGCACGCACGCACGCACGCACAGAGAGAGAGAGAGAGAGAGAGAGAGAGTCTGGAATGGAATGCCCCAGCAGGGCCCCTCACTCGCTCACACACACACCAGTACACAACACAATACACATCAGCCTGACATGCGTGGGGTGGCCGGCCCCGCCCCCAGGAAGACATGCAGAGGGCTTTGGGAGGGCGGAACATCTTCCGGGGGGGGTGGGCCGCTCCCCAATTATGCACACTGGAGCATGGCCATTGGCACAAGCGCACAACTGCACTCTGCCTAAGCTCCAGCCCGGTCCCCTTCAGCCATCTGATGTGTCCCACCACCACCATCACTACACCTCCAGACACGGTAGGACTCCAGTCCCATGGGTTTTTAAAAATTAAAATAATTCCATAGGCTTGAGTCCTT
Organism: Sphenodon punctatus; assembly: GCA_003113815.1. NCBI lineage: Eukaryota > Metazoa > Chordata > Lepidosauria > Sphenodontia > Sphenodontidae > Sphenodon > Sphenodon punctatus. The sequence goes on along the minus strand of QEPC01014555.1, from coordinate 616,807 downwards.
CTGTGTCAGAGGCTCGAGCAACGCAGCTATGGGACCTCATCTGGAACAGACTGGACCACAATGGCAAAAGATGAATGCTTACTGCCAGCCACCCCCAATGAGTGTACTGCATGATGCAATGGGGTTCTTTTTCCTCAGCGGGTGTTTCTGATGAGCCTCTGAAGAGAAAGGGTCCCTGTGTGTCTCTGTAGCCTAGCCTGTGGATTTGAAATAAAAATCATTCTACACCCTGGAATCTGACTGTGTCAGTCTAGGTCTAGAGAACTCCTGCAATGACATTGGACTCAGGAATGGTGGAAGAATAATTGAATATGTTACTGTCAGGCTCCGGAGTCAGAACCTAGAGGAAAAGATGAGGCAAGGCAAAAGGGGAGCCACAGGATTAGCAAGGGAACCTCTCAGCTGCTCTCTGATATCCAGGAGATAAAGCACTCCGCATAAGTACCAGCCAAGTTGGTCTAGGAAGGCATATGACTCATCATCGAGGTGGAGGGACAGGGAAGAAACACACAGGGCCGGGAACTGGAAGACAGGGATCAAGGGATCAACACAGGGGAAGCGGGAGGCAACAGGGGAAGCCAGAGGCAAGGGAAGCCAGAGGCCGAGGCAACGAGGGAAGCCAGAGGCTAAGGGAAGCCAGAGGCCGAGGCAACGAGGGAAGCCAGAGGCTAAGGGAAGCCAGAGGCCGAGGCAACGAGGGAAGCCAGAGGCTAGGGGAATCCAGAGGCCGAGGCAACGAGGGAAGCAAGAGGTGAGGGGAAGCCAGAGGCTGAGGCAACGAGGGAAGCCAGAGGCGAGGCAATGGGGGACCCTCCACTGGGGTGGGAGGATCCCACGAATGGGAAACCTTGCAGGGGGAACTGGGCAAGTGCTCGCCCTAAGCGGGAAATGCACTAAGGCAGACGCTCACACAGAGCAGGAGGGAGGAACTAAGGCAGATGCTTACACAGAGCAGGAGGGAAAGGAGCAGAACCTAAGCTCACACAGAGCTGGAGGGACAAGGAACAAAGCCTGAGCTCACACAGAGCTGGAGGGACAAGGAGCAGAGCATGGGGCACACACAAGGCAGGGGGAACAAGCAAGCATGGGGCACACACAAGACAGGGGGAACAAGCCAGTCTTACCATATGCAGAGGGGACATGCACAGGAGTCACGCATACAACATAGAACACAAGTACTCTTCCGTTACTACAGACAGGAATGGGATGGGGGTAAGAGACATTGCTCCACCAGCTTCCTGTGGCCGCACCAAGACTTAAATACTTCCTGTGGCCAATCAGGAAACTGGGAGGCAGGACTAAGGTAACTGTCTACAGCTAGGAAGGGGCATGACACACAGGGAGCAAGCACACAAAGGAAACAGAAGGGGGACAATCCAACACCCTCACAAGCCCACCAGGTGGTGCAGGGTGCTGGACAGGCTCTCCAGCACCTCAGGGGCCATGGGTTCAAGGCTGGGCTGTGACAGTACCCCCCCAAGCCCCTCCCCAGGGAAACCGTCCCATTTTCCAGACAGGGAGGACGATGGCAGGGGATAAATGGGGTGCATCATCAAGGGAAAACACAATGGGCACAAAAGGTGAGGGGACCTAAATAGAGAGCCCACCCACTCCCACAGAGTGGGTTGGGGCACATAAAACAGGGGCAGGAGAAATGGATAGGAGCCGGGGTATAAAGGGACTGGACAGGGGACAAAAGGCAAAGGACGAACAGAGGGGCTCCTACCAGGCATGACTATACAGCAGACACAAAAACATACTTCCAAGAAGGCAAATGGGACACAAAAACTAGGCGTGGAGACAACATGGTAATGGGGGACAGACAAAGTGCAGATAACTACAGGTACAGGGTATGAGAGACCAACCCCAACAAGACATGGACAAACGGGGTGGCCAACAGGACAATCAATAAGGACCTGTAGCAACCGGCTAAATACGATGTTGGGCAAATGGGGAGGGGTATAAGATAGTCTGGACCAGGGATAGGACTGTTTGGGCATGAGACAAAGTATTTTGTACAAGGCACAACATAGGCAGCACAAGTGTCCAAGGCGGCGGGGCGCCAGGTCCAGGGTTGCTTGGAGAGGGAAGAGAGTGT
>QEPC01014555.1:592715-604553 GCA_003113815.1 Sphenodon punctatus | reverse complement strand
ATGATCTATAAAGCCCTATACGGCCTTGGCCCCTCATACCTTAGGGACCGCCTCGCCCTTCGCGCCCCGGAACGGCTCCTGCGGTCTGCCGGGGGTGCCCTCCTGGAGGTCCCCCGTGTTAAGCGGGGGGCCACGATGGAGCGAGCATTCTCTGTGATAGGGCCGCGGCTGTGGAACTCCCTTCCGGAGGAAGCTCGCCTGGTCCCAAGCCTTTTGACATTTCGGCGGAACTGTAAGACCTGGCTGTTTGCCCAGGCCTTTGGGAGGGAGGGTGGGGGGGTGATTTTAATCCCCCACCCATGTATTTATTTATTATTGTTTTCTAGCCCTGTTTTATTGATGTATTTTATATTTGTATTTTAAATGAATTTTAATTGTTTTTATTATTGTTGTTAGCTGCCCTGAGCTGCATTGCAGGAGGGGGCGGGATATAAATCTGAAAAAATAAAAAAAAAAATAAAAAAAAAAAAACCCATTGCGGAGGTTATCCTCCACATATTGTCGTAGCACCTCTAGCTCTGGAGTGAATAGGGTGTAGATTCTGCCAAATGGTGGCTCCTTGCTGGGAAGGAGGTCTATGGGACAGTCATAAATACAGTGAGGGGGGAGGTCTGCCGCTTGCGTGGGGCTAAAGACATCTGCGTAATCCTGGTATTCCTTCAGTAAGGCAGCGGGTCTCGAGCTCCCGCAAATCAGTGTGGTAGGGCGTGGAATTCCTGGGGCTGGACAGTTGCAAGTTTGCACACAGTAGGAGGACAGAAAACTGAGACGAGGTGTACTCCAGTCGATACTGGGGTTGTGCTGGGTCAACCACGGGAGGCCCAGCACTACAGGAAACATGGGGGTGCACATGACATTAAATGCAAGTTGTTCCTGGTGACTTCCTATAGTGCAGGTAAGGGTCGAAGTTTGGGAGGTCACCGGCCCAGACACTAGGGGAGATCCATCTATGGAGTGCACCATCTCAGGCTGAGCTTTGGGTTCTAATGGAAGAGTACTCTCCTGGGCCCAGTGGAGATCAAGGAAGTTCCCTGATGCTCCTGAGTCAATCAGGGCCCACACCACCTGGGATCGGTGGGGTGTAATTTGGAGGGTAAGGGGTACCTGAAAGGGCATGTCCGATGTCTGTCGGGTGGAAGAGATTTGTTTCATGGCCAGGATGGTCCCTTGACATCCCGACCCTTGGTGTTTCCTCAGTCCCGTCGGGCAGGAGGCAAGGAGGGGTATTCATGGATGAAGTGGTTCAAGCCCCCACCGTAGAAGCAGGCACAGGCCTTGCGCCATCTCTCCCACGCTTCGGGGGATAGGGGTCCACGAGAGGCCCCGAGTTGCATTGGGTCAGGCTCATTTGAGGTGGCTCCTTCGGGGCTGGATGGAATAGGCACCGGAGGTCGAGGAGGGAAACTTCGTATCTCCTGCTGTCGCTCGCGTCGCCGCTCTGCCAAGCAATCTTATATTTGCAAGGCCAAGTTGTCTAACTTTTCCCATGTTTCCGGGAGGGCCGTATATGCCAGCTGGTCCTTAATTTTTCACTCAGTCCCCGGAGGACGTCGTTGGGCCATTGGAGATCCAATGCCAATTGCTGAAACTGTGTGATGTACTCAAGCAGGTTGCCCTTATCATCATTGGGCCCTTATCATCATTGGGTGGCAAGCACCAGAGCAGATCTATGCCCCTCTGCTCACCACCCAGACCACACACACTCGTTCACCCACGGGGGGGGGAAGGCCAGTGAGGGGGTGTGGGGAGGGCAAGGTAGTGACCCAGGCAAGAGGGGGAAGGGATAATCCACTTACGTCGTCCAGGGGAAGGAGGCCCCAGGAGTGGGGGGGGGGGATCAGACATGGTCACACAACACACCTCTGTCACACTCACAACTGTACACGGGGAAGGAGGAATCAAGGAAGTCACTCGCTACACGCAAGTCACAAACGCTGGTATTTCAAAGGGTCTCTTGCACATAGGACCAGCTTCTCACAGGGATTACCGGCGCTGGGTGCTTCCCAGCGCCAGCTCTTATACTGTAGGCCCCACCCCCAGCTGAGCCCACAGCTGCGCTGAGCGACGCAGGTCCCGCCCCCGCACAGAGGCTTCCCTGCAGCGCTGTCATGAAGCTGCGTCACCCCTACCAGCCCCGATAGCTGTAGCAGGGCCGGCGGCGTGACCTGGGCTGGGCTGAGGGCATCAGGAGAGGTTGCGGGGGCATCGGGATTGACTGTGGGGGTGGGTGTCCTGGGGGCCCCCTGCTCCTAATAGCTATATGTGTAAAACATATATCTCTTTGTAAAGTGTCAGGTACATTGCTGGTGCTATATAAATGTTTGCTAATAATACTAATACTAATACTAATACTAATCATAATCTATATTACCTATCTATATATAATGTACAGGGGGGAGAAGGGCAGGGAAAAGGAGAAGGTAAAATGAAGGGTATGAAGAAGGAAAGGTTTTGGTGGTAATACAATGAGGGCTAGGGAGGGGTTTTGTGTGTGCAAGCACCACAGTTCTGTAAACACAACCTGACAAGCAGAGCTCTCACAGAACAGAGAGAAAAAGCCTGGTCCTCCTATTATAAAGGGTTGCAGTGACCTCCTCCAGAGCCCCCCTGATTGGTTGTGGGAGGCAGCAGGCACTGAGTGTCGTGAGACTGCTGGGGCCTGCTTTCGCTGCTCATTGGTCAGCGATACATCCATCAGATACTGTTGAGCTGCTCACCCCCCCCCTTAACACAGGCACAGTTCAAGAGTTCAACCTTGTTTAGGGCCCCAAGAGGCTTGTCTGTTACCTCATCCCCCTCCACATTTTCCCTCCAAAACCCAACTCCCACAGCACTAATAATAACAACGACATTATTGTTTTCATTATCATCATTATTCTCAGTTGTCGTTTTCGTTATTGCAATAATGAAAATGAAAACAACCATTTTCGTTATTGTTATTGTAATAACGAAAACGACATGCAAACCTCAAGTGTCTTGAGTTCCTGGTGACCATTTAAGGTCTGTTCCAGGTCTATGGCTCTTTATTCTTTCTCTTGTAGAAGAGAAAAATAAAGCTGTTGTGCACAGCAAGAGTGGGACTATGCATAAGATCAGTGGTGGGAAGAGTCAAAGGGCATTTTTTAAATGATCACCATGGGGTGGGGTGGTCCATGGCCCCTGAGTGGTATGACTGTGGGACACTCACACACGCAATGTGCGTGGGAAGCACTTTAAATGAGCAGCTCCCAACATGGCTACCCCATTTACAGAGGTGGCCACCTTGGCCCACACAGGGCACTCCAGATTTTTCAGGAGTGCTCTGTGCGTGGCCATGAGTGGCAACTGCATGGATCAGGGGAGCATGCCTCCCATGCACCACCGTCACATGAGGACATGTGGATGGTGGGGGGCCTTGCATAGATGTGGCATCTCATTTAAAAACACCCAGATTTATGACATCTCTCTTCATTCCACCTCACAGGCAAAATAGATGATGCTGTCTCTCTCTTTAGCAAGAGGCAGGGAGGCTGTTGAAAAGCACCATCTTGGAAGCCCAGATTACATGCATCCCACAAGTTAAAAAAGGTAGCAGGAGGACTAAATGTCTACCACTGTGGCTAAATGGAGACGCAAAGGAGGCTATTAGAACCAAAAAGACATCCTTTAAGAAATGGAAAGCTAGCCCCAATGAGGAAAATACAAAGGAGCATAAACACTGGCAACGTAACTGTAAGGTGCTAATAAGGCAGGCCAAGAAAGAATTTGAAAGGAGACTTGCTAAAGAGGCAAAAACAAATAATAAAACCTTTTTCAAGTATATCAGAGGCAAGAAGCCTGCTAGGGAGTCGGTTGGGCCATTAGATGACCAGGGAGTAAAAGGGGCACTCAGGGAGGACAAGGACATTGCAGAGAAGCTAAACGAGTTCTTTGCTTCGGTCTTCACTGCGGAGGATGTTGGGGAGATACCCACGCCGGAACCCTACTTTGTAGGTGATGAATTGGATGAACTGTCACAAATCAGCGTGACCCTGGAGGAGGTTCTAGAGCAAATTGACAAGCTTAATACGAACAAATCACCAGGGCCAGATGGTATTCACCCCAGAGTTCTGAAGGAACTCAAATGTGAAATTGCAAACCTACTAGTAGTAATTTGTAACCTAACGTTGGCATCTGGCACTGTACCTGAGGACTGGAGGGTGGCAAATGTAACCCCAATATTTAAAAAGGGATCCAGAGGTGATCCTGGAAACTACAGACCGGTAAGCTTGACGTCTGTGCCGGGCAAAATGGTGGAAACTATCATTAAGAACAGAATCACTGGGCATATTGATAAACATGGCTTAATGGCAAAGAGTCAGCATGGATTTAGCAAAGGGAAGTCATGCCTCACTAATCTCTTGGAATTCTTTGAGGGCGTAAACAAGCATGTGGACAGGGGAGACCCAGCAGATATAGTGTACCTGGATTTCCAGAAAGCTTTTGATAAGGTCCCACATAAACGACTCTTGAGAAAATTAAAAAGCCATGGGATAGGAGGTAGTGTTTTGCTATGGATTGGTAACTGGTTAAAGGATAGGAAGCAAAGAGTGGGACTAAATGGCCAGTTTTCACAATGGAGGGATGTAAAAAGTGGTGTGCCCCAAGGATCTGTACTGGGACCAGTTCTTTTCAATGTATTCATTAATGATCTGGAAAAGGGTGTTAAGAGTGAGGTGATCAAATTTGCAGATGACACCAAGTTATTCAGAGTAGTCAGAACACGAGCAGACTGTGAGGAGCTGCAGCAAGATCTTACAAGACTGGGTGCCTGGGCATCTAAATGGCAGATGAGATTTAATGTGGACAAGTGCAAAGTGATGCACATTGGGAAAAATAATCCAAATTATGAGTACACAATGCTGGGTACTAAGCTAGGAGTTACCACTCAGGAAAAGGATCTGGGAGTGATTTTGGATAATACACTGAAATCCTCAGCCCAGTGTGCCGCAGCGGTCAAAAAAGCAAATAGAATGTTAGGAATTATTCGCAAGGGAATAGAGAATAAAACTGAGGATGTCATAATGCCTCTATACAAATCAATGGTGCGACCGCACCTTGAATATTGTGTGCAGTTCTGGTCGCCCCATCTCAAAAAAGACATAGCGGAACTAGAAAAGGTACAGAGAAGGGCAACAAAAATGATCCAGGGTATGGAACAGCACCCGTATGAGGAGAGGCTTGATAGGTTGGGGCTCTTCAGCTTGGAAAAGAGACGGCTGAGAGGAGATATGATAGAGGTCTATAAAATCATGAGTGGTGTGGAACTTGTAAACAGGGAATGGTTATTTACCCTCTCAACTAGTACTAAAACTAGGGGGCACTCCATGAATCTCATAGGTGGCAGAGTAAAAACAAACAAAAGAAACTATTTTTTCACTCAGCGTACAATTAGGTTGTGGAATTTACTGCCAGGGGAGGTGGTCAAGGCCAGCAGTATAGCTGAGTTTAAAAAAGGGTTGAACAAGTTTCTGGAAGATAGTTAATTAGCAGCTATTAGCCAGATAGGATTGAGGAACAAAACCCTTTACTGTGTCAGGAGCCTGGGGATGACCCACAGGGAATTGATAGCATGGTGACCTGTTGGGTGCTTCTCCCAGGCCCCCGTGACTGGCCACTGTCGGAGACAGGATGCTGGGCTCGATGGACCATTGGTCTGACCCAGTATGGCACTTCTTATGTTCTTATGTTCTTATGAGTGCAGAGGAGATTCAACCCCTGCAGCTTTATTGCTCTCCAGGTTGGGTGTGTACGCTCCCCTCCCCACAATGACACACATGGGAAGATACAGTCAGACCTTTGGACATAATCCTGTTGTCAAGAGAACACTTTGCAACTGTACTAGGATGTTTGGGGTGCAGGATGCAGGTGCTGAGGCCTATGGCAGAGGCTGTGATGTGGACTGGCACTACTATTGTGTTCCATGCAGCATGTGTATTGCTGGGACCCACCTAGGCTTCTTTTTTACCCTGTATTCCTCATAGAGCCCTAGCAGTTACCATTGAGACCATAGTCTGATAGCAGATAGCACTATTACGTTCCCCTGGTCTGCACTACAAGTTCCCCCACCTCTGACAGTGGGTACTTTCAGACGTTACGAGATCATGCTCAACCACAGTCAATACCCTGTGGTGGGGAATGGTCCCGTAACGTCTGTTGGGGAACCGGAAGTTCCCCCCCAGATGTTTGCCACGGTCAGTCGCGGCGGGGAATCACATTCACCACGCGGTCGGCTGAACCGGCGGGGCCGGTGCTGATCGCGTGATGAATGCAATTCCCCGCCGTGATGAAGGGACCCATCTTGTCTGGACAGAAACCATGGCCCGGAATTCCCTGCAGGATTCCGAGTTGTGGTCAATTCGGGTGGGCGCTGTGGCCGCATCGGCCGCGGCTCCCGCCCGTCTCCCCAGAGGGCGGGCGGCGGGGGAGATTGGGGGGGAGGGACTGAGCAGCCGCACGTTGCACTGCAAGGCCCCGCCCCCTCCCCGATTCCCCGCCGGGATCAGCCATCTGTTGGACGTGCTGGAGTGATCCTGGCGGGGAATCATTTGGGTGATTCCGGGATGGGGCGAATGCCGCCCCGTCTCATCTGAAATCACCCAGCATGTCTGTCAAGAAAGTTACTAATCGAGGCTTTCAGACTGAGGGTGATAGAGAATTCTCCCCCTCCCCAACAACTGGTGCCCCTGGTTAATCACACTCACCCCCCCCCCAAAGACCACATCAGTACCCACCACAGCTCAGTGCTGACAGCTGATTCCAAACTCTGTGCCTTCTGTGACCCTGAGCCCCGCTACACCAAGGCTGAAACTTACATGTTCAGTGTGGGAGTGGAGGGGCCGATTTAATTGGCTCTGTCATGAGGAAATATGAGTTATGAATTATGATATGGTATGTAATCTATGGGTGATTTCAGATGTTACGCGGTCCCAATTCACCACAGTGGATTCCCAGCAGGGGTGAACTGAACAACCACCCCCCGTGGTCAAAAAAAGCCCCGAACAGACGTGACGGGACCGGGACCACGGCAGGGAATCAGGCAGGCAGATCACGGGCCGGGGCAGCGCAACAGACATGACGCCGATTCCTGGCTGTGGTCAAAACACCCAGAAGGTGCCGGGTCAGCCCGTCCTGGCTGCTGCTGCTGCTGCTGCTGCTGCTGCTGTTGTCCCTCCACCACCTCCAGGTGCAGCACGACTGCCTCCTCCCCCGCCCGTGCCTCTACCGCCACCTCCTCCACCTCCTCCTCTTCCCGTGCTCTCTCGCCCTCCGCTCGCCTCTCCCTTCCACCTCACTCCATCCCACCCCGTCCCCCTGCTGCTGTGTGCCCTTTAAATCTCCCTCTGCTGCCTGTGTTGTTGCTGGTTGCCTGGCCTTTGATGCTGCGTGCTTAGTCCCAGGCTGGGAATCATTTCCTTTGACTCTGGATGGTGGTTGCTGGCCAGATGTTACTTTTTGTTGGTTCCCGTCGGGAATCTCTTTGACCACGCTTTCGGTGATGGTCCGGTGGGGAGCTCCGGAAGTGTGGTTGATTTTGACCCCATGTGGGTATTGACTGTGGTGAACATCTGGCGGCCGCTGAACAGACGTTCATGGCGCTTTGGCCCCGCCGCGGGATTGACCGTGGTTCACTGTGGTTGAGCATGATCTTGTAACGTCTGAAAATACCCTATGTATTGGTGTATTTCTGAAATTGTTTTATGACACCTAAAGGTGTTTGGTGTCTATATGGTTTGTACCAAATATTACCTATTGGAATAGTTAAACATTGGGTGATTTCAGACGAGACGGGGCGGCATTTGCCCCGTCCCGGAATCACTCTTCAGATTCCCCGCCAGAATCAGCCCGTCACGTCCAACAGACCCCATGATTCCGCAGGGAATCCGGGAGGGGGATAGGCCGCGTGGTTCAATGTGCGACTGCACAGTCCCGCCCCCCCATGTTCCCCTGCCGCCTGCCCTCTGGGGAGACGGGCGGGCGCCGCGGCCAATGCGGCCACAGCGCCCACCCGAATTGACCATGGCCTGGAATCCTGCCGGGAATTCTGGGCCATAGTTTCCGTCCAGACGAGACGGGCCCCTTCATCGTAGCAGGGAATTGCATTCACCACGCAATCGGCGCCGGCCCCACTGGTTCCGCCGATAGCATGGTGAATGTGATTCCCCACCACAATTGACCGTGGTTAACATCTGGGGGGGAACTTCCGGTTCCCCAACAGACGTTACGAGGCCATTCCCCACCACACTGTCAGCCGCCGCCGCCAGCTGTCCTTGCAGCGGCGACTTTCCAGGACTAGGGGCCCCACAAACCAGGACGCAGGAAGGCAGCCCAGTCCCGGCACAACGCAAACAGCTGGGAGGGCAAAGAACGCAGCGGGGCCACGGCCCCCGCTGTGCCGCTCCGAGCGCATGCAGAAACGAGCGGAGGCACCAGCGGCGGACGCAGCTCACACAGCTGATTACAATGTAGCAGAACCACGCCCCCCCCGCGTCGCTCTGAACGTCTTCGCACGCACGCAGGGGGCGGAGCTGGCCTCTTATCAGTCAGAGGCTCAGAGAGCTCTGTGCCGGTAATCAGAGCGAACGCTTGTGGAGAGACTGGCCCCCATCTGAAAGCTAAGTGAATTGAACCCTTGTATCCTGCTTGTTGTGATTCCCCCTGAGACTGGTTCCTCGTTCCCCCCTCCTCTTCCCTTATACCCGGTGTGACTCGGTCTAGGAATTTCTGTGGCAGCATGTGTGTGAACCTCCTCCCCTACCCCTGGTCAGCAAGGTGGGTGAAAGGGCCTTCGGGCCAGCGTGCAAGCCTCCCCCCCCCTCCTGGGTTACCATCCCTTTCCCTGCAGTGTGAGAGTTCCTGGCCCTTGTTGTCACCCCTACCTGGTCCCCTCCCCCTGGATCCCGTCACATCTTCCCCCCACTGCTATCGTGCCCTTCCCCAGTGGTGAGGAAGTTACTGTGTGGATCCTTTTATGGTTAAATGCTCTGAGCCCTATGATGATAGGGGCCTATGCTCTTGGTGCGAAAGCATACTGAGCGGCCCACATACTATCCTGACGGGCAACTGGGGCCTCTACGTAACATCCAGAGCAGTGTGCGTGCACAGGGTGTGTGGGTTTTTCCCCTCCTTTCCCCTTCCCACTGACACACAGGTATTGACTGTGGTTGAGCGTGGTCTCGTAATGTCTGAAAATACCCATTAATTGTAAGAACTAAAGGAAAAGTTATGAACTTTTCTTGCCTGGAGTATATAAAATTATATTGGAAGATAATTCAAGATGCCTTAGCCAGATGAATCTATCAGGCTGTTCTTATACAGAGACAATAGTCAAATCTCCAATGGGCAGGTATAACACTGGCAGATTCCAGTGGAAAGTTACTAGGCATACAAACTACTAAAAGTGTACTTGACCAGCTTCAGGAGTCATTCTACAGTTTTCTTTTACCAGCATGTGAAGATCATCAGACAGCCTATCTTGCCAACATAGCAGACAGAATCTTTGCACTTTGATTTTCAAGTCTGATCAGAATTGGTTAAGATTTTGAGAACTTTTGATTTGGGTAAGAGTTTAGCTAGGGAAACTTGTAAGTCAGGCTAGTATTGTGTATTGTTTCTCTTTTATTTCATTTATGTAACTTTTGTAAATGCTCTGATCCTTCATGGACAACCTTTTAGTAAACTCTTTCTAAGCTGGTGTCTGTGTTGCTGGATCTGAGAAAAGAACAGTCTTAGGCAATTCTCAGTCATCATACTAGGACGGACCTGACCCATTTAAAAAATGTATGCGATGAAACTACCTCCAAGATACAGGTGATCACAAATTTACCCATGTAGGCTGGCACACTCTGGGACTGAGCAATAGCCATTGGCGTCTACTGGTGGGTAAACTGAGTTGTGACTGATCTGGGGCACTCAGGGAGAACTCAATGAATATTGAAAGCAGCTTTCCATGCCCTCCACACATCCCTGTTCATAGTGTAACTGTTCCTGCAGTAACTGAGCAGCAGCAGGAGAGCTGTGAGCATCTGGCAGGCTCCTTGCACTGACCAGGGGGACCATTTTACCAACAAAGCTCTTTCAGTTTGATCCTTGCCTGGGCACAAGGGCAGGGATGCATAAAGCCTCATGATACTACCAAGTGGAGGTCCAAGGTACACAGGGCAGGAGAGGCCAAAGGGGCTGATGCTGAGCCCATACAGAGTGCCAGACTCCTTCTCCCACCCCAGAAGCCTCGTCTGTCATGTGGTTCCCCTTGGTTCTCTCTGCTGTTGACTATTTAAGGCAAAGCGCTGCACAGGATGTTAAACAAAACCCAGCTCTTCTTGTTTTAAATAACTCGCTGGGACTAAACAGTGCAAGGCAGAAGCCTATAAATCAGGCATTGCCAGGCACAAGCAGGGGGGCTGCCCAGAGTCCCTGAACTTCATCACATCTCAGCAGATCATGATTCACATGCCTTCTATTTTGTGCTTCCCAAAATGGGAACAGCTCCCTTCCACTGGAGGCAGAAATGGCCCCCAGTGGAAGGGAGCAAGGAAGAGAACTACCTAAGCAGATTAAGGCCCACAGGGATGCAGGGGCAGCCAACGTGGTGGAAGCCAATGCTAGAGGGGGGGTTGCAGAGTGGATATCATGCCAGTGCATACACTTTGATAGGGGTTGCACTGACTGTCAGCACTGGAAGTTTCTATGCTGTGCTTGCTGCCTGGAGATGAGTTTTGCCTCGAAAATCTGAGCACAAGCTCTTCAGCGATTGGAGGCTCCAGCCAGAGACAAGACATCCTGCTTTAAAAATAATTTTCTCTCTCAACAAGAATAACTCCAAACATGACTGCCCTGTCCTGAGAAACAGCCCACAGAGCTTGGATGCATACGTAGGAACAGTGCCAGATCCATGAAAGCTGGGGCCCTGTGTGGAATGGTCGTGTGGGTCCCCCCATAACATAAGTATATGCTTGAAAGACACAAAAAAAGGAAAGTATTCCCATAATTAATTTTTGATGTTTTATATTAAACATAACATTCTCTTCAGGGCCAGGGCTCCTTGTGTTGCAGGGCCTGCAGGCCCATACATTATGCACCTGTTGTTTTTCTAGTTTTTTTCATGAGTCCTATATTTATATGAAGGCCCCCTTCCAAATCACTGCAGGTCCTCCACAGGCTGTAGCTCCCCATTTGAGGTTCATTGGGCCTGTATTTTACGCCAGTGTTTCTCACACTCACGTTGTCACTTCAAATATACTCACTAACCCCACGTATTGAGGACCCATGTGGGGCCCCTAACAAACGGGACCCTGTGCAGTCACACAGTGTGCACTTGCCTAGATCTGGCCCTGCCTAGGGAGAAGACCCTACTCAGCTAAATCTCAGAGGCACCCAGGGATTCTAGCGGCCATGGGGCATCACCACTGAACCCAGCCAACCAGCCCCTGCCTTGCATGCATGGTGGAAGGGGCTCGGTGCGGGCCTCTCTCAGGCTCAGAGAGGGAGCGGGAGGAAGAGGGAGAGGTAGATCTCCTGCCCCCTGGCAAATGAGAACAGAGAGAAGTTCCCTTCCCCATTCCCTCTTCAAAAGGGGGAGTGAATGAGAGACCTCGAGGAGCAGCAAAGGAACTGGCTTAGACTGTTTACTAGAGGTGGGACCCCGGGCCCATTACCGGCTACCGGATTTACCGGTTACCGGTTCTGCAAAAACCGGATTCCCGGATTAAATCCGGTATACCGGTACCAGATTTATTTCATTGAGTTCAATGGGGCGCTGTGTCCCCATTGAACTCAATGAAATAAATGAATTCCTTCCCCCTCCCCCTCCCAGGCTGC
>QEPC01014555.1:562454-582672 GCA_003113815.1 Sphenodon punctatus | reverse complement strand
TTTAACGTCCCCTCCTGCCCTTGCACGTCCAGACTATGCCAAACCTTTTACTCTGTTTTGTCATGAATCTGAAGGGTTTGCCCTTGGTGTTCTCACCCAACCCTTTGGCCATCAGAACCGCCCAGTTGCTTATTTTTCTGCCCGCCTTGATCCCGTTGCTAGGGATTTCCCCCCATGTGTTAAGGCTGTTGCTGCAGCAGCAGAGCTAGTGAACAAATCCTCTCCTTTGGTTCTTGGTCATCCCCTTACTGTAACTGTCCCTCATGGTGTGCATTCCTTACTTACTCACCGCCAATCTCAGCTCCTGTCACCGTCTCATTTAACTCGCTATGAACTTTCTTTGCTGGCTCCTGAAAATATCACACTTCAGCGTGTCTACTTTAAATCTTGCCTCTCTCCTGCCTGTCTCTGACTGCAAAAAAACCAACTCTTTCTCATGACTGTTTCCCTTGTTTCTCATTGCACCTCTCCTCATCCTGATTTAACAGACATGCCTCTTGCTCACCCTGATTGTCATTTGTTTGTTGATGGTAGCTGCTACCGTGACCACAAAGGGTTACATGTTGGGTATGCGGTTTGCATGCCCTACGCTGTATTGGAGCAAGGCTCCCTCCCCTCCCTTTGCTCAGCCAGCCAGCTGAACTGATTGCTTTAACCCATGCTTGTTTTTTGTCTGCCAATTTACGTGTCAACATTTACACTGACTCCCACTATGCCTTTGGTGTCTGTCACTCTTTTGGCACTATTTGAAAAAAACAGGGGTTCCTTACATCCTCTGGTGCCCCTATCTCTCATGAATCTCTTATCTCAGATCTTTTATCTGCTTTACTCCTTCCCTCTCGTGTGCTTTGACATATTATACATGTCAAAGCACACTCTACTTCTCATTCTTTTGAATCTCTAGGCAACAGATTTGCTGATCAGACTGCAAAACGAGCAGCAATATCTGGCCCTTCTCTCTGTCTCGTTGCTGCAGTTTCCCTTTCAGGTGACGCTGCTGCTGATGTTCCCTCCCTTGAAAATCTTGCTGCCCAACAAGCTGCTGCCCATCCCTCTGAACATCGCATCTGGATGTGGGCTGGCTGCTCCCCGGATTCTGATGGCATCATGCGCCACCCTGACGGATGTCCAGTAGCACCACGTGCCTTGGTGCAGCATTTGGCTCAAGTGTCTCACATAATGACACACTCTAGCAAAGGGGGGATAGCTGCAATGATTTCTGCCTCATGGTTTGCCCCTTTTGTTACTACTGAAGCTCGCTGTGTCACCCAATCCTGTGCCACCTGTCAAGAGTTCAACCCAGCTCGTACCCAGCCTTGTCGCTCATCCTCCCACCCATGGAGCGACGGGCCCTTCCAGAATCTCCAGATAGACTTTGCTGATTTGTTCCCAGCACAGGGCTACAAACACATGCTGGTGGTCATTTGCCTTTTCTCTGGTTGGACTGAGGCCTTCCCTTGCCGCCGGGCCACAGCCACCACAGCCGCCAAACACCTCCTCCGAGACTTTATACCACACTTTGGCATTCCCTTGTCCATTGACAGTGATCAAGGTTCACACTTACTGCAGACATTATAAAAATTCTTTGTGAAACATTGCGAATCCATCTTTTCTTTCACACCCCGTACCACCCACAGAGCAGTGGCATGGTGGAACGAAAAAACTCTGACTTAAAAAACAGACTTGCTAAAATAACTCATGAAACCGGTCTTAAATGGCCTGATGCCTTGCCTCTAGTACTCATGGCCATCAGAGCTACTCCCATTCGAAAACATGGACTCACCCCACATAAACTGGTTTTTGGGAGAGCCATGCGACTGGGCCTAGCCCCTACATCCAGACAGCAAAAAGATTTGTCTGGCCTTGATGACTCTATTACACAGTATGTTCTTTCTCTTTCCAAAACTTTGTCAACAGCTCGCCAGAGTGCCAAAGACGCCTATATTCCTTCAACCACGGAACCCTGCCATCCTTTCAAGCCAGAAGACTGGGTATTGTTGAAGGAGTTCAAAAGGAAAAACTGTCTAGCACCTCGTTGGACAGGCCCGCACCTGGTATTGCTTACTACTCACACTGCAGTGAAACTAGCAAACAAGAATGCCTGGATTCATGCCTCTCATTGCAGGAGGGCTGATGCTCCTCCTCCTGACAAAGACTAGCCCCCAACCTGTGCCTAAAGGTGTGAACTATCAGAACAAAATGTTTGTACTTTTTGTTAAGGGGGGTTTCCACAGCCCTCAGCACAACCCGAGTGAACAAAACTCACCTTGGGAAAGACGTTCTTTAGACTCTGCTAATACCTTTTTGTTAGTAATAGAACAGCTTCGCATTAATTTAAATGCATCCAACTTTTGGATTTGTGCCTCTATTCCTTCCCACTCCTTCGAGGGTATTCCTATGTATGCGTATCCGCTTAATTGCAGTGAATTAAAGTTCCCCGTGTACTCGGAGCTACCTCCGGATGCCACTTGGGCGGTAGTCAAACGCAACATTTCTGAATACATCTACATCAAACCCCCTCCCCCAGCCCCGTTTTGCCTGCGCTGTAATGGTATAGGGCAGTTTGTTGGTAAATCCACCTGCAATGCCACCATCGTCAAAAATGGGATTACATTCAATTTTAACAACATGTTTTTACCTGATCTCACTCCTACATACTTTAACCTAACAGGTTATTACCACCAAGCGTTTCTTAATGCACACACCTGCACCTGTGGAATTACTGCCCTGGTGGGCCACTATTTTGTGTGTGGCAACAAGGCCTATAAGCATCTTCCTGCAAACTTCCAAGGCTCTTGCTTTATAGGTACCATCTTCCCTGCCATCAGGCTGTCCTCCACTTTGCCCCAGGTTGGACACCGAAGGGAAATAACAGAGGCCCAACGTTATTGGGGAATAACCATCCCTGCTCTTGGAGTGGGCCTCACAATCCTAGAACTCAGACGAATTTCGAAGGTTCTAGAAGAAGTGGCTAACTTAACAGCTGACACCTTTCAAAGTATAGCCACTGAAATGGGCAGCATCAGGCAAATGGTTTTTCAGAATAGACTGGCCCTGGATTTTACCTTAGCTAGTAAAGGTGGGGTGTGTGCCTTGATAAAAAGTGAATGTTGCACTTACATACCAGACAATACTGATACCATTTTCCAAAACACACAGCACCTTAGATCTGCAGTGGCAAAGTTACATGAATCACAAGATTGGGGTTCGTTGTCCTGGCTCAATGATCTGTTTCCAGATATCCCAGGTTGGATCAAGCACATGCTGTTTTTATTATTTGCTGTCATTTTGGCCCTAGGCCTTTTCTTTTTACTGTGTAAACTGCTTCTTTGGTGTGTTAAAAGTTTAACTTCCTCCACCTCAAAATCTAGGCCTGCTCCCTTGTTTGCTGCTGTAACTCCGCCTGCTGTTTCCTTGCACAAGGGATTTCCCCAACTAGCCCCAGCAATTCCAAGACCCCGTATTACCCTGAGGGTTTGTACACAAAAGAGGTGGTTCATTTGGTGATACTTTTCTCTAAAGTATCAAAGGGAGGAATTGTGGTAGAAAAACCCATATTTCTGCTTGCCCCGTAGTAACCCTCCGCCATCTTAGAAATATTAAAGGCCTATAATTTTGTTTGACCTGTAGTTACCTTGCCATGTTAGAAATGCTTGCTTTGCCCTTTAAACAAGACAGGCTTTGCTTCTCTAACAAGACAGGCTTTGCTTCTTCTCACATAGATAAACCTCACTTTTGAAGATTACCCCTTTGCACATAAGGATGAGCCAAATTGCTCAAGAATACAGCTGGGTTCAGCGTAAATAAAGAACCTCCCTGATACTCCTCCATTCCACTGTAATCTCATCCCCAACCTGAACTTAAAAGTAAACTGTCTTTTCTCAAAATAATTACTTTGAAAGTTGTGCTGTAATCTGTTTTTCTGCGCAGAAGCGACAAGCCATGTAAGGGCTTTCCGCCCAAGGATTTCTGTATAAGAAAATGTATTGCCCTTTGTAGTGGTGCTCTGAATCCAAGGATTTCTGAGGCCCGCAGCGCTGCGTCTCTGCTAAATAAAGAACTCTGCTGTTTGAATCTGCTTCAGCCTCCTCGATTCACTATTCTACCCACGAGAAATCCACATCAGCGCCCAACTGGGTTCTGTTGGATTTTTGTACCAAATCTTAATGGCTCTGAGTGTGGAGGCTATATAATAACTTTAATATTCGGGAAATTAACCCCACCGTATGTTTTGTCAGTAAGGAGAACTGATTTACGTACTCTTTGATGGTTTTTTTGCCAAATAAATTGATTAATGCTTTTAGTTAGTTGTGTAAAAAAGGGTTTTGGTAACTGAATGGGTAATGCTAGTAAGTAATATAGTATTTTTTGAGTAGCATCATCTTTATAAGGTTTATACGGCCTAACCATGATCATTGAGTTGACTGCCAATTTTCCAGTTTAGTTTTGCATTCTTTTATCAGGGGTTTAAAGTTTGTTTGGTATAGATGTTTAAGTAGTTTGGTAATAGTTACTCCCAGATATTTGAATTCCCTGGAGTTTATCTTAATTGGAGAGCTTTGAGCTATCTCTTGTTGTTGCTGCAGCATTAAGCAGAACATTAGGGTTTGTGATTTATTTACATTTATTTTAAACCCAAATACTTCCTCATATTTCTCTATGGTGTTTAAGAGATATGGTATTGTCTCTGTGGGCTGTGAAAGATAAACTAACGCATCATCAGCATATAATGAGATTTTATATTCTTTCTCCCCAACCACTATCCCCTTAATTTTCCTCTCTTGTCGAATCATGGCAGCCAGTGGTTCAAGTGCTAAATCAAATAACAGGGGGGATAAAGGACATCCCTGTCTCGTACCTCTATATTATTGAAATGATTCAGTCAGTGTTCCATTTACTATCAATGCCGCTTGTGGTTTTTTGTAAATAATTTTTACCCATTCTAGAAATTTACCAATAATGCCCATGCTTTCTAATGTTTTGAATAAAAATCAATGTTCAGCATGATCAAAAACCTTGTCCGCATCGAGCGAGATCAAGGTAACTGGGGTCTTTTTTTGTGAATTTGGTGAATTAAGTCAATTGCTTTTCTGATATTGTCCTCACCATACCTGGCGGGGATGAATCCTGTTTGATGCAGTGGTATAATTTGATTAATGACTGAGGCTAATCTGCCATTATTTTAGTAAAAATATTGAAATCTGACTTTAGTAGGGCTATAGGTCTGTAGTTGGCACACTGCATTGCCTCTTTTTCAGGTTTGAGGCATAACATTATATTGGCCTGGTAATATGTAGGTGGGAGTGCTTGCTGTTCAATTATAGTATTATAAACCTTTAACCAAAAGTGGAATTAATCTATCCTTGTATGTTTGGTAAAATTCAGCTATAAAGTCATCAGGGCCACTTGCTTTATTTTGGGGGAGTAGCTTAATTGTTTCTTCTATCTCTTCTGCAGAGATCTCTGCATTTAATACTTGTTGTTCTTGAAGTGCACATTTGGGCAGATTAATACCCTCTATTTCCTTCTCAGTGGGATTTGTTGAGTTGTACAGTTTTTGTTAGAATTTTTTTAATTGTTCCCCTATTTGCTTAGTCTTTGTAAAATGCTCTCCATTAGAATTCACTAAGGCTGGGATGTTAGTTTTGTTCCTTTTTTTTTTTTACTAGCCATGCCAGTACTTTTATTAGTTTTGTTTGATTATAAATAATAATATTGTTTAGTTAAACAAATTTGTTTCACTGTATATTCTGTTTCCAATAAATTTATAATTTGTCTAGTTTTTGCGATTTTTTATATGCTTTTTAGAGCGGTGTTTTTTATTACTTGCTTCTAGTTCTTTTAATTTTGTGTACCATTCTAGTAAGTGGTGTTTTTTTTCCCTTTTAGTTTTTGCCTCCAATGATATATAAGAACCTCGAATGACAGCTTTCATTGCTTCCCATACCATCTGAAGGTTCATGTCTGGTATATCATTAAATTTAATATATTCTATCACTTGGTCTTGTATTTTTTCTACATTTATTTGATTTAATAAAATATTTTTGTGTAGTTTCCAATAGTATTGGGTTTTTTCTTGTTGTATATCTGTTACTATGCTCAAAATAACAGCGCTATGATCTGTAAATGTATTTAGTGTTATATGCCTATATTTATAATTTTTAACCAGGCTTTTAGTAGTCACTAGTCAGTATGTAGTCTATTCGGGAGTATGTCTTATGGGGTTGTGAGAAAAAGGTGCAGTCTCGAGTTTTGGGATGTAGTTCTCTCCAGGAGTCTATTAATAGATGAGTTTGTATTAAATCCTTTATTTTTCCCATTTGAGTTAAATTATAGGGAGGACGAGACTTGTCTATTTCTGTGAAAGGCGTATTAAAATCTCCTAAGGTTATGGGGTGACCATTCATAATTTTTTGTACTATTTCTAATTTTTCTTGAAGGAATTGAGTTCCTTGGGACATTTACTATTGTATATAGCTGGTCATTTATCATGCCCTGCACTATCAAAAATTGACCCTCTGTATCTCACTGTATAGTTTTAGGTTTAAAGTTAGCTTCCTTAGCTAGTCCTATACATACTCCTGCTTTTTTTTTCCTGAGTGAGTTGCATGATATATATAGTCATATTTTTTATGGGAGAATCTATTTGTATCTTTCTGTAGAAAATGGGTTTCTTGCAATCCGAAAACATATATTTTCTGTTTATTTATGTTTTGCCAAATTCATCTACACTTAATGGGGACCTTTAACATTTAATGTCATAATCTTTATTTCATCCATTGTCAGTCAGGTTATCTATTACCTGGGTCTCAATATTCCTTTTATCTGCAGCTTGGAGACAATTAACTCTATCTAGTGAGCAGTTTCTTTGTGAGGAAGAGGGGGGGAAAGGGAGGGAAAAAGTAAACCAACGTAATAACTGTTTCAATGGTAAACAATTACCTTTACAAATATAACAATTAACTTAAAAGATTGAACAAAATCAGAGAGTGCTACTGGTGGGGCTCGCATGTTTGGCCTTTTAACCCCCCCATCCGCCCTTGTACTTGTCATATTTTTTGTTCCCGTTAAAAAATGGGAACATAAAATTTTATGAAACCCGAATCTTTACTTGATTTTAACCCTATAATATTTTTCCATCCCATCTGGTTCAGTCCTATTTCACGTAAGGGATATGGTGCTCAAATCAGGAATATATCTTTGGTTGTATTTTTTTAGATCCTCCTCTCTGATAAAAATCCTCTTCTGACCTCTGTGGTCAAATGCAAACTTGGCTCGTAGCCATATTTGAGCTTTAATGCTCATTTTTCCAAGGGCTGGAAAGTATTTATGCCAGGTTTTTCTCTTTTTCCTTGTTTCCCATGAGATGTCTGGGAAGATCTTAATTTCAGTATTTTTATAGTTCAAAGGGGCAGACTTTCTTGCCTCTCTTAAAACAGTTTCTTTATTATGTGAACGCAGGAATTGCATTAGAATGGGGTGAGGGGGGTCTGTATCTTTTGGTCTTGGTTTTAGAGATCTGTGTGCTCTCTCTATTTAAAAGTCCCATATTTCCCTCTTTTCTGGGAAGATGTCCCACCAGACTTGCTGTAGTAGTGGGATTATACCCTCTTTTTCTATTCCCTCAGGCAGGCCCACTAAACATTAGGTATTTTCAGACGTGACGAGATCACGCTCAACCACGGTGGATTCCCACCGGGTGGGCAAGGTCTCGTCATGTCTGTTGAGGGGAAAGGAGGTTCCCCTCCAGATGTTCACCCCCGTCAATCGCGGCGGGGAATCACATTCACCACGCGATCGGCCATCTCGGTGAGGCTGGCTCCAATTGCGTGGTGAATGTGATTCCCCGCCGTGATGAAGGGGCCCATCCCATCTGGATGGCTACCATGGCCCAGAATCCACAGTGGGATTCTGGGCCATGGTCAATGCGGGTGGGCGCTGCGGCCACATTGGCTGCAGCTCCCGCCTGTCTCCCGGGAGCACGGGCAGCGAGGGAGCATGGGGGGGCGGGGCCATGAGGCCGCACATTGCACTGCACAGCCCCGCCCCCTCCCTGATTCCCCACTGGGATCAGCTGGCACGTCTGTTGGACGTGCCGGTGTGGTCCCAGTGGGGAATCACCGGGTGATTCCATGACGGGGCCACCACCGGCCCCGTCACATCTGAAATCACCCATTGATTATTTCTTCTGGATCTGTTTTCCAGATCCTCCAGTCTTTCTAGGTTCCGGCCTGAGGTTTGAGAAATTTCTTTTATTACAGTGTCTCTAGTGATTTCTCTGTCCTCCATATCACTGAGTCTGGTTTCTAAGACCCTCACTCATTTCCCCACTGCCTCTACTTTTTTGTTCATTTTTTCTAAGGTGGAACCCAATTTCTCTAGGGATTGTTGAATCTCCTCTTTTGTGCTTTGTAATTCCTCTCTGATTTATTGTTTAAGTTCAGTTTTTGTTTTTTGAGCTCACCTTTTATATCCAGCAGAAACTGCATGATCTTGTCTGTCTGTCCCTGTGAGTCTGTTGTTCCTTCTTGAGGAGAGGGTGTAATGGCGGCAGCCATGTTGTCTGTGTCTTATTCCTCCTCCCCACAGCTCTCCTGTGCTTCCATCTCTCCTTTTCTGAGACAAAAGCTCTGAATTGAGCCTTTTTTTGTTCTAACTGAGCCTCTGGTGTTTGCCACGGCTTTAGCAGACATTTTTTTCCCCCCCCTATTTGGGTTGATCTTTTTATTTAGAGTTTTATTGGTGGGAAGGCAGGCTCTTTAGCCACGAGCTACCAGCAGAGGAGCATGCCCAGCAGTCCTCTTGATCCAGTCTTTTATTCAGTCTGCTGCAGACATGCCAATCAGTCCTGCTCTTGAAGGCAAGCAGCACCTGGGTTAATCCTTTAGGTGTCACTTTAGAACAAGATATACCAGGGAGAAGCAAGAGAATGGTCTACGTTCATAGGGGAAATAGTTGTTGTAAGGGAGGGAGAGCAGGGAGGGAAGGTGCTGGGCTGAGGTAGTAGAAAGGCAGCACCATTAGCATGGTTCAGTAGCTAAGCTTTAAGTCTACTATACCATTTCTTAAAGTATTCTGCCACATCCCTCTTCCCTGAACACCATCATTCATAACCTCCTCTCTCCCAACTACTAGGAATGGGCG
The DNA here is from genome assembly GCA_003113815.1 of Sphenodon punctatus. Taxonomy (NCBI): domain Eukaryota; kingdom Metazoa; phylum Chordata; class Lepidosauria; order Sphenodontia; family Sphenodontidae; genus Sphenodon; species Sphenodon punctatus. The sequence goes on along the minus strand of QEPC01014555.1, from coordinate 573,528 downwards.
AACAGAACGCGGTTTGGATGTTCGGACGTTCAGTCGTTTGGTTTGAAACCCAAGTTCAGGTTCGATGGTTCGGTTCAGCCGAGTTCGGCTTGGCCGAACTTGGCTGAACATTCAAAAATAGCGCTATCGATACCAAAAACGAAACGAAAACGAAACCAAATTTTTGGCCCTGAAAAAAACGTTTTTCCCACTCCCGAACTCATTCGAACTCATCCGAACTGTTTGGTCATTCGAGCGTTCGGTTCGGACGTTCGGTTCGGACGTTCGGTTCGGACGTTCGGTTCGGACATCCAAACAGACCGAGTTTGGTCTGAACTCCGAACCGCATTTGCGGGGGGTGGAAATGGGGGAAACAGTTTAGGTTATTTGATGCATACTAAGTTTGAGGTTTACTGTCACACTGAAACTTTCCCCACAGTTGGACATTTTAGGGCTTTTCTACTGCATGGTGGGTTCTCTGGTGTATTCTGAGGGCTGAACTCATCCTGTAGCATTTTCCGGTGAAGGCACATGAAAGGGTCCCCTCTTTTGTGGATTCTCAAATGTACATCAAGTGTCCCAACTTCTCCTGAAACTTTCCTTACACTCCCAGGTTTTTCCCCTGTGTGGTTTATATTTTTAAAATAGTAAATTTTAATTAAAAGTGAAAGAAATTACACATACATATAATGTCCCCTTATCTAAAAGAGTCTTGAATCCTTGACCTGCCAATTTTCAATTTTCAGCACCTGACCTCCTATTTGATTTCCTTACAGAGCTTTGCATTTTGCTCACTATTGCATGCCACCAACATTGTGTAGTTTTTACATCTGTATTCACAGTGGGGTTTTTTTTTAACTCATCATGTGTTCCATAGTAAAATTTCGCACTTTAATGGTAGCCCCACAAACCTAAAAGTCCACCAGCCACCATGGGGAGACCTGTATGCCCAACACAAATACAGACAAGCAATCACCATTTGTGTGGCATTTGGAAGGGTTTAGGGCAAAGTGTAAACCTGTAGAGAACCAAATGCCAACCTGTAGGGATAATGCCAACCTGTAGAGATAACTGCAGCAGTGTGCGCTCATCCTGGGCATTTCTCTCAATGCCTAGAGATGCAAGCACACACTGGGGAATTATGCTACAGTCTTTATTATTTCAGTCCTCCATCTTCTCTATACAGTCCTAAGTAGCCAGACACACCCTCTGGCCCCGATCCCGCAGACTCTCTTGGTCTCTCAGGGCTTCATCCAGGCAACATCCTCTGGCTAACAAAGCCCCCTACTCAGGTCCCTCCCAGGCAGCCACTTCTGTGAGCAGGCTCAGTCCTTTGGGACCTGGAATGCCTCCCTGCAGTCCCCTGGAAGTTCCCTTAATCTTCCCTGAGGCAGAGCTTCCCTCTCCTGCCTCTTCAGGATCTCTCACTTAGCCTGCCCTGTTACAAAAACAGTCTCACAGACCCCCATTACTATTTAGTTTTAAAACTGGAACTGAGGACTGGGTTGGGCAGTAGGAAGCAGGCTCATGCCTAGCTTCAGCACCTGCCACAGAATTTTGGATGAGTTTTAAGGGCATGGGTTCAGAAGCAGTGAGATAACAGTTCTACTCCTGAGATGGTCAGTGGAAACTGGAAACGTTTCTATGATCTGAGGGGAAGCTGTAGAAAACTGACATCTGAAGTGGTTTTAGGGTCCAACAACTCAAGGGATGTGGCACAGAGACAGCAGAAACAGGCTAGACAGCACAGAGTAGGGTGGATTGTGGCTTGGGAACAGATACTACAAGAAGAGTCTCAGCAGAGGAGATCCCTTAAAGCCTTCAAACCAAGTTGGCTACATGAGACAAGGCAGCTGGTTTTGTGGACACACAGAACTAGTTACCTGAACAGCTTACCATCACACAAACTGTTAGACTGGATTTATCTTTCAACCAATTACCACCCAAAGAGAATGAAAGGAAACCCTCAAAAGAGTTTAAACCTAACCTGTGTAAAAAGTCCTTCTTTAATAATAGTAAAATTGTTTGTTTGTTTGTAAAATGACATTTAGCCTCCTTTGTGAAAGGCCCCTGGGTCAATCGCAAGGTGGTCCCATTACAGCTTGCTACCTGGGAACATTGCAGGCTCCACTAGCAACATAAGAAAGAGTGCAGGCCTTGTTCTAGGCCAGAGGCAGGCATGCGGCTCTCAGGCACAGCAGTTCTTGCCAGAAGTGGTTACCTGAGCATGTGGCCATGCGCCTTCCTCAGGAACAAGAGAAACCAAGATGCTATTTCAGCTGTGAGAGCACTGGGAGCAATCATGCCCTGTGCTGCTATTGCTGCTGCCCAAGACTACTAAACCACCTGGGAGCCAAAGCTTTGATGTAAGGGGTGAACTATATAAAGTCACTTTTACACAGACACCACCCACCCATGAACACCCAGAAACACCCATTAGTTGGGTGGGAGAGCGCCTGTGTAAAAGTCCATGAGTGGGTGGGCGCGCATGCCCGACCCACCCGCCAGCACCCAGCCACAAGGGAACCAGCACCCTCCGTGGGTGGAGATGGGTGTTCAACACCTGAGCGTCCGTGTAAAAGTGAAAACACCCACACCCACGCAGTCCAGGTCGGCGGAGCCCCACTACACCGGTGCCACGGGTCACGCACATGCCCCCACATAGACACGCCCATGGGGGGATGCCAGACGTCCAGCTGAGAGCCCGTAAAGGAGGGTGGAACCATGACACACGTGCGTGGGCTCCCATAATGGCATCCAGGAAGGCCAACGACAAGGCCAAGGAAGTTGACACCGTCCCACTCATGGGAAGGGGTCGGATGAGCACAGCCAAGTTCCAGGAGGAGCTGGACAAGTTTCTCTGCATGGACGGGGACATCGTGGCCTCCCGCACACACAGCAGCACCTTCACCAGGGGCAGACGGAGGGCCAACACACAACCCCCCCTGACCGACCCAACGGAGCAGGGGGGCACGGCACCCATGGCGAGGCCAACCAGGAAGCAGGAGGTGCCAGCCCCATCCCACAGGGGGAGGAGGCACCCCGGGGATCTGAGCACAGAACCACCACACTCCACGCGTGCCCACAAAACCCACAGGGCTACCAGCCACAGGAACGGGGGGCGCGCACGGAACAAGAGGAGATCTGGGACAGCCCCCAGGAAGTGGAGGAGCAGGATCCAGGTACAATCACCCCAGTGGGGCCGGGGGGGGGAGGCCCAGACATAGGTGCAGCGGCCAGGGCCTGGGTACCAGTAAACACTAATGGACCTCCATCCCATTACAGCACAAGGCAGCCTGGAGGTGCATAAGGTGGAGGTCACAGAGGAGGAGGTGGATGAGGCGGGCCCAGAAGCACCCCCGCTACCAGGTGAGGAGCGCTTCCATGGCAGGGCACACCATCCATGGGGTCACAGGGGGGCAGGCTGTGGAGGCGGGGGGAGGTACAGGGGGGAGGGGAGCACCAGGGGGCACGTGACCACAACCAGCAGTGCCCAACAGGGGTCTGGGTGGTGGGGGCTGGAGGGAGGGGCTGGTGGCCCCACAGCAGTCTTCACGGAACACATGACAGACATGGGCCCAACCTGTGGCAACCCATGGCCAGGGGCCGATCCCACCAGAGGGCAGGGCAAGGGGGTTGCAAAGGGGAGGGCAGAGGGGAGCAGTCACTCTATGGGGACAGTCCCACCAGGCACCCTGGGTCATGTGGTAGCGGGCAGTGGGGCACACCGGCTGGAAGCACTAATGTGGTGTGCAACCTCTCATTCACAGACCAGGTGCCCACTCATGTGAGGGACACAGCTGCCAGCAGCATGGAGTGGAACCGGGAGTTGCAGGTTCCAGTAACCGGCGTTGGAGGGAGGACCTCGGCAGGGAGCTGCTGGAGGAATCACAACGATTAGCCATGGTGCACTCCCGGGAGCTAGCGCTCACAATGGAGCTCATCAAAGGGGAGGGAGAAAGCAACTGGGAGATCCTGGTGGCCATGATGGCCCGGTCCCACACCAAGCACCTCTGGGACAGGCGCCAGACTGCCACCCTCCAACACGAGCTGCAGCATGCCTCTGATGAGCTGGAGGGTCAGGCCACATGGCTCATGGCTTATACACATCTAGATGTGTATAAGAGACAGGGGGGGGGGTTGGCGCTGGGCTGTCTGGGCTCTGTGCTGGGGCTGTGCGGAACTGGCTCCTTTGTAGCCGCTGTCATCCCATCTCCCTCCTGCCCTGCCCGCACGGGTTCTGGTGGCTTGGGGGCAGGGCTGCATTGTGCAGCTTTGTTTGTCGCTGGTCGGCCATGTTGTGCTGTCGCTGTGCCGGGTGGGGCTTCCCCGCCGGTCCCGGCTGTCCGTGCACTTGCACGGGTGTTTGATGGGTGCTTCCTGGGATGAGTGTTTGGTCTCTGGGTGTTTGTCAGCCCCTCCCCTTTCCTTNACCAGGAAGCGATGCCCCCACCCCAGGACCATGCACCCCAGGACAGCCAACTGCCCATGAGCTCTGCCCCACCCCCTCCAGTAAGGCCGCAGCACCCCAGGGCCCTGGGGGGGTGGGGGCACTACACCGGGTGGGCTGGAAACCGATGACGGGGAACAGCACAGGGCACAGCCCTGTTAGGGAACACCGTATAGAACCCACACCGGGCACACACACCACAAGTGCTGTGGAGCAATGGCCATTGCCTGAGCCAAGCGTACCAGCTCTGTGAAGCTGTACCGGACCGTGCATAGTCCATAATACCATGGACAGGTCAGTACAAGAGCCCCCTTCATTGTGGATCGCTCTACGTCACGTGTTATGCTTGTGTGGGGAGTAAGGGGCTCCCTGGGTGACCACTAGGCACCCAGTGGCCCGGGCCCCAGCGTGGGGAAGAGATAGGTGCACAAGAGGACCGCTCACCCCATTCTTGCTTCTCCTTGCAGGCACCGTCAGTGGAGGCAGGGATGGAGTGGCCAGTGGATGACAGGTGGGCCGGGCCATCCGGTCGGTGATCGCTTTGGTCGGCTGTGGCTAAGGCTCACCGGCCTGCGAGTCCCGGTGGTGTAGCCAAGAGGGGGCATGGGTGCCCCCGATGTTAACCTCCCCCTCCCGTACACATCCCCCAACAATAAATATGCTGCACCTATACCTCACTGTCACTACCCCAGGATACCGCTGCATCCGCACCTGCTATACATTATTTCCTGCCATGATCTGCCTTTGCATGCTGGTGGCCAGAGGGATGCTTGCGGGGGGGGTCTCTGGCAGGTTGAGGGCACTGTACAGTGCCGCCCAGAAAACAGGGTCAGGAGCCAGCCCGGTGAAGCCGCAGGCAGTTGTGGTGGCTGGAATGGGTATACACGGACCCTGAACAGGTGGACCAGTTGGTGGTGGCAGGCATGACACTGCGGGGCCCAAGCAACCCGCAGCAGACAGCAAGGGGATTGCTCATGCAACCAGCCAACCCACAGGACTCATTCCCTGCCCCCCCCCAGCCCACACATGGCTCAGAGGCACGGTTGCAGTTAAAAGGTACTACCCAGCTTTATTGAAGGGGTGCACACGATTATGGACTTGGGTGTGGGTCGGACGCTGCCCTGAGTTCAGCTGCCTGGGCAATGATGTGGCGGCACAGGGCATCCCTGTTCTCCTCAGTGATGTGCTGGAATGCCCCGCCCTGGGCATGCTGGCTCAGGGGCACGGGGCTGGCCCTCTGCACAGGTTGTCCAGGGCAGCGCCTCCTGTCACGCATACATTGTACAGGACAAGGATGGGGGTGTGGTCCAGATCAAATTGGCTCCTGTTCATCAGGAGGTGCCAGCACATCTTCAGGAGTCCAAAGCTCCACCACGCTGCATGCAGACGACAAGCACTCATTGAACAGGCGGTGGTCTGGGTTTCACACCACTGGATAGGCCCGCATGAGCCACGGGCTGAGTGGGTAGGCAGGGTCCCCTATCACAACAGGGGCCATGGGAACACCCTCTGTCACATGGTACAGGTTGGGGCTATCTCCCCATCAAACATGTGTGCATAGAATGGGGAAGCACGCAGGATACGTGCATCGTGGCTCCGCCCCAACTGGCCTGTGTACACATCTATGAACAGGCCCCTATGATCCACTATGGCCTGCAGATTGATGGAGAAGGCCTGTTTCCCATTCATGTAGTTGATCTTAGCATGAGGGGGTTGTATGATGGGGATGTGGGTGCTGTCAATGGCCCCAATGCAATGAGGGAACCCCAGTTCCTCAAAGCCATGTATCACCTCCTCGGGGTCACGGAGCTGGATGACCCGCTCCAAGAGGAGCTCTACGAGCAGGTCGCACACGTCATGGAGGGCCCTGTTCACAGTGGCCGTGCCCACCCCGAACTGTTCCCCCACGCTCCTTCAGAAATCTGGGGTGGCCAGCCGCCACACCGTCATGGTCACATGCATCCCTGGTGGCAGTGGGAAAAGCATGTTGGTCTCCCGCCTATGGAGGTGAGGGTTGAGCTCCCTGACGTGGGTCAGGAGGGAGCAGGTCATCCAGAAGTGGTCCGTCCATTCCTCATCCATCCAGGTGGCCAACATGTTCTCCCAACAGTTGCTGGTGCGGGAACACGACCAGTGCCGTCGCAGGGTCAGTAGGGTCATGCGGCGGCTGTACATGTTGAGGGATCATTTGGCCAGGATGAGCTGGCCTTGTTGGGACACCGCTGAGCCCAACAGGGCACGGCATCGAATGGCTGCCCGCCTCGCACATTGCATAGTCGCCACTCGCCTGAGGTTTGCTGCCTTCTGACGCCGTGCCCCCAGGAGAACGGAGCCTCAACCCGGCAAGAGCAGTAGGGATGTCTGCTGTATCAGCATGCGCAGCAGCAGGAGGGATGTGCCCAGGATTCACAGCAGCACGTCCCTGGGCTGTGGGTTCTCGTCCTCCGGCAGCATGGTTCTGCAGCTCCCCACTCCCGGGCACCCCCCTCTGCCTAGTGCCCTGGCCTCAGCACACTCCGCTGTGTGGCCTGTGCCCCCAGCCCACACTCCCCTTGTATCACTGGTGCACCTCTGTGTCCACCCAGCTTGGTGTCGCCGTTCTCTGTTTGCTGCTCAACCCCGTGCAACCGTCTCAACACCCCACACTCAACCACCTGCATCAGGTCGCGTATGTACTGTGTAGCCTGGTGGTGGCAGGGCACCAATTGGTGCTGCACTGGGGGTGTGCTGGCGCTGCCACCAGTTACCTGGCCTGGCTGATCATCCCTGCAATTGCGCCGGCCGCATGCACACCAGGGGGGATGGGACCACGCGCACCCCAGGGTACTGCTGCATCCACACCTGCAATACATTATTCCCTGCCATGGTCCGCCTTTGCATGCTGCAGCTGTGCATGGTGTGGATACAATGCCTGGCTTGGCTACTTGGTCTGATGCACTGCCCAGCCGTGGCCTCACTCATCTCTTGTTACCTGTGCTGGATCCCTTCAGTCCTGTGTGTGGGTTGCGGAGCCCCAGCGAGCTGACCTATCTCTGCCATGCAAGGTCACCTGTGGGCAAGGGTAGCTTCTCATTACGTGCTTGTCCCAGTCACTGCAGCCCTCCGTCTTCCGCCTGTTGCTGCACCGGAGCGGGTCCCACTGCAGTCATGGTTGGTCATGGTGCGGGGCCCTCGGCTGTGGATGTTGGGGAGGGGTAGTTGCCCTGTGCGGACATGCTGTTGGGGGCCCTGTGGCTGAGCCCCAATGTTCAGCTGTTGGTGGGTGACCCCGTCAGTGGCGGATGGCTTTTGGCTCCTGTCGCAGTACATGTGGATGATGGGACACCAGGTCGGTGCCCCAGCATGCCGGGGGGTGTTGTGTTCTTGAGCTCGGCTTCACCCTCCTGTGCCAACCTCCTGGGGGGCACCCACCCGCCGTTGTTGTGCCGTGGACCACTGCGGACGTAACAGCCACTCGCCAGCTGACGGCGCGACCCGGGTATGGCCTCGCCTTGATGTTCGGGGGTCCCCCTGTTGCTGCCCTGTACACCAGCACCCTCCTGCATGCCCGCAGCATCCCACACATGCCCTCGTACATGGGGGCCCTCCTGTGGCACCTGGGCTTGCTGTCCCCTGAGGTTGGTGGACCACTCTGGACCGGGGACCCTTCCGCTGTGGAGCTCGCTGCCCTTCGATCGGTGAGGGACCTTCCAACTGTGCGGGCTGCGGTCGCTGGTGCAGATCAGCTCCTTCCCCGCTTCCTGGTGGATGCTCATATACGCTCCCGGGGCTTCCAATGGGGCCTGTTCACCTGGGAGGGTCTAGCACAGGAGCGCTCACCGGACCTTCCATGAGCTGCACCTCACCGCCACCCACTCCCTGCCACCCTGGTGCCCTGGATGGTGCTTTGCCTGCTCCCCCCCCCATGCCGCCGATTGGGCTGTGCGCTGACATCTGCTTTGATGCCGCCTGCTGCATTATTCACTGGACCCCATCACCCCTTCTGGGTGACAGCGGCTTCTTACCACTGGGGCTTCCGTGGTGCCCTTGCCCACTGTCCGCGGGCACACATGTACCCTCCTGTTGTGATCCTCTTGCCCGGAAATAGGTCCACCTGCACCCACCTGCTCTGCCTCTCTTTGCTTGGGGGACCCAGTTCCCCCACGCAAATAAAATGCTGTTCTGTGATGGTCTGTCTTGCCTTGCTTCTCTGGCTGCTTTGGCACCTGGGTGCCCCCTCCCCTTGGCAGCCCTCCTGCCCCCATCTGTGTGGTTGTGTGCAGGGGGTGTGCTTGGTGTGTACTGGTGGGCTCTGAGCCTGTGGGGCATGCTCCAGTTGTGTGGTGTGTGTTCCCCTGGCAGCTTCCCTGCTGGGTACTTCTGCCTAGGTGTGCACAAGGGGTGGTATTGATGGTGGGCAGTCGGGTGGCACCCCCTGGGCTCGTCTGCCCGTTGGTGTGACCCTGACCCTGCACCTCCCCTCTGCTGTCGCCCCCTGTTGGTGCAATCTGTATGTGGTGGTGGCGATGGATGGATGGCGGCAACATGGGCGCTGGGTGGCTGAGCATGAGTAGGGGTTGTGCTGGCCCCGGGCTTTGGCCCCTCCGATTCCCCGCAGTGTAGGGGTCTGGGTGCTCTTCCGGGTGGTGGATGTCAGCATGTGGGGTGTACCCCTGGTGCTGTTGCTTCCCCTGGCCCTGCCAGGGCCCATTGGTGCAGGCGTTCCCCATTGCCCTGTCCCTTCTCTCCAGCAGCTACTGTTGTCACGCTGCTGGCAATCTTGTGCCTGGGTGCGATGGTGCTGCAGCTGGAGCTGGCGGCTTGGGACATGCAGGTGGTGGGGCGGCTCTTTGATGGCATCTGTGAGTGTGCTGCCTGTTTTCTAGGCCCTGTCCCTGTGTCCCTCCATGGGGGGTTCTGTTCCTTGGTGCCCAGGGCCGGCTCTGATGGCTGTCTCCTCTCCCTCTGTCCCATTCAGTGCAAGCCATGATCACAGAGTGAACCTGGGAGCAGGGGGAGTTGTTGGAGCGCCTCCTGCACGTCCTGGAGTGGCTGCACCAGATTGACTATGCGCAGGCTGAGTGCTGGTGCCGGGCACGGGGTCACTGGCCCTATTGACCGGGTGTTGTCCCGGGCTGCCGCTGCCGGCGCTGCCCCCCCTTCTGTTGCCCCGTCCCCCTGCAGTACCCTGCTGTTGCCCCCTGTTTCTGGTTCCCCATTTTATTAAAGTTTCTTGTGTTCCTTCCGTATGTGTCCATATTGTTGCGGGGTTGCCTGTGTTGTGTGGGTGCCTTCCCCCCCCTTGCCTCCCATGGGCCATGTGTCCATCCCTGTGTGCTTCTGTTGCCTGCTGTGTGTGTGCTGCTCTGCTGAGGGGGGGGGTTGGCGCTGGGCTGTCTGGGCTCTGTGCTGGGGCTGTGCGGAACTGGCTCCTTTGTAGCCGCTGTCATCCCATCTCCCTCCTGCCCTGCCCGCACGGGTTCTGGTGGCTTGGGGGCAGGGCTGCATTGTGCAGCTTTGTTTGTCGCTGGTCGGCCATGTTGTGCTGTCGCTGTGCCGGGTGGGGCTTCCCCGCCGGTCCCGGCTGTCCGTGCACTTGCACGGGTGTTTGATGGGTGCTTCCTGGGATGAGTGTTTGGTCTCTGGGTGTTTGTCAGCCCCTCCCCTTTCCTTTCCGCACCCCCCACAGCACTGTCTGTGTACCTGCCTCCCTGCTCAGCACCACCGGCTGTTTGCTGGGTGTACTCACCCACCCATCCACACCCATTTCCACCCATCGGCGCTGCTGTACCATCCGTGTAAAAACGACCTAAGTATATTAATTCAATATATGTGCAGGTGGCAAATTGCCAAATAAATCTACCTCACTAGCATTCAGCTTCAAGAAAGGAAACTACACAAAAATGAGGAAGCTAATCAGGAAGAAACTGAAAGGAGCAGTTGCGGGGGGGTGTCAAATGTCTACAACAGACATGGAAACTGTTTAAAAACACTATCCTAGAGGCCCAGATTAAATGCATACCATGAATCAAAAAAGGAAGCAAGAGGGCAAAACATTTGCCAGCATGGCTAAATGGTAAAGTAAGTGAGACTATTAGAGCCAAAAGGAAGTTTTGCATAAAATGGAAAGTTTGTCCAAATGATGAAAATAGGAAGGAACATAAGCACTGCCAAATAAGATGTAAATCCACAATCAGGCAAGCCAAGAGGATTTGAAGAGCAACTTGCTAAATCGAATAGTAAAGATTTCTTCAAGTACATCAGAAGTAAGAAACCAACAATAGTCAGTTGGGCTATGGACGACCAGGGTGCAAAAGAAGGACAAGGCCATTGCAAAGAGGCTCAATGAATTCTTTGTGTTGGTCTTCACCACAGAGGATGTTGGGGAGATACTGACACCAGAAAATATAGGTTACTTACTTGGTTCTTTGAGAGACCGCTGCACATTCTCAGTTATGGGATATTCCGCTGCACAGCAAGAGGCCAGGACTCTCTCAGCAGTTGCTAGTCAAACTGTGAGAACAGTCTTGAAAAAGGCGAGACTTCGGGTGTTTTCAGACGTTACGAGATCACGGTGAACCACACTGAATCACGCTCAACCCCCCCGCGGGGCCAAAGGGCCCGGAACGTCTGAACGGCGTGCGCCAGATGTTCATCACGCTCAAT
>QEPC01014555.1:534441-546313 GCA_003113815.1 Sphenodon punctatus | reverse complement strand
ATATAATCTAAATAAATGATAATATGGAGGTAAATGGGTTGGATGGGTGAAATAGGAGGAGGATGGCAATGGATTAGGAATAGGAAGGAACAAAAACTGCTGGGAGAGAGTTAGCCTTCTGAAACGCCTACTGTTCATGAACAGTGACTAGCTCAGAAGGTATTGGGAAGGGGGGAGGCAGACAGTTTTGTTTCTTGCTGCACCCGCCTCATCGCAAGCCCCATTGACTCTGTGCAGCCTAGCCCGTGGTCAATCGCAGACTGCAAAGCCAGTGGTCTGAGGCGAAAAGGGATGGTGATTGGGCAGGCTGGCTGCTACTCCAAGCCTCTCCACCCCTGGTGCCTGGAAGTCTACTCCTCAGCTGACTACCCTCCCTGTTAAGTTTGACCTTCCAGTGACACTTTTTTTGCCACCTGAACTCACCCGAACGCAATCCGAATTGATCGAACTGTTCGGTCAGTTTGACGTTCAGAAGTTCGTTCGGTTCGGTTCGGTCAGTTCATGTTCGGGTTCGGGTTCGGTCATCCGAATAGGCCAAGTTCAGGCCAAACTCCGAACTTCCGAACTGCGTTCGCCCATCCCTATGTGTTACTGAACTTTGTCAACAGAACCATCCTATTACTAGATGGGACATGTTTTTCCCCCTAAACAAATCCACAAAACCATGTGGGTTTCATGGATGTTAATACAAACTCAAATATACCTTATTTGTATATGTAGGAAACTCTGGTCACTACATTCATTGATGTAGGGGGGTGATGTAGGCAGGGACTCTCAGTTGACTATTGCCAAGGACCTGCATTGACTGCAATGGTGTGAATTGTGCCATTTCTCTCGGTGAAAGCCATCTCCTGTGGTTCCAGCCATCTCCCACAGTGATCAACTGGTTTTGCTGTGATGTGGTGATTTGCCTTGATACAGTGCGTACATGGTGAGGTGGGATCAGCTGGGGCCATTTGGAGGGGTACGAATGTGAAACCATGGTGAGCTGGGGTGCTTGAGCCAGGATCAGCTGGGGCTGTTCAGAGAGGCGCATGGAGCTGGGAGCAGCTGGAGAGGCATGGAGTCGTACTGAGCTGGGGCATGTGATCTGAGATCAGCTGGGCCTGGGGACACCTGAGCCAGTGTGATCTGGGGCTAGGGTCAACTGGAGTCAGGGGCACCTGGGGCTGCCTGAGCCTGCATGATCTGGGACTGAGGTGAATGAGGGGCAGCTGGGGCTGACTGCCTGGGACACCTGAGATGCAGCTGCCCAAGCTGGGGTGAACTGGGGGAAGCTGGGGCAGGGGCCACTGCCCGAGTCCCCATTGCCACCTGAGCCAGGATAAGCTGAGTGGCAGCTGGAGCTGCCTGAGCCGGTGTGATCTGGGGGCAGGATGAGCTAGGGGCAGCTGTGACTATTGCTGTCTGAGCTGCTGCCACTGCCCAAGCCAAAATCAGCTGAGGCCAGGGTGAGCTGGTGGGGGCTGGGGCTGCCACCACCACCCAAGCTGTTCCCACCACCCAAGCTGAAATCAACTGGGGCTGTGGGGAGCTGGGGCTGCTGCTGCTGCTGCTGCCTGAGCTGCTGCCACCACAGCCATCACCTGATCCAGGGATCAGCTGAGGCCAGGGCTGCCTGAGCCACCCAAGCTGGGGTGAACTGCGGCCAGGGTGAGCTGGGGGCAACTGGGGCCGGGGCTGTGTGAGTCACCACTGACGCCCAAGCCAAGATCAGCTGGGGTGGGAGGTGCATTTCATCTGAATGCTTTGATTTCAATGCATTTGATAGTTGGAGAGGGGCATTTGATTTACTTTGATCTGAATGCTCTTTGCAAAAACTTAAATAACCTTACAACTCTAATATCACTTGTTTTAAGGTATACAAAGAAGATGCAGCTTCTTTTGGGTAACAAGACCAGCACCACCAACCCTGGTCACAAATTGAAAATCACAGCCCATGAGTGTACTGCAGAGTTTAAAGATTTTCATTAAGATGATGAAAAGCTGTTTTGTACCAGCTGCAATTTAATGTTAGATTACACCTGGAGATCAACAATCATTGTCCACCTGAAATCTAAGAATCACTGAAAGAGGAACGCTGAGTGCGATGAGAGAAAAGGAAACAAGAGGCAGATGACCATAACAAGGCTCTTTCTTAGGACCCCTTCTCTTCTCCCTTTACACTCTTTCTCTGGGTAAACTCATTGAAACCCACGGCTTCCAGTATCACCTGTATGCTGATGACACGCAACTCTGTCCACTCCCACACTTTCCCCCTCCATCCAGACTCGTATTGCTGACTGTCTTGCTGACATCTCTGCCTGGATGTCTCGTTGCCAACACAAGCTTAATATGACCAAGACTGAACTCCTCATCTTTCCCCCAAAACGCTCCCCTCCTCCTTCCTTCTCAATTTCCATTGAGGGAGTCATCATTCAGCTGGTCCCTCAGGCCTGTAGCCTGGGATTCATCTTTGACGCCTCCCTCTCCTTTAAGCCTCAGATCCAGGCTTTTGCTAAATCCTGTGCTTTGCTCTGTACAATATTGCTAAAATCTGACCTTGCCTTCCTGTTGCTGCTGCAACCCTAAGTCCATGCTCTAGTCATCTCTCACCTTGACTACTGCAGCTTCCTCCTTACTGGCCTCCCTTGCTCTGATCTGGCTCCCCTCAACACTCCACAGCCAGAATCATCCACCTTGCCCATTGCTTTGACCATGTACAACCCCTCCTCTCCTCCCTGCACTGGCTCCCTCTGTGGGAACGCATTCAGCACAAGCTCCTGATCTTCACCTTCAAGGCTCTTCATGGCCTCACTCCCCCATATCTCTCCACTCTTGTATCCTGCCATGCTCCTACCTGGGAGCTTCTCTCCTCCTCTGCCCCCAATCACACCTGCTCGTGAACCCCTAGCTCCTCTAAACATCTTTGCCCCTTCTCCCTTGCTGCCCCACATGCCTGGAACTCCCTCCCTGGATACATTTGCTCCACTGTCTCCCTCCCAATTTTCAAATCCCTCCTGAAAACCCACCTCTTCCATCAGGCCTTCCCTAACTTGTCATGAGTGATACTGCATCCTTTCCCACTCAGAACCTAATTCCCTGTAACTAAGCAAAGCATATTTATTTATTTATTTTTATTTATTTTTTCAATTTGTATCCCGCCTCTCCTGCGAACAGCTCGGGGCGGCTAACAAGTTCATCATAAAAACAATTTTATATATATATATATATACTAAACAGTCCATAAAAACACTACAATAAAACAGGCTGGGATAATAATGATAAATAAATAAATAAATAAATAAGGGTGGGGGAAGATAAAACACCCCCTAACCCACCCCACCCCCACTCCCCAAAGGCCTGGGCGAACAGTCAGGTCTTACAAATTCGCTGAAATTTCAAAAGGCTTGGGGCCAGACGAGCTTCCTCCAGGAGGGAGTTCCAAAGGTGCGGTCCGGTCACCGAGAATGCCCTCTCCATTGTGGCCCCCCGCTTAACACGGGGGACCTCCAAGAAGGCACCCTCGGCGGACCGAAGGAGTCACTCTGGGGCGCGGAGGGCGAGGCAGTCCCTGAGGTATGAGGGGCCCAGACCGTGAAGGGCTTTGTATATTAATACCAGTACCCTGAACCTGGCTCAGCACGCTATCTGCAGCCAGTGCAGAGTCTGGAGCACAGGTGTTATATGCTCCCAATGGCCCGTCCCCGACAGGAGGTGGACCACCACATTCTGCACTAGCTGCAGCCTCTGAACCAGGAACAAGGGCAGCCCCACGTAGAGCACATTGCAGTAGTCCAGCCTCGAGGTGACGAAGGCATGGATGAGGGAGGCCAGGTCCGGGCCGGAGATGAACGGACGCAGCCTACGCACCAGATACAACTGGCAGAAGGCGGTCTTTGCCACTGCCTCCACCTGCTGATCCAGGTGGAGGTTTGCGTCCAAAATCACCCCCTGACTCCGAACCTGCCGAGCTACGGGAGGGCGCACCCCCCCAACCGGGGGGGGGGTGACACCTCCCTCGCTCTTCCCACCACCATCACCTCCATCTTATCATGGTTGAGTCTGCTCTGCCACATCCACTCCGCCACGGCCTCCAAACACTGGGATAGCAGCGAGACAGCAGGGTCTGGGTCAACTGAAAAAGAGAGGTACAACTGAGTATCATCAGCATATTGGTGACATCACACCCCGAACCCTCTCACAACCTCCCCCAAGGGCTGCATGTATACATTAAATAACAAAGGAGACAGAATAGAACCCTGCAGAATGCCACAGGATAAAGCACGAGGCAAGATGTCTCAGCTCCCAGCACCACCCGCTAGCTTCTCCCTGAGAGGAATGAGCGGAACCATTCAAGAACAGTCCCATTCAGACCCCCCGCCCCCAAGTCACGCAGCCATTTCAACAGCAGCCCATGGTCCATGGTATCAAAAGCGGCCGAGAGATCTAGCAGGATGAGAAATGCCAAACAGTCTGCATCCATCTCCTGACAGAGGTCATCGATCAAGGCCAACAACGCCATCTCGGTGCCATAACCAGGGCAGAACCCAGATTGAAAAGGGTCCAGGAAACCAATGCTATCTAGATGCACCTGGAGCTGGGTCACCACCGCCCGCTCAATAACCTTCCCTAAAAAAGGAAGGTTAGAGACAGGATGGTAGTTGGCGAGTGCGTCCACGTCCAACGATGGTTTCTTCAGCAGGGGGCGAACCACAGCCTCCTTGAGACTAGGCAACAACCTCCCCTGCTGCAAGGACGCATTGATCACCCTCGCCAGCACCGTCCCCAATGTCTCCCTGGAGGCTTTCACCAGTCAGGAACGGGAACGGATTGAGTTCACAACTGGTGGCTCGCCCAGACTCCAGGACATCCACCGCATCGGCTGGCATCACTTCCTGAATCTCCCCCCACAAAGTTGGACCAGATGGGGCCTCCACCCCCTCACGCTCTCCGCCTACTGCCCCTAATCCAGCGTCAAAGTCACTCTGAATCTGAGCAATGTTGTCTGCAAAGTAGGTGACAAATTCCTCACAGCGGGTCTGGGACAAGTCCCCATCCAGGTGGAGTTAGGCCGGACTGACCAGCCCCCACACCACCCAAAACAGCTCTGCTGGGCGTGACTTCGCAGATGCTATGAGGACAGCAAGGAACTCCCTCCTTGCTGTCCTCACAGCCTCAACATAGGACCGCAAATGGGCCCTACGGAGAAGTCGGTCAGAGTCAGTTCGAGTCCAACGCCAGCATCGCCCCAGCCTCCTGCCTACTCGTTTCATACACCACAACCCCTCAGTAAACCAAGGGGCCCTGCAGTGATGAGACATATGAGCCTGCAACTTCTCAAACTCATGAATGTACGCTTGTCTTTCCTAATGTTTACCTCTCCCTTGTATCCCCCTCCCTTGTCTCTCAGATTGTATGCCCCTAAGGGGTAGGCACCTGTCTCTGACTGTGGATTGTACAGTGCCAGGTGCATTGCTTGTGCTATAAAAATAAATAATAATATAATAAATAACAACTTGTGTTCTGAACCAGATAGAGGCTCAAGAATCCAGGAGAGGACTTGCACGTGAATTTGTGCAGATGCTCCTAGAAGCCAACATCCCACTGAAGAAAGCAGACCATCCTTCTGTACATAACTTTCTGATGTGCCATGTGGAAATGCTGGTTCACGTCCTTATTTGAACCAGCTGTGCAGAATGTATTTTCCCGATGTGTAAGAAAATGAGAAACATGTATTGAAAACTGTCATTGTTACTGGCAAGAAAATTGCCCTCATTGTAGATGAGATTTGTGATGCGGAGCAAAGATCTGTTCTAATTATATTAGCTGCTCCCTTGGGAAAGGATGCCACTGGAAGGATTCAGCCCTATGTCCTGGATACCATATTCCTGGACAGTGTTGATCATGGAATAGTGGCAAGATCAGTGGTTACTACAATCACTAAATACAATCTTGCATTTGGAAATGTTGATTTTTTTACTACTGACTGCTTCATATACGAAGAATGCTTTCTCTACTGGGTTGAAAGTACTTCTGCCAAACTGCATCCACATCATGTGCCTTGCCTATACATGATCTTATCGTGGGTGAATTGCAAAGGGCTTTCAAGATTACAACTGCCTTCATGAAAATGTTTTGAAAGCTGTTTTTCTTGCCCAAGTAAAAGGAAAAACAGATAGTTAGACCATCTTCAACAATGTGGTCCTGCCAATAGAGTCACAATGCCACCAGTTCCCAACTGGTGGCATTGTGGCTCTATTGGCAGAATCGCATTGTTGAAGGTGTTCAGCACAGTGGAGCTCCTTTGTTGAAGGTGCATGTTCAACACGGTAGAGCTCCTTCTTCAGGGCTGCTATCTGCCACAAGGATCATGTAAAATATCAGTTGACCTTTCTTCAAAAGGAAATGGATCAGGGTGTCTAATGTGAGATGCTGAAAAGACTACAGGTAAATATTATTTGAATAAATGAATAAGTGTGTAAGTAAAACATGGAGTTAACTAGAGGGAGATGATAAAATATTCCTTCAATACTTTGCCCCCACCCTGCACTTTAGATAACACTATCTGACAATAAGACCTATGTCTGGATTCAGTTGGAGCTGGCATTCTAGCAGAATGAACTGCTCCCTTGTGTGCTCTCCTGGGCAAATTTCAGTCCCAGGTCCCCAATGGCACAGAATTTGTGGATTTGCTGGAAGAGCTACAGATTCATCTAGAGACACATGTACAGCTCACAGAAGAATCCTGTAAGAATTTCCTGGATGCTGAAGAGAACTTACCTCTGCCTCTTTGGCCACAGAGGGTACCCAAGTTCAAAGAGGCTTTTGAAGGTGCAGCACTGAAACTAACAAAGTACATGTCCACAGAGGGTCAGCTGGGGTATGACTTCTTGAAAGCAGTAAGATTTTTTGATCCTGCAAAGATTCCTTTCCTTGCTTTCAGCAAGGATGGTCTCAAAGAGTCTATTCCAGAACTGGATTTGGTACCAAACCCACAGGAGGAATTTACTGTCTATCAAAAAATCTTTGCACTGCAATATGAAAATAGCTGTGCAAAGGAATCAGTGGAAAATAACCTAGACAATTCTGGAACAGTGCATTGGACAGGGTACCAAACCTAGCAAAGGTGGCACTGGCTCAAAAACTGTTACAACTCCTGCTGATGCTGAATAGAGTTTCAGTGTGCGTCATTTGATCTTTGCACACAACCATAGAAATATGTCACAGGACAGCATCAGGAGGGTGGTGTTTATTTTAATATAAATAATGCTTACAAATAAATAAGGCCAATATTAATAAATGGTACCACCAAGATGGTAGGAGTTGGGGGTCATGCTTTCAGTTTCCCCTTGTTGTGAAACATTGAAATTATGTAACAATTCCATTAGATTTTTTGTTATTTCTATATCTGATTCTTTGTCTCTACAGTAATTTATTTGCCTAGTTTGATTTTATCTTGTGTCAGTTTTGACTAACAAAGTTGTTCTATATGTCAACCCTGTTGGAAATGCAAGCTGGGAAGAAAAGTTGCACAAATAAGATTTGCATAATGATGCAAATCAAACTAATCAGACAAAATTTTATGCTCACAGTGAATTTGCAGAATTTGGCAGCACTGGTTGTGGAATTTAAGATTTTTTGTCACAGTCAACACGGGTCCCTGGGTTGCCAACCATGGAACCGAAACAGAGAAAATTATCTGTAAAGAACATGATTAAAAAAATAGCAGTGCTAAAGTGAAGAGGATCTTGTGATGAAAGCGTGGCACATAATACACCCACGAGTCTGGCTGGCTAAGGGAGGAGGACCACTTCCAGCTCTCTCTTTTGTTGCTTGGAGCTATCCTGGATGAACAAAGGACTGTTTTGGGATGATCAACGCATATGACAGAACTAAGAGAGTTTTAAAGGCCTGCTATTGGGTTTGGCTTCCAAATCTCTGAGGATGCTCATGGGGCAGACCCATATTCCAGGATGGGCAGGTTCAAGAGATTTTAAAATCCCAAAGGTCTTGCAAGGTAGGGGAGAGACTGGGATGCCTTCTGAATTGGAGAGAGCTACAGGAGTTCCCTGTGAAGTTAACTTGAAGAAAGGAGGCTGGAGTGCAGCTTGGGAAAGGTGACCCAGCCGCCTCCCATTTGGAAAGAACTCCTCACCCAGATAGCTGAAGGAAAGAGGTGGGTTCACAGAATGCTCAAGATCTGCCCCCTCTATCCTGCTCTCCCCCTCCCATCTAGAAAGGACTTCCAGATGGGAGGGGGAAGAACAGAAGGGAAGAGGTGGACTCAGCACAGCTTCTCAGCAGTCTATTGGCTGCTGACTCCTGCTAGCCAGTCAGATCAGCTGAGTCTACCCCTCCCTCCTGCTCTCCCCCTCCCATTCCTTAAACATTTGCAATCAGGAAGCTTTCCCTACCAAGACATCTGCCAGCACCAGACAAGGTAAGAAAGCTGGGCAGGGAACCGCATGGCTTCCTTCTCACCCCCCACCCACCCCCCATCAGCACCAGGTAGTTTGTTTCTTGAGATTTCTCATGTTTCTCGGCAAGAATCCAGCTGATTTTCATCTTGTTCTTGTTTGCACATTGTTCTCAGGAACTCGAGCATCTTGTTCTCATGGACCCTGGGGATAAGATTCCCCATCCAGCCACTGTGGGGGCAGTGGGCAAGCTTTGGAGAACAGGGTGAGGAGCTGTCCCCTCCTCACTTGGGACTGCTGTTACACCACTGGTTGGGGCAGAGGAGGTTTCCTTTCTGCTTTTGGTTTCAGCAGGGAGAGTCTGGAGCTGCCTGCCTGCACTACAGAGTTAAACAGAAACACTGGTGGTGTCTTCTGGGACAGAGCTACATCCCTTCCATTCAGATGTGGTGCTGCTGCTGCTGCCACAGCTACAGACAGACTGAAGGTCCATTGGTATGAGTCGGAGAACATTAATGCAAAAGAGAGTGAAGCTTGCCCAGCTCCCAACTGTGGGAAACAAACAGTTCCCAGTTGGAGAAAAAGGGCCCTGCCTGTTGTCCCACCTCCCTCCCAGTCAATGGTGCTCATGACTGACTTCAACTTTGGGGAATCTATCATTATGAGGCACCTGGTTACCCTGATTACTGGTTATGATTAGATCTGTTCTCTGTCTGCCAACAACGAGGGGAAATAAAGTCATGGGCCAGACAATTATCCAATTTCCCATTGTTTCATCTCTATCTATCAGAAGGAGGCCTAGGATACAGCCACAACCCTGTGTTGGAAAAGAGGGACTAAATCCAGCCTCACTTTGGGAACTGTCCATATAGAGCAGTGGTTCCCATACTGTGGTCTGGAGCGGGTTGACAGTGGTGTGTGTGTCCAATAAGCCTGGAAACCAACAATACAAAGTAACCCTCACCAACAACTCTGCCCTACCTTTTCCCACAAAAGTTTCCTTTCAGCTCTCAGTGGAACCTTTCACATTCCTTGTATAGTGATGGGTACAGTACCTTCTATTCAGGGCTCTTCCAGCACTGCAGATACTGGATCTGCTGGGAAATAAGGGAAGAATCTCCCTATTTTACAGATAGGAAAGCTGACAGAGAGAAAAGTGACTTGCCTCAGGTTGTAAAGTGGCATAATCAGGAACAGGAGGACTCACAGACTGAAATCCCAGACCCCCCAAAAGTGGGGACAGATGGAGATGCCCCTGCCCCAAGAGTGGGGTGCAGGCAATGACCCTCACAATTCTGATCCCAACAATGCATACACACTTTAGTGGACTGGAGAGAGACAAAGGGTATTTTCAGACGTGACGGGGCGGCAATCGACCCATCATGGAAACAACCCATAGATTCCCTGCTGGGATCACTCCGGCACTGCCAACAGACGTTCCGGGGATCCCGGCGGGGAATCGGGGAGGGGGAGGGGCCATGCGGCACAATGTGCGGCTGCACAACCCCGCCTCCCCACCGCCTGCCCTCTCGGGAGACGGGCAGGCACTGCGGCCAATGCGGCTGCAGCGCCTGCCCAAAATGACCACGGCCCAGAATCCCGGTGGGGATTCTGGGCCGTGATCACCATCCAGACGTGACGGGCCCCTTCATCCCCGCTGGGAATCTCATTCACCACGCGATCGGCGCCGGCCCCGAGGGTTCAGCCGATCGCGTGGTGAATGAGATTCCCGGCCGGGATTGAGCGTGGTTAACATCTGGGGGGGAACTTCTGGTTCCCCAATAGACATTACAAGGGCATTCCCCACCACAGGGAATTGAAAGTGGTTGAGCGTGATCTCGTAACATCTGGCACTTGTACCTGAGGAGACAGAGGGAGGGATGTGTGAGCAAGAGAGTAGGAATATGGACAACGAGGTAACTCTTGTGGTGACCTACAAGGTTTGTGCTATGTTTGTCTTCTTGCCTGAAAATGTAATAGACTACACCTGCAATAAATGCAAGTTGGTAGCCCTGCTGGAAGAGAAGGTAAGAGGACTAGAGGAGTGAATTTCCCTGCTTCAGCTCATTAGAGAAATGGAGGGTTCCTAGATATGACACAGGAAGCAGTTCAGCAAGGACTACAGCAGGAGGAGATTGTCAAGGATGAAGATGTGATGTGTAAGGAAGAGGAAGGAACATGGAAGAAAGTGACTATCTGGAGTAGGAGAGTCAGAAGGCATTCTGCACCGGGGAAATTAAAAAAAACACTTTCAGGATCTTTCCACTAAGTGACTCTTAAGTCTCCTACAGGAAAAATGCAGCAGTAGGCTCTGTGGGGCAAGAAGGAAGACTCTTGACCCCCTATTGATCAGAGGGATCCAACCAACCACCACTCCCAGGAAGAGGAAGAAAAATGTGGTTGTGGTGAGAAAGGTACGAGGGGGTCATCCTAACCAACAGGGAAGACTTTTCAATGAGGTGAAAGTAGTGGGAACTTGGGGGAAGTGACAATGTAATTTTGGAATTCATGATCAAAAGAAAAAGGTGAGCATAATCAAATGTGTACTTTGGACTTTAGGAAAGCTGATTTTAATAAACTATGGCCGCATTCACATCTGCGGCAGCGGTGGCAGCAAAGAGAGCAACGAGGGAACACACGACAGCAGGGAGGAGCCGGAGGACAGGAAAAGAGCCGGTGCAAACAGGGATCTGCCGCGGCTTCTCTCGCACATCAGGGCACAAAATCCTGCCCTGACATGCACGAGAGAAGCTGCAGCAGATCCCTGTTCGCACTGGCTCTTTTTCTGTCATCCGACTTCTCCCCACTGCTGTGTCTTCCCTCACCGCTCTCTCTGCTGCCACCGCCAGGGGTGTAGCTACTGTGGTGCAGGGGGGCTCAGTTGCACCCAGGCCTGGGTCTCTATGGCCCCACAGCGAGGGGGCCCACCCAACCCCGCCAGCCACCCTTTCAGTTGCTGCCTGCCACTCCCCCCCCCCTGCAGCTCCTAGAGTGGTGAGGCAAGTGACTCGCCTTGCCATTCTAGGAGCTGCAGAGGGGGGGAAGCGAGCGGAAGGCGGTAAGGAAACTGTTTTTTCTTTAATATTGCCGGCGCCGCGTCCTGGTCCCCGGGGAGGGAAAGCAGTGCAGCGCTGCAGCTCGCCTCCTCTCCCTCCCCGGTGGGGCTAGGGCGCGGTGTGGGCAATTAAAAAAAAAACCCAACTGCCCACAGACTCTCTGCAGCAGCGTTGCTCCAGGGACTCGCGCTGCCTCCCTGTGTGCCCGCAAACCCAGTCCCAGTGTGGACTATGCAGGGACTGGGTTTGCACGCACAGGGAGGCAGCGCGCAATGCCGCTGCCGCACAATCGGGACCCCCGGGCCCAGCCTCACGTTAGTGGCGTGTGCCCCCTGCCTGCCCCCGTGCCCCCTTCCCTCCTGTCCCCAGCCTGCAGTTTGCCCCATCCCCCTTCCCTCCTGTCCTACCCTCAGTCTG
>QEPC01014555.1:486263-506107 GCA_003113815.1 Sphenodon punctatus | reverse complement strand
GTTTCCCCCTGCTTCCAGGGTATTGGGTAACCTGCCAACATCCCTGTGGTGGGTTCCACCCTTGGCTCCGGACCCTGACCTCGATGATGAGTCGTGTACCTTCTTAGCCCAGGGTGCCTGGTAACGCTGCTGAGTACCTAATCTTTTGGGTGCAAGAGAGCGACTGAGAGGTTTCAGAGGGTCGCCTTGGGGCCACCCTTTCCCCCCGGTGTCCAGGCCTAGATTCCTCCCTCTTTGTTTCCCTCTCCCCAGTTCCATCCCCTGAAACCTGGTAATTCTGGCCTTCCTTGTCCCTCCTTGGTTTCCCCCATGGCTCCGTACCTTGGAGCCTGACACCTCCCCATTTAAACCCCATCTTTCCCCACAAAAACCATACCCCTCCCACCCAGCCATTCCCTCCATTGAGAACCTCATACACTCCTAAAAACAGTTTTAAAACAATTTAAATACAAAACAGTGCAGCAGTCCAGGATCACAGTCCAGGGATCCTGGCTGCCACTGCCACTTCTGCCTGCAAACAGCCCACCAAAGGACACCACCCTTTGGACACCGCCTTCAGGGCATCTGGCCCACTGTATAGTGCTGCTCTACCTGAGGAGTGGAGAAACACAAAGCCACAGGTGAGGGGCATCAGGCACTGTGGCAGGTCAATACAGCAGTCCTCTCCTTCTCACACCTTTAGGGCAACTGGTCCACTGTATAGTGTTGCTCTACCTGAGGAGTGGAGAAACACAAAGCCACAGGTGAAGGGCATCAGGTACTCTGGCAGGCACAATACAGCAGTCAGCAGCCCTCTCCCTTCCCTCCATTAGGCTGCATTAACAGAAGCATAGTTTCCAAGTCATGAAAAGTAACAGATCACTCTATTCTGCACTGGTCAGACCTCATCTGGAGTACTGTGTCCAGTTCTGGGCACTGCACTTTAAAAAGGACTTGGACAAATTGGAACGGGTTCAGAGGAGTGCAAGAAAGATGGCCTGCGGTCTGGAAACCAAGTCCCTAAGGAAAGATTGAAGGAACCGAGTATGTTTAGCCTAGAGAAGAGAAGACATGATAGCTGTCTTCAAATACCTGAAGGGCTGTTACACAGAAGATGGCAAAGACTTGTTCTCTATTGCTCCTGAGGGGAAGACTAGAAATAATGGGCTCAAATTACAAGAAAACAGATTTTGGTTAAACATTAGGAAGAACTTGTAGAACAAGTGACCTAGGGAGGTAGTACGCTCTCATTTGCTGGAGGTTTTCAAACACAAGCTGGAGAGCCATCTGTTGTAGATACTGTAGTTGCAGGTTTCCTGCACTGAGCACTACTGGACTAGATGACCCCTGAGGTACCTTCCAACTCTATTATTACATTTGGCTCCAGAAAACAGCTGATTGGTGGCAGCAGCAGCTCTCTCCCTGACTCAGCATGGCTAGCTCCAACCCCAACACAGGGGAAGACAGAGCCATATTCATTTTTGCAGCCACTCAAAAGCTGGGCTCCCTGTCCACAGCCCCTAAAGCACCTGTAATGATCCAGCGATGGTGCTAGGTAGTAGGTACTGCTGAAGTACAAGCTGATCAATAATACCAATTGAGTTTTACCACATCTGAGCCTGGCTGGCTGTCTTACTCCTTTGAAGAACTATGGGTAGTTTTACAAATTATGGTAATCATTGTCAAGGGGCCCGGATGTGAGGCATCCAAGATGTAGAGGATCAGGACACAGGAGCTAGACCAGCAAGGAGAAAGTAGGAGACAATGATGAGGACAGGAACTAGGAACAAAACAGGGAGAAAGAGAAGCAGGGGACAAGGCTAGACATAGGGAATGAGAAGCACAAGGTAGCAGATCGGAGTAGTTAGGGGAAAGTGTGAAAGGAGAATGGAAGGGTCTGGAGGCTAGCAAGGGAACTAAGAACAAAGGGCGGAGAACCTGTCAACTGTTCTCCCAGGTCACAGGGAGAAAAACCCCTTATAGATCTATGATCTCAGGGAGAGAATAGAGCTCATCATTGAGGTTTGTAGGGGAAACATCCAAAGAGTACAAGAACCCAAGAAACATAGAACCAGGGAACAAGGAATTAGGAAGCCAAAGGTTAGGGGGCATGAAATCAGGGAACACAAGGCTAGGACCACAGGCAAAAGGGCCAGAATAAGGGCAGGCTAGAGGCCAGGCACAAGGGGACTAAGCAACAAGGGAGCAAGGAACCAGGGGACAAAAGGGGAGTCAGTCAAGACACTGAGAGCCAAAGAGGCAGGGACACAACAAGGAGTGGCGCAAACAGCAGGGAAGGTATTGGAGCCGGGAAGAAATAGGAGGTGGAGTTGTTCTGGCCAACCTTCTACTGCTACCAGCATGTATTTTATGCTAGCTGGTACCCAATCAGGAAGTTGGGAGGCGGTGCTAGAGTACATGGGAAACACCTGGGAAGAGTGTGGTTCGAACAAGGGCTGGGCAAACATTACTGAACCATGGGGAGGATAAACAGGGCTAAATTCAGGCCTAGGGAGTGGTGGTGCCACCAGAGACTGAAGCAGTGTCCCAGAGGTTCAAAACCCATGGGATCTTACAATCATTTGCAAGAGTATGTTTACCCTAACATTTGAACATAAGAAGTGCCATACTGCATCAGGCCAATGGTCCATCAAGTCCTGTCTCTGACAGTGGCCAACTGGCCACGCTTGGTCACGTCAGAGGAGTACTCAACAGGTCATAGTGGAATGATCCATTCCTTTTGTTTAAAATTTACTGCCAATTAGTTTCATGGAGTGTCCCCTAGTTCTAGTATTATGTTGTTGACTTTTATTACGTGGTCGTAGACCATTGTAAAATACATAACAGAAATGCACAATACAGAGAGAGAAATGCACAATACAGAGAGACGAGGAATAAAACAAAGTCAATA
The DNA here is from genome assembly GCA_003113815.1 of Sphenodon punctatus. Taxonomy (NCBI): domain Eukaryota; kingdom Metazoa; phylum Chordata; class Lepidosauria; order Sphenodontia; family Sphenodontidae; genus Sphenodon; species Sphenodon punctatus. The sequence goes on along the minus strand of QEPC01014555.1, from coordinate 503,217 downwards.
CATCACAAAACATTATAAACCTCCCAGCTCAAAATAGCAAATCGAACATAAAATAAAATAAAATCAGCATCAAAATCGAAAGGTTTGATTAGAGAAAATGAACCGGGCTAGCTTACATGATATCGGACCCATGAAATCAATTACATTTTGTAAACTGGGGAATACCCCAGGTTAAACAGCTAGAGTAATCTATAAAGGCACAAGATATTGCAGAAACGATTTCCTATAATGGAATGCTTGCATTAAAAAGAGTGCAGTGTTTCTAATCACTTCAAGTTTTGGACTGTCAAGTATCAAAGCCAACAGCGCATGTTCAGATCTGCCTGGGTAAGCCTCTAAAATGGGCCCCAGGAGCTCCAGCCGCAATTTGTCATACAAGTGACATCAGAGAGTAATATGGCCTATTGTCTCCACCTCCAAATTGTAAAATGGGCACATATGGTATGCCACACATCCGGCCCTTAAGTACAAAGGAAGGGAAAGCATTGAGTCTCGCTGAGCAAATCAGCTGTTTGGCCCTTCCAGAGACTGGGGCAGTCAGATAGTTGGCGACCTGTCCCACTTCCGGTACCCAAAACAGGTAATCCCGGATATGGGGGGTCGATCTCAACCCGCCGATCTCCAGTTGATGCCCCATATCCTCTGCGCGAGACAGGATCTCCCCTCCTAAGAGATGCCGGGTGCTTGTGCTGCAGATATACTGGGGAAAACCCCATGCATCTGAGTTGATGGTCAATTTTCATAGCCCATTGAGTGGTGAAGGAATCCTCCCCCAGATCTTTCAATAGTTGGGATCCCTGGCTAGTATGAACTTTAAGCCAGAATTTTAGCGCAATTTCATTCGCAACCTGTGACCAGGGTTTCTGGCCCAGCTCCGATCAAATTGCTGCTAGTGGCGTGCCCCGAGGGGCACTGACAAGCTTCTGGAGGAACTTTGATTGAGTCCTATCCACCGAAGTGGAGTAAAAGGGGGCCCACAGTTCGGCCCCATACAATAGTTGGGACCGAATTTTACTGGTATGGACTTGTAAAGCTGGAAGGACTGCAGATCTCCCTTGTCTAAAGAAAAGACCACTGATTGACTGGGCTGGGCCCTGCACAGCTCTTAATGCCCTAGTTACATGCTTGCACCAACTGCCGGATCTGTGGAACAAGACACCCAAATAACGAAAAGCGGAAACCTGTTGAATTGGGGAGCCCTCAATAGACCACGATTGAGTTTTGGATTTGGATGAATACCATTATCTTGGATTTATCATAATTAATGGTGAGTGAGTTCTCATGACAAAAGGTTGCAAAAGCCTGAAGCTGCCGAGACAACCCTATTCGTGTCTCGGAAAGCAAAGCTATATCGTCAGCGTAGCAAAGACAGCCAACAGGCCGTCTAGCTAGCTTTGGCAGGAAGAAGCATGGTTCGGCCATAACATCTATAACATCATTTATGAAATAGTTGAATAGGGCTGGCGCCAGGACACACCCCTGCCTTACCCCAACGGTGGTGGAAACTGGGGGAGTAAGGTGGCCTTGCTGATCCATTTTGACCACTAGGGAAGAGTGTGCATGGAGTGAGTATATTAAAGCCAAAAGGCGCCTATCTATGGATGAAGCATGTAGCTTACCCCACAGGGCAGCTTGATCCACTGAATCAAAAGCCGCCCTGAGGTCCAAAAAAGCCACATACAAAGCTCCACTTCGGGCCCTATACTTGGATGCCAAAAATTAGACAACATAGCATTGCTCAAGTGTCGAGCGGCCTTGCTGGAACCCTGCCTGCTCTGGAGAAATTGCCTTGGTCTGAGCCATCCAGTCGGTCAATTTCCCCAAAAGGTACTTTGCATAAACCTTGGTGATAACCGACAAGAGGTTCATAGGCCTGTAGTTGGCTGGATCAGTTTTAGTACCCTTCTTATATATAGGGATAATAACGGCCACATCCCAATCCCCAGGGACAACCCCACTGTTGTTAATGGCAGTGAATACAGTCGCTAAAATAGGTATCCACCACGTCTTATGAATCTTAAGGAATTCCACACGTATTAAATCCAGGCCTGGGGCACGATTATTGCAAAAGGAATCAATAACACCCTCCACCTCTTCCTCCTGAACAGGGGGCAACAATGGAACCTCCTCCAGGTTCTGGATTGGTGGAACCTGAATCTTGGCTCCACTGGCACCGATGCCAGTGACATTGTATCGTTCCTGATAGTGGGTTGTCCAGACTGATGGCGGGATAACTACTGAAGAGGTAGATTTCCGAGGCCCAACCAGGGATCCATTCACCAACTGCCAGAATCTTCTGGCATCCCCTGCATCCGCAGCCTGGAGAAGGGTCTTCCAAAGAGTATCCCCAAATTCTTTTTTTCTTATTAATTAGGTTTCTATATCTGGTCCTAAGAACAACATACTCTGGGGGCAAAATCGCTGCCCCACTCCACCTATAGGTGTAATGCATCTCCAAGGAGCTGATGAAGCTGGGTGCCCTTAAAAGGGGCCATCCCCTGCCCCTGGGCCTGCAGATGTATATGCAGTCCAGCAGTAAACTGAGTATAAATGTCCAAGAACTCTAAATCGCCAGCTGAGGCAAGGAGCCTTTCACAAAGAGAGACTACATTTGGCTGTGAGATGTATCCTTTAAGGGATGAGGACAAGGCCTCATCCCATCGTGAGGCCTGTAAAACCTCAAGATGCTCCATCTCCAAATCCCGGTTACCCTCATGACTACAGCTAAAGTCTAAGTCGGGGGCTTGGAGAGATAAAATGAGAACCAAAGGGAGGTGATCCCCTACCAAAAGGGGGCCCACAAAAAAATCTGCAATGAAGGAAAGCACTCTCAGGGAGACAAGAATATAATCAACCACACTGGATCCTTGTGGACCGATAAAGGTAAATTCCCCTTTTGGATCATTGAAGTCCCACCCATTAAGTGTATAAAGCTCCCGGGCAATAAGTAATTCAGCAAGTCTAATCCCTGCTGAGTTAATTTAGATTTCCTAAGGTCTAATTGGCCTATAGGAATAAACACTCGCTCATCGCAATATGGCGCCATGGCCTGATCGTCTGCACCCATTCTGGCATTAAAATCATACATAAGGATTATTAAACCCTCTGGGTATTTGGAAGATATTTCCTCCAGCAATTGCTCGAGCCTATCCCACATAGAAACATGGAAGGAGCCGGCATTGCAAGGAGGTATGTATACTGTCAAGATTATAAGGGTTTGTGACCCAAATCAGGCCACAAAACCCAAAGACAGCTGAGGCAGCGATAAGTTCTCCAATATCTTGAAAGGAATCTTGTGGGCTACAAAGCAGCCCAATCTCCCACATGGACACCCCCTCGATTTCCAGTGAACTGCAGGGATAGAGTATGGGGTATAACCTTCCGACTCGATGGAATTTTTGGCCCAAGTTTCCTGAATAAGGATAATTGAGAACTTTTGAAGATAAATTATAAAGTTGGGATCATAACGGTGCCTATCCCACCCCGCTACATTCAATGAACATATAGCAAGCTTATTGTCGGACAATATATCCGGCAGTCATGGAAGAGGGACTGGTTCGGGATCCTGGCCCCCCTGGCCTACATCCTTGATCTGGGTAGCCCCCGCGGTGACTAAATGTTGTACTGCCTGCCTGCGGGCAGGCACAGTAGTGGGGAAAACATGAGTTCTACCCACACCGGTGTTTGACCTCCTCATGAGTCCGCCCTCAGGTATACGATCTCAGGGCTGGCCCAGCTATAAGCTTGTCACCACTTGGGATTCCAAGGGAGGGTTATCAATTTGCCTGGGAGGCCGATAGAGCACTTGCTTGACCACTGGTGTAGAATTGGGACTTAGGTTCCCGGGCACGGCAAGAAGAGGGGCATGACTTTCGCCCGATCCATTATTCGCCCTTGCCCTGGGAGCACCCTCCATTGTGCGATTCAAACGCTGTTCTGCCTGAGTGCTTGGGGCCGCCTGACATTCCAAAGGAGGCTTAATCGGCTGACCGGGCGGCCGGTAGAATGTTCACTCCGGCACTGCAATACAATTAGAATTAAGAATCCCTTGCCTTTTGGTCAGAGAAGGAGAAAGGCCTATATAAGGCAACTCTATCTTAGGCAGCAAGGGAGACACCTCAGGTTTAATATAGGCTCTGTAAAGGCGGACCCCCCAAACAGCAAGTGGCCCGTGATGTAGCCACAGCCTGTCCACTATTAATGCTGAAGTAAAATGAATCAGTATGCAATAAGAGCCTGGGAGTGAAGGTAAAAGTGTAAACTGGGCAATAGATCTTTGGTGAACTGGATAACCCAAAATATGGGAAAGATGATGTTGAACAGAATACTTAGCGGACCAGTCAGGTAAGTATCCAGAGGGGAGAGGCATGACATAAAAATATAATGCACTGGCATCTAATTGCAGACAGGTCTGCCTGTTAATGGAGACAGGCCTGCTATCTGTAGAGCCCCTGCAAGACTGTAACCAAACACTGTCCTGCGAAACTTGAGTCCCGACTGAGACAGACTCCCTGACTTTGTCTCTAGCAAAATTCCCTAAGTCTGCCCTTTGCAGTTTAATAGAATCTGCAATGATCTCTAATTGCATCCTGTGCAAATCCAACTGTATATACTCTCCAATTGCGCATATAATTTGGAGATCAAAGTTCCTACAGCTAGACATTGATTTCCCACCGACTCAACAAAAGGGGCATTGAGCTCGTTTGAGACATCAGGTGATGAACCCTCCTCTACACCCACAGTAACTGATAATGAAGCATGTTCCCTGACAGAGTACTCTATATCATTACAATGATCAGGGAAAATGTCCTTAACTATTTCCAGTGATGGAGCCTGGCGACCCTCAAGGTGAGGGGTAAAGACATTCTCAGAATTAGTGACACCCCCCAATGTCCCCAAGTCCATCAACTGTGTAACTGAAGTCTCCAGGATAGGCTGAGGGGTAAATACTTGTGAAGCAGGTCCTGCCCCAGGAGGCAGAAAAAAGTCCTGCAGTTTAGACTGTCGAGCTTGGGCCTGTGAACGAGTCTCCACGCCCTCCTTCCTGCTCCTACTGCCCATGGCCTCCAGCTCCGCCAAAACAAAAGAAAACTAAAGGGAAACTGCCCACCCGCACCCAACTGTCGCCTAAGGCCACGCACAAGGGCGCGCCCTTGTGCACGACACCCTTAGGCGTGGCGCCTGGGCACACGCCTATGGCGCTGCCGTAGGCTAGGCAGTGCTTTTATGGATCTGTCCTTGATTAGTGCACATGTGCCAGCTCCACAGGTGCTGTCAAGGCTCCCGGCAGTCCAATTAGTGGGGCAGCTGGCGAGGGGTGTCACAGGATGCTGGGGCAGGTAACCTATGCGGGGCTTCACTAGCTGGCAGTATGGGAAGGTGGGTGAAGCACGTCTCACCCCGATGGACCGTCCCCCCGGCACTGTCTCTGACAGTGGTCAACTGGCCACTCTTGGTCACGTCAGAGGAGTATTCAACAGATCATAGCTGAATGATCCATTCCTTTTGTTTAAAATTTACTACCAATTAGTTCCATGGAGTGTCCCCTAGTTCTAGTATTATATGAGAGGATAAATAACAGCTCTCTATTTACTTGTTTGATGCCACTCATGATTTTATAAACCTCTATTATATCCCCTCCATGCTGAAAAGCCCTAACATATTGAACCTCTCCTCCTCCTGTGGATGCCATTTCATACCCTTGATAATTTTTCTTGCTCTTCTCTGGACCTTTTCCAGTTCTACTATGTCTTTTTTTAGATGGGGCAACCAGAACTGCACACAATATTCAAGGTGCGGTCGCACCATGGTTTATATAGTGGCATTATGATATTTTCAGTTTCATTCTATATTCCTTTCCAAATAATTTCTAACAGTGGGTGAAAACAAACTAGATAGGGGTGAGGTGGCTCCCCAGGCTGGGCCACAGAAGTCGCCACTCTCCAGGTCGGCGTGCAGTGTGTCAGGCCTCGCCCTCCAGGGCCCCCGAGGCAAGCCGCAGGGCCGACCCAGGAACCCCGGACAGCAGGACACCCCCCCCCCCGCGCAACAAGTACCTGAGCCTCCGGCGGGGCCAGCGCCCGCGGCAACAGCAGCAAGACCCGGAAGTGCGGGAGAAGCCGAGCCCCCGCACGCTCAATGGGGGCTAGCCCCGCCCCCTGCAACAACAAGGAACACCGAGACTAGGGCGTCGCCAGCCCTCACAGCTGCAGCACCTGAACCATCCCCACGGGGAGGGCCCCGACGCTCGGAGCGTCTCAGGCTCCGCCCCCCTTCACTCGTAGGGCTTATAAGCCAGGCAGAGACAGGCCCACCTTGCTGGTGAACAGTGCTCTGCCTGTGAGACCGGCCCCTGGCGACTGTATTGTGCTCCATAGTTATTGCGAGAGAGAGAGAGTTATTGAGAGAGAGAGAGAGAGAGAGAGAGAGAGAGAGAGAGAGAGAGAGAGAACGAGAGAATGGTTGTGTGAGCAAGTGTGCGAACGGTGGGTGAGTGAGACCAAGTGGACGAGGTGCGCTGGGTAAGTGTTTTCCCTACCCCCCTGCACAGGGGTGCCCTGGGACCCGCCGTGTGGCTGCCCTATCCCCTCCGTTTGCATCCCTTGGGGGCCCTCACTCCCCCGCCCTATCACCAACCCTCCGTCCCGGTGTCCCCCTTAGCCCTGGTCCCCCGAACGCCTGGGCACCCAGGAGCTGTTCGAGGCTTGCGCTCCACCCAGATACCCTGTGATGATTTAGGCTGGGGATCCTTGGATTCTAAGGCCCTATTCTATCCTGAGGGTAGTTATCTGAGGCACTGCCTTGTAACCAGACGCTCCTGGGTGGGTAACGCTTGGGGTTCCTTCTGCGTGCCTAGCCCCATATCCCCCTGTAAGGCTTCCCCCCCCCTAACAGGCCGGCGTAAGGTTTCCCCAACCTTACAGTTTCACCAGCAACCAATCATGGAACAATTAATGGCCGAGGTCCAGGAGCTTACCTGGGCCGTGCAGGCCATAGCAATGGAGGTTAAAGACCTGAAAGAGCAGCAGCATCCTGGGGACGGGGCGGCGGCCCCAGTACTGGTCCCACAGGCCCCACCGGTGCCCGCCCCAGGAGTGCTGCCCTTACCCCTCGGGAGGGAGCCTAAAGGACCAGTCATTACTAAATTCACGGGAGACCGACATAACTTTGCGGGATTTATTGCCCTGTGCAATCTAACCTTCTCCATTAAACCTCTTACGTATAACACCGATCAACGAAAGGTGGCCTTCATGATTGGATTATTAGAGGGCGCTGCACTGGATTGGGCCACACCGTTATTAACCAAGGCCAGCCCCCTGTTGCAGAATTATGAGGAATTTCTTAAAGAACTGGCCTTCTTGTTTGATGACCCACATCGGGTGCAGGAAGCTGAAACGGCCATCATACATCTGAAACAGGGTAAGGGGGCACTAGTAGATTATGTTACGAAGTTCCAACAACTAGCAGTAGAGTTGAATTGGCCCGACCATGTTCTTCGGGTTCTCTTCCGGAAGGGGTTGAACGAGGAACTGAAAGACCAGTTGGCCTTTGTCGCCCCCCCCCCAACCTGGGGGGCGTTGGTGAACCTCACAGTCCAAATTGATCAGAGACTCACGGAACGAAAAAGAGAGCGGAGACAGGAGCCGTATCGGGGGGTAGCCCCTCGAGTGGGGCCTCTGGTAGCCACAAGGGCCGAAACGGTTAAGGGGGATGAGGTGGAGCCAATGCAGGTAGGGGCCTCCAGGGGGCCACTAACGGCCGCGGAACGAGAAAGCCGGCGGAGTCTCCGCCAGTGTTACTATTGCGGAGAGTCTTCCCATTTTGCCCGGAACTGTCCAGCCTTAGCTGGCTCTTCGCGGGGTTCGGGAAAAGCCCGGCCTCGAGAATGGTAGGGGGAACCTTCGAGGCCCACATGCCTCCCCTAGCGATAAATCGCCTGCGTTCGCCCCTAGGGGAACGACTTAGGGTCCACCTCAAAATTCTGGTTACGATAACCACCGGCCCCCAACAAAGCCAGGTCGTGTGGGCAATGGTAGATTCCGGGACCTCCAGAAACTTTATGGATCTAACCTGGGGACAACAAAGAAAAATTCCAAGACAACCCCGAGTATCCCCTGAACCGGTGCACTCCATTGATGGATCCTTGTTAGTCTCTGGACCTATTGTTTTTCGAACCCAACCCCTTATGGTAGTGTACGGGAACCACAGGGAACAACTACAATTCGACCTTGTGGCCACACCCCTGTTCCCGGTGGTCCTCGGGTTACCCTGGTTGCATCATCACAATCCCCAAATTGATTGGGAACAACGCGCCATTAGGTTAATGGGTCCGTGGTGCCAACAGGCCTGACTAGTTCCTGTACCTACTACAGCTGTTCCTCCAGGGGAAGTGGCAATGAGCAGTTACAGTTCCGAGATCCCAGCCTCCTATATGGACCTACAAGAAGTATTTGACCAAAAAGAGGCGGAGACCCTGCCTCCACATCGGGCTTATGATTGCCCCATCGAATTGGTTCCCGGAGCGGAGCCCCCGTACGGGCGCCTGTATGCCTTATCCAAGCCCGAGTTGCAGACCTTGAAACAGTACCTCGAGGACAACCTCCGTAATGGATTCATCCGCCATTCGTCTTCCCCTGCAGGAGCACCCTTATTCTTCATGCCCAAAAAGGATGGGGGGCTACGGCCTTGCATAGACTACCGAGGGCTGAACGCCCTTACGGTTAAGAACCGTTATCCCCTTCCATTGATACCGGAGCTTCTCGACCGCCTGCAGGGCGCTACGATATTTACGAAACTCGACCTTCGAGGGGCATACAATCTGTTGCGAGTGCGGGAGGGCGATGAGTGGAAAACCGCCTTCCGCACCCGGTATGGGCATTACGAATATCGGGTTATGCCGTTTGGACTGGCCAATGCTCCGGCCACATTTCAGCACCTAATAAATGATGTATTGCGGGATATGTTGGATAAATTCGTCATCGCCTACCTCGACGACATTCTTATATTTTCCACATCACGAAAAGAGCATGTACAACATGTTCGGATGGTGCTAGAACGTTTGTTACAACACCGGTTGTTTTGCAAATTGGAGAAATGTACCTTCCACCAAGAAATGGTACACTTTCTGAGGTTTGTCATTTCCCCACAGGGGATCGAAATGGAACCGGAAAAAGTCACGGCTATTGTGAACTGGGTTCCCCCAGAATCAGTGAAGGCCCTACAACATTTTTTAGGGACGACAAACTACTATTGTCAATACATCCCAAACTATGCCTGAGTGACCGAACCCCTTACACGCCTCCTCAGGAAAGACATGCCCTATCGGTGGACCACCTCGCAACAAGAAGCATTCGTCCAATTAAAGGTAGCCTTCACACGAAGCCCGATACTCCAGTACCCGGACTTCCGCCAACCATTCACGGTCGAAACGGACGCCTCGAGTGTAGCCCTGGGCGCAGTCCTCCTTCAAGCCAATGCCCGGAACCCCCAACCAATGCCCTGCGCCTACTACTCGTGGCAACTTTCTAGCGCCGAGAAAAACTATACCGTCTTTGACCGGGAACTACTTGCCATCAGGGAAGCCTTTTCCATGTGGAGGCATTACCTGGAAGGGACAGACCACCCTGTTACAGTCCTCAAGGATCATCGTAATTTAACGTATCTGCAAACAGCCCACATCGCGAACGCGCGCCATGGGCACTGGCCATTGTTTTTCGCCCGGTTCGATTTTCACATCGTGTACCGACCGGGTCACCTGAATGTACTAGCGGATGCCCTCTCAAGGTGTACCGAGGCCGGAGACCCTACCGAAAAGAGGGGAGATCTTTTACTTAACCAAAAGGTTTTCCTTGCTACTCTCCCCTCGCTACACTTATTACAGAAAACATCCACGGAGCAGGACCCAGGTTGCCCCGACGCAGTCCGCGATGCCCATACATGACTATATTACTACCAAGATAAAATCGTGGTCCCCCCGGCCGCTCGGGCCGCCATACTGTGGGGACACCATGACGCCCCCCTTGCTGGGCACCCAGGGACTAAACGTACGTGTCACTTAATACAACGACATTTCTGGTGGCCCTCCATTCCGAAGGATGTGGCAAGGTATGTCGCTGCTTGTGAGATGTGCGCACGCACCAAGATACCACGCCAAAATCCTCAAGGTCTGCTCCAGCTATTGCCGCAACCCAAGGGACCGTGGCAGAGAGTCGGCCTGGACTTTATCATGGACCTGCCGAGTTCCCATGGGCATACGGTTATTCTTGTGATAGTTGACCATTTCTCCAAAATGGGACACTTCGTGGCCTGTACGAAACTCCCGACAGCAGTACAAACCGCCAATCTCTTCTTGCAGCACATCGTACGACTCCATGGAATGCCGCTAGAAATAATTACGGACCGCGGAACACAATTTACGTCACGATTCTGGAAAGGCTTATTGGCCAGCCTTCGAGTAAAAGGTAATCTGACCTCTGCATATCACCCCCAAGCCAATGGACAGGTGGAAAGAACCAACCAAACGTTGGAACAATACTTGCGTTGCTACACGGACTATTTACAAGATGATTGGTTCAACCTCCTTCCATTGGCTGAGTTTGTTTACAATAACACCCTCCATGCCTCTATCGGAACCTCCCCCTTTTACGTCACCTATGGCTATCATCCCCGCATTTGTTTACCCGAAGTCGCCCCGTTGACACTCCCTGCGGCCGGAGCACTAATTCAACAAATCCAACAAGCCCAAGCCACAGCAACCACCACCCTCCAACGGGCTCAACAGCAATACCAACGCCATGCTGACACGCACCGGCGCCCAGCCCCAGAGTACCAACCAGGCGACTGGGTATGGGTCAACAGGCGACACTATGCCTCCCGGAGACCCTCAACCAAGCTCGATTATCGCTATATGGGACCCTTCCAGATTTTGCACAAGATCAACAATGTTACGTACAAGGTACAATTACCCCCTCATTTTAGAATTCACCCGTCCTTCCATGTAGCCCTTCTTAAACCCGCCGCCGCGCCCCGTAAACCCGCACCAACCGTCGTAGCGCCCAAGGATGCCTTGCCCGAGTATGAGGTTCAGTCCATCTTGGATGCCCGCCGAGTTCGGGGGCGGTTGTACTATTTAATTGACTGGAAGGGGTTCAGCCCGGCGGATCGGTCCTGGGAGAAAGCAGCGGACGTACATGCACCTCGTCTCCTGCGATATTTTCATACCCGGTACCCGTTGAAGCCACGACCCACGGGGGCGCGCCGCCTTTGGAGGGGGGGTACTGTCAGGCCTCGCCCTCCAGGGCCCCCGAGGCAATCCGCAGGGCCGACCCAGGAACCCCGGACAACAGGACCCCTCCGGCGCAACAAGTACCTGAGCCTCCGGCAGGGCCAGCGCCTGCGGCAACAGCAGCAAGACCCGGAAGTGCGGGAGAAGCCGAGCCCCCGCACGTTCAATGGGGGCTAGCCCCGCCCCTGCAACAACAAGGGATGCTGAGAATAGGGCGTCGCCAGCCCTCACAGCTGCAGCACCTGAACCATCCCCACGGGGAGGGCCCCGACGCTCGGAGCGTCTCCGGCTCCGCCCCCCTTCACTCGTAGGGCTTATAAGCCAGGCAGAGACAGGCCCACCTTGCTGGTGAACAGTGCTCTGCCTGTGAGACCGGCCCCTGGCGACTGTATTGTGCTTCATAGTTATTGAGAGAGAGAGAGAGTTATTGAGAGAGAGAGAGAGAGAGAGAGAGAGAGAGAGAGAGAGAGAGAGCGAGAGAGCGGTTGTGTGAGCGAGTGTGCGAACGGTGGGTGAGTGAGACCAAGTGGACGAGGTGCTCTGGGTAAGTGTTTTCCCTGCCCCCCTGCACAGGGGTGCCCTGGGACCCGCCGTGTGGCTGCCCTATCCCCTCCGTGTGCGTCCCTTGGGGTCCCTCACTCCCCCTCCCTATCACCAACCCTTCTTCCAGGTGTCCCCCTTAGCCCGGGTCCCCCGAACGCCTGGGCACCCAGGAGCTGTTCGAGGCTTGCGCTCCACCCAGATACCCTGTGATGATTTAGGCTGGGGATCCTTGGATTCTAAGGCCCTATTCTATCCTGAGGGTAGTTATCTGAGGCACTGCCTTGTAACCAGACGCTCCTGGGTGGGTAACGCTTGGGGTTCCTTCTGCGTGCCTAGCCCCATATCCCCCTGTAAGGCTTCCCCCCCCTTACAGGCCAGCATAAGGTTTCCCCAACCTTACACAGTGCTGAAGAAACGTGCGGGTGAACACAGGGGGGCAGAGAGCCATTCCACTGTCCCCACGCCACAGGTAGGGTGGAGGTACCAAGCATACAGGTGGGCGTCTGGCCCTGGTCCACATCAAGCACACACGCACCCATGACATACAGGCATGGTGAACTGTGGGCAAAAGATGCCGCAGCAGTTGCATCTGCCCACCCTGCACAGTACTCCAGGAGGATGGGAAAGCAGCCCCTGGCATCTCTGCTAGCACACACAGATGCCAGTCAGCCAGAAGAGGAACCAGTCACCACCTAAGGAAAGCTGGCTGCAGGGAGCAAAGTGTTTACTCTATGGCAGAGAGGAATAAAAGGGGAAAGCAGAAGGGAGAAATGAAAGCAGCTGCATGTGCACCAACCAGTCCCTGGCAGGCTGCCATTCCAGTCCCTTTCAGTCACTGTTAACACCACAGGTCACAGATCAGTCCATAGCGCAAAGTCCCAAAAGGGTCCCTGCAGCTAGAGGTGGGGTGGGGAACCCTGCTCCTTCCACAGATCAGTCACACTGGCAGTCCATAGCAGAAACGGTCTAATGGGATCCCGGCACCAGGGGGGTGGGGAGCCCCACTCCCACAGCATATATCCCCCATTGATGCATGCCCATCCAGTAGCCCCTTGCCAGCATATGTTACACCACCATATAGTGGGGGTGAAAAGCATCCCTATGCGCCAGGGCGACCTGCACCTCTAGCTGTGTCCAGACCTCATACAGGGCATGAAGCTCGGCTGCAATTGGTTCATCCTCCCCAGCCCGCCACAGAAGGTCGAGCTCCAGCATCCAATCAAGGCACTTGCGCTGGCCCCATTCATGTCCCCTTGCCCTCAGCAGAACAAAAGTGGCAGAAAGGGTCCAGTCAGCCACCAAAAGGCACAAGTGAAACTCAGGAAGCTCAGAAATCTCCTGCAAAGCTGTGCTCTCATTTGCATCCCACGGTTCCATTGCCCCCAGGGGTGGGGGGGCACACCAGCAGGCTGCAGCAGACGGTAGCCCTGCTTGGCCGCTTGGTTTTTGTACTCTATCGTGCACACAGGGTGCCCCAGGGGCTGCATATACCATCTCACAACCCCGTAGTCAGCTGCCCTGGAGGATGGCTCAGCCAGTAGTCCCTGCACATCCCCCCTCAGCCACGTCAGCCAGGACCAAGGCGTCAGATACCCTCTCAACCTCACCGTGTCCCATATGCTGGGTGGCAGCAGCAGGCACAGGCTGGAACACCAGCCATAGCAGGCCAGGCCAGGGACAAGTACACAGAATGAGCCCAGGATAGCAGAATGGGGGCCAGAAGCAGTGCAGGCCACTTTCAAACAAGAAAAAACCTTTCATACATAAGATAAGGAAATATCTGAGTCCATGCCAACCAAGTGGGAGCACAGCTCCCCAACAGAGCATTCCCCAGACAGAGACCTTGAGTATCCCAGGGGTCCATTCTGCACCCCTTCCTTTGAGACCACATAGTGATCCCATAGTGCCCATAAGCTGAAGAAGAGCAAGTACAGGTCTGGGACAGGGCAGTGTTCACACAAATAAAAAAAACCCAAGGGATCAACTGTAGCATAAATAAAATGCAATACCAAAAGAAAACAAGTGGCTACCACAAAACTATTTAATACAAAGCATATAGAAACCAATTGCCAATTCAGCAATAAAAATATAGAAATATGCTGTATGTAATATAAATAATATCAATATATAAATAAAATCTAACACATGAACCCTACGCATTTCGGGTGGAAAACCCTTCTTGCGGGGCATATGAAAACATAGAATCTTTATTAATATCCAATTGCAAAGAACAAAAGGTGGCGAATTAGCAAGACAGAAGACTGAAATCCTCTACTGTGCAAATGTATGGTCTCACAGGCCATAAATTCATAAGCCAACAAACCAGAAATTGTTGAATCTCCCAATATATTGAGGAAGAATTCCAAATATCAAAATCTCTCTGAGGAGAAAAGTTCTCATTCTCTGGTCATTTTAACGGCCCTCACCAAACTGTGGAATTCAGGACTAAGTCCATAGGCATGCTCAGTAAGTGGCTTACATGCTTATATAAGGGCCTTGCTCATTTGGGCTGAGGTGGCCATAGTTGCAGAATGTGTTTCCTGAGCTGAACAACCTAAGCAAGGACTGAAGCTGCACCTGGTAGAGAAGGAGTGAGCCACCTACTATATAGAGATATATCTTTGAGATATATGTTTGAGACTGAGGCCACCTTCAGACATGCTCCCCGCCCCCCCCACCCCCACATATTCTGGCTGGGGGGGGGAATGCACAGTCAAGATATGCATGGGGATCGGCTGGTCTGAAAGCCCCTCTCCCAATGCGGCTTTGACGGCAGAGACGCTCAGGCAGAGCAGGAATTGGAGCTCTGTATCCCTGCGCGTCTCTGCCGGCAAAGCCATGGGGGGGCGGGGGGGCGCTTTCAGACGAGTCAATCCCCATGCATATCCTGGCTACACATCACCACCACCACCAGAATATGCAAAAGGGGGGCGGGGGCATGACTGAAAGTGGCCTAATAAGGGCTGTTTGCCCTATGAGCCCAATTTGGGACATTTTTCACTACTGGTGGTGTAGGCCTGGCCAGAGGGGATGCTGAAGGCCAGGACCAGAAACCCTATCACTAGAAAGGGCTCTGAAAAGACTTATCAACCCAGAATTATCACCCAGTGTATATACCAAGTGCCTATAGGTAGAGCTGGGTGTGGCCAGGGATGGATTTACGGAAAGGCCCTTAAGGCCCAGGCCTCAGGCAGCATTTTCGGGAGGGGGCGGCAACACACCACCCCAGCCCCATCTAGCCACCCTGCTCTTCCCCCCCCCTCCCCCCCAGGCTGCTTCTACATAAGAACATAAGAAGTGCCATACTGGGTCAAACCAACGGTCCATCGAGCCCAGCATCCTGTCTCGAACAGTGGCCAATCACAGGGGCCTGGGAGAAGCACCCAACAGGTCACCATGCTATCCATTCCCTGTGGGTCATCCCCAGGCTCCTGACACAGTAAAGGGTTTTGTTCCTCAATCCTATCTGGCTAATAGCTGCTAATTAACTATCTTCCAGAAACTTGTCCAAACCTCTTTTAAACTCAGCTATACTGCTGGCCTTGACCACCTCCTCTGGCAGTAAATTCCACAACCGAATTGTACGCTGAGTGAAAAAATACTTTCTTTTGTTTGTTTTTACTCTGCCATCTGTGAGTTTCATGGAGTGTCCCCTAGTTTTAGTACTAGTTGAGAGGGTAAATAACCATTCCCTGTTAACAAGTTCCACCCCACTCATGATTTTATAGACCTCTATCATATCTCCTCTCAGCCATCTCTTTTCCAAGCTGAAGAGCCCCAGCCTATCAAGCCTCTCCTCATACGGGTGCTGTTCCATACCCTGGATCATTTTTGTTGCCCTTCTCTGTACCTTTTCTAATTCCGCTATCTTTTTTGTGACGGGGTTACCAGAATTGCACACAATATTCAAGATGCGGTCACACCATTGTTTTGTATAGAGGCATTATGACATCCTCAGTTTTATTCTCTATTCCCTTGCAAATAATTCCTAACATTCTATTTGCTTTTTTTGACCGCTGCGGCACACTGGGCTGAGGATTTCAATGTATTATCCACAAACACCCCCAGATCCTTTTCCTGGGTGGTAACTCCTAGCTTAGTACCCAGCATTGTGTAAGCATGGTTTGGATTATTTTTCCCTACATGCATCACTTTGCACTTGTCCACATTAAATCTCATCTGTCATTTAGATGCCCAGGCACCCAGTCTTGTAAGATCTTGAGCAGCTCCTCACAGTCTGCTCGTGTTCTGACTACTCTGAATAACTTGGTGTCATCTGCAAATTTGATCACCTCACTCTTAACACCTGTTTCCAGATCATTCATGAATACATTGAAAAGAACTGATCCCGGTACAGATCCTTGGGGCACACCACTTTTTACATCCCTCCATTGTGAAAACTGGCCATTTAATCCCACTCTTTGCTTCCTATCCTTTAACCAGTTACCTTTAACCTTCTCCCCAATAAGTTCTTAGGCCTCCCTTCCCTGACTCTGGTCCCTTACCTGCCTCTGCCTTCTAGTAGCGCTTCAGCAGCGGCAGCAGCCACCCTTCACTGGGAGATAAAGCTGCTTGTTTACAAACAACTTCTCCCCATGTGAGTGATCAGAAGGTTGTTACCTTGTAAAGAAGGTTCTTCGAGATGGCTCCCAACATTCTCACAACTGGGTTGTGAATGCTCACCACATGATGGTCTTGAGCTCCTCTAGTATAAAAAGCACTCTCCCCCTCAGAATGACAGTTCTTTCCAACCCTTTCTAGGAATATAAGAAAATTCCATGTGGGACTGGAAGGGTGGGTGTTGTGAGACTCTTAAGAGCCATCTTGAAGAACCTTATTTACAAGGCAGCAACCTTTTATTCGTCGCGTGCAGGGGCGGATTGGGAAATCAAAGTGGCCTGGGAAAATCTAGTCTTAGTGGCCCTGTGCCAGCGACAAAGCCACCGGTGCACCAGAAATGGGCCAAGGGGGTGTGGCTTGGGGGGCGTGCTTGGGGCGGGCAGAGTGCACCAGATTTCAGGCCTATCAGAGCTGAGTCCCCATACTCAGATCCTCAGCAGCCTGGCAGGGGTGAGTGGGAGGTTATGGGGGGATGGCAGGGGGGAGACTGCCACTGGTGGGGGTACT
>QEPC01014555.1:459327-479292 GCA_003113815.1 Sphenodon punctatus | reverse complement strand
TTTTTAGCTCCCCCATCTTACCTATTATTTATTATGTATTTATTATATTTAGCCCTGTTTTAATATTTTTATATTATTGTATTGGATGTTTTAAATTGTTTTTATTGTGTTTTAATTGTTGGAAGCCGCCCCGGGCTGCTTTAGCAGGAGGGGTGGGGTATAATTCTATTAAATAAATAAATTTATTTCTGGCAACTCTAAGCCTTTATTATATTGTTGTTTCTGCTTATCTTGTTCCTTATCAAGGTTCACCTGTACCTGCTTATATAAACTTTGTAGCTTTTTGTGATGTTGTTGCACCCCGTCGATAGAGTTTCTCTGCATTGGTGGATTTCTCTTTCCCTCCAATGTAACAATATCAACTAATAACCTTTCTTCCCGTCCGAACATCAGATAAGCAGGTACAACCCAGTGGAACTCTGAATGGTATTATTATAAAGGAACACTATTTCCGATAGATGCGCTGACCAATGCTTCCATTCCTTCTCAGCTAATCCCCTTAGTAAATTTAGGATCACCTGATTCATTCTTTCACACAGCCCAGTCCCCATGAGATGGTAGCTGGTTGTATGCATTTTATTCATCCCTTATACTCGACACAATTCCCTAAATAAGTCGGACTCAAATGGTGTCCCTCTGTCCTTTAACACTTTAACTGGATACCCAAAAACTTGCACAAACTTCTCTAGGAAAGCCTTGGCTGTCACTTCCACATTACATTCTCGCAAGGGTATAGCTACGACAAACCGAGTGAAGTGATCTATTATAGTAAGTACATATTAACACCCCCCAGTGCACATGGGCAGTTTTACGTGGTCCAAAGCTACCAACACCAGGGGTCGACTGGAGAGAATAGGCGTTAATGGCACCTTTTCCTTTTGAGCCAATCCTTTCTTTAGGACACAAGTTGTACACTGACTAATCCACCTTTTAACATTTGTTTCCATGTTTGGCCAATAGAAGGGAGCTCTTAACATAGCTTCTGTCTTCTCTTTTCCCCAGTGCCTTGAGTTATCATGATACTGTTCCAGTACCTAGAATACAGCTTCTGGAGGAACCACTATTTGATACATGTTTTCAGCCATTTTAGGGTGGAGAATTACTCTTAGCAGTTTTCCTTCTCTCAACACCAACCTCTGCCTCTGAAATCTATTTTTTCCTTATTTAATTGACTCCTTTGGATTCTTCCTTTCAATTTTAACCATCTTTGTACCCAAACTATATTTTCATTCTGGTTTTGTAGGCCTGCCCAGTCTTCTCCTTCAACCCCCATTTCTAGGACTTATAGCATGGTAATTACGGTTCCTTTCTGACTGTCCTTGTTTCAACAGGCTATAACAGTTTCAACTAGTATATGCACCCAATATGGCATCTCTAACTCTTCTTCCATATCTGATTTCTCTGCTTCCATTGGTCCCCCTAATCTAGAGAGGGCATCCACATTCACATTATGTTTTCCAGATCTAAACTTTATGCTAAAATTAATGTTTGCTAAACAGGAAACCCATTGCTGCTCTAATGCTCCTAATTTCACTGTCCTCAAGTAATCGAGGGGGTTATTATCGATAATCACCTCAAAAGGAACATCCGTTAAGTAGTTCCTAAATTTCTCAGTAATCGCCCAGACTAGGGCCAATAGCTCTAGTTTGAAAAAGCTATAATTCTCCATTTTCTTTTCGCTGGGCGTTAGGCTCCAACTGGCATAAGCAATAACCTTTTCATGTCCTTCCTGGTCCTGTGCCAATACTGCCCCAAGTCCCTCAAAACTACCATTGGTGTACACCTTGAAAGGCCTATGGTAATCTGGATAAACCAGAATTGGGGCAGAGGTTAATTCTGCCTTTATACCCTCAAAAGCTAGTTAACATTCAGAAGTGCAGTTGATAGACCAATCCTGTTTTTCCAATTTCATGCTGCACAAAAGATTAGTCAAGGGTCTTACTTTATTGGAAAGGTTTTTAATAAACTTTAGATAATAACCAGCAAACCCCAGAAATTGCCTCACCTGTCACACCGTTCTGGGGGGGGGAGGGGTTCCATTCCTTGACTACCCAAATATTTTCCAGGTCAGATGTCACCCCGCTGATGACACTATATGTCCTAAGTAATTCACTTCCTCCTTAAAGATGAAGCATTGTGTTGGTTTCATTTTCAGTTCTCTCTGGCCCAACTGAGTGAACACGACATCCAGATGTGCCACATGTTCCTCAAATCTTCTAGAATAGACTATTATATCATCTAAATATAGGAGAAAGGTTTTGAAGTGCAAACCCCTAAGCACCACTCCATCATACAGGAGAAGGTGGCGGGTACATTGGCCAAACCAAATGGCATGCGGAGGAATTCATAAATCCCCATTGGGGTTGTGAATGCTGTCTTTTCCTGATCTTCTGGCACCATGGGAATCTGCTAATATCCACTGGCAAGATCTAGTGTGGAAAACCATTTGGCAGAACACAAGGACCCTAGAGCATCCTCTATGCTGGGTAGCAGGTGAGCATCTAAATGTGTTACCCTGTTCAGTTTTCGATAATCCACACAAAAGCGCAGTTTCCCATCTTTCTTTTTAACTAACACTATGGGTGCAGCCCCGGGACTAAAGCTCTCTTCTATAACCCCAGCATCTTTCATCTCCCGAATAATTTCTTTTACAGGTTGGTACCACTTGGGAGGAATGCTGCAGAAGGTTTCTTTTATAGGAGGGTGGGTAGTAACAATTCTATGCTCAACCCCCATGGACTTGCCAAAATTGTTAGCATGTTTTGAGAACACAGCACTATGCCGATGTAATAGTTCTCATATGAGTTTTTGCTGCTTCGAGTCAAACTTCTCCAGCGACATATTTATATCCTCGACCCATTGTTCACCCCCTTCAGAACTACCTTCTAATAAAGTTTGGCTACACATCCACAGTTGTTCTGACATCTCTATACATGTTGCCATCCCTATCGGCTGTCGCGGAGCAGTTTTAAGTACGCAGTTAGTGAAGTTACACAGCCTCACCGGAACAAGGCCATGTCCCACCTCCACCAAGCTCCTTCCCAGCTTCCAATCGGGTGTCCAAAGGAATCCTCAATTAAAAGAGTACATCGCTGTCCCCTATGGGGAATCTTTACTTTCCCCACCACTATCTTTTTAGTCTTGGCTTGGATCTCTACTACCATACTGGCGGCATTAGTTACTACCCCAACTCTTCCATCTGTGTGGGTATAATTCATATAGTCTTGTACCCCTTGTCAAATGTGTTTCCACACTGTTTCACTCGGTTTCCCCACATTTTCTCTTAAGCTTTTCTGCAAGTTCCAGGATACAGTCCTGTAAGATGTTCATGCCCACAATCAAAGAAGGAATATCATTACTTTCTACTGCCACCACTATACAACTCTGGTGCCCCAGTTGTTTTCCTAGACATTCCATATGCATCTCAATATATCCCAATTCGGTTATTTCCTGGATATTCCCTCCAATCAGAGGGGCCCAGCCACAAGGCAGGGACTTTATCTCTGCCCAATCCCAGCGTTGTAAAAATTTTCCTAACTGCATAGTTGTCATCTGAGAGCTGGTATCAAGCAAAGCAGGTCATGTGACCTCCCCAAATCTCACTGGAATTATCGGCCGTTTCCCCACCAATTTTTCTGCTAATCTCGCTAGGGACTGTCATTCTCTGTTCTGCCCCGACATTCCTCCCCACAACCCCGGGGCTGTAGAGTTTAACCGTACCCTGCGCTGCCGAGCTACATGCCTGGACTGTTTGCACTGGTAACAAATCGGGTGGCCATATTCATCCCATTCATAGTTCTGGGCAGGGAAGTTCCTACAAGAGCCTGTTCAGTATTCCCTCTCTTGCCTAGCCCTCTCCTTGTGCCACCTGTTCTCTTCTCGCAGTTCCGTTGATAACTCTAAATTTCTTCTTGATTAAATTAATCATGTAATGAATCCTCCTTCCCTTCCTTCTCCACTCTCTGTGCATGAGCACAAGTTCCTAAAGGTGAGACCACATTTTCCCACTCTGTTCTATTACACATGGATTCCTGCTCCCACAGTTGCAAAGCCAGCTGCCTAAAGTTACAGAAACATTCCTCTGGATGCTGACTTCAGCAGAGGCGTTGCTAGGGGTGGGCTGACCGGGCTGGAGCCCTGGATCTTTTCCCTGGAGCCCTGGATAACAGGCAGGCTGTGCAGTGTTGAAACTGACTAGGCTCTAGTCAGTTTCAATCTGAAACTGAGTAGCACCTAATTAGTTTAAAAATAGTTATTTACTGCGCATATGCCACCGCACGCCTCTCTACTTGCCCAGCATGTGTGCGTGACTCCCCCAGCTGGTAAACCGAGATCCGTATCTGCCAAATCTTCAGCAACCAACACAATTGCTTCTTGAGTTTCCCCATGAAATTGGTCCCCTGATCGGTCAGTAGAGTGTGGGGAAACCTGTATGGGAGAACATTTTTAACAATTCCCTCGCGATCACTTAGGCTTTGATTGATTTCAGAGCTACAGCGTCAGGGTGCCGGGTGGCGTAATCTACTGTTACTAATACATACCGGTAGCCCTCGCTTGATTGCTCTATTGGCCCCATGATGTCCATGCCCATACGTTCAAAGGGGACCCCCACCAGAGGCAAGGGGAACAGCGGGCCCGAGGCCACCTTTGTTTTTGTGGTTAACTGACAATCGGGACAGGAAGCGCAGTACTGCTACACCACGGCCCGGTTGCCTGGCCAATAGAATCAGGCAACCAGTCTCTCCCATGTCTTTTCCCTCCAGAGGTGTCCGGCACAGGGAATTTTGTGGGCCCTCCTCAACAGATCCAGCTGTACCTCCTTGGGGCCAACAGCTGATACACTTCCCCCCCTCTCTGGGTCTTTGTCTACCCTATAGAGTCGGTCCTCTACCAATTCAAAGTGGGGGTATGCCAAAGCCTGCCCCGGGGCCCTGGGCTTACCATTAATGACAACGATCTGCTCGTAGGCATTGGCCAGTGCCGGGTCATTACGCTGGGCCTGTATAAAGTCAAAAGGTCTTACCAGCCAGGGCACATCTCTCGGTGGTCCTGGGCGGCCACCGCAGCCACGTCCCTCCTGGCTTGGTCTGCTTGGGTCCTCGTCGTTCCCCCAGAGGTCGTCGCAAGGCTGTAAGAGCATGGCCAGATCCTCCCAGTCCCGTCCCAATATAACTGGGTGGGCTAACCCCAGGACCACTCCTACTGAGTACTGGGTCCTTGTACGCCTGGCTACCGACAAGGCTACTGGGCAGGTGGGGTACCACTGTACATCCCCATGTATACATCGTATATGAGTACTGGGGTGCGAGCCGGTGGTAGCCCTTGTATGCCAGTCCTTACTAAGGTCCTCCCGCATCCCGTATCCACGAGGGCTCTATATTCTCTTTCCTCCATCCATACCATCACTAGATGCTTATTCTCCCCCCAGAGTCCCCCAGGGTCTTCCCCTAGCCACCCATCAGGAAAAGTGCAGTCCATAAGGGGGCAGTTTCACTTGAAATGGCCAGGTCATCCGCACTGGTAGCACACACGTGCCCCTGGGGCCCCGGTCCCTTCGCGAGCTCCGCTAGGCCCGGGGCAGGGTCCTGGGCCAGGAATGAGGCATTGCGGGCTGCCCCCTGGCGGAGCCCTGGGGTCTCCCTCCTTCCTTCCACTACCACTCGGTATCCCATCATCTCTACTATTGCCCCTACCTGGATCCCCACTGCGCCCCTCACAGGTCCCTCCTCCCCGGTGTCCCCTCTCATCCTTCGGGTAATTCCTCGGGCCTTCCCTTATCCCATAGCTAGCGGTACCCTCGAAGGCCTCATCATTTTCCATGAGGTGCACTGCCTCTTCTAAGGAGGCAGGTTGCTGTCGTGCCACCCACGCTCGCCCCCCAGGGGGAAGTATATGTATAAACTGCTCTGTCATGAACAGCTCTACGATTTCCTGGGCTGATCGCTGCTGTGGCTTCAGCCACCAAAGACAGTGGGTTCTGAGCTGCTGGGCCATGGCTCGGGGAAAAGCCCCGGGGGGATACTTTTCTCCCAGAAACCACTTCCTATATGTCTCTTCCAATATGTTCAACCCTTGCAGGATAGCCTCTTTCACTTTCCGAAAGTCTGCCGCATCATGGGCCTCCATCCGGTTGTACACAACCTGGGCTGGCCCTGATAGACACGGAGCCAAGAAAATGGCCCACTGGTCCTTGGGCCACTTGGCCGCCGTGGCCACCCTTTCAAAAATATTGAGGAAGGCTTCAGGGTCATCTGAAGGGGCCATCTTAGTGAGGCGTACCTGTGGGCCTCTGGCCTCCCCTCCCCCGTGGCCACTGGAGGTGACCGCAGCCAAGGCTGGAGTCATTAGTTACTTGTTCCACCAGGTGGGCCTGGGTCCTCACTTGCGTCGTGGCCAGTTCTGTTGTGAGCTGCTGAAAGAACCCCCGCTGGGTCTCCAGCTAGGCCTGGTGTGACTCCATGAGCCACTTCATCATTGCTTCGGCATTCATGCTGGGGCCACCAGGCATGCTCCCGCCTGCTTCCCGGCTCACCGTCTCCCACCCAGTCTTGATCCGAGCCACGGCACCAGTTGTGGCAAGCCCCCTACGTATGTACCCCACCGGCTTCCACACTCGGGCCGGCAGGGAGGGGATCCCCCCTTTTTCTCCAGGAAGGCCCCCCGGGACCCTGAGACTGTACCCAGGGCCCCCCGTGGAGGTCCTCCCGCAGGCCGAGGCCTGATCCTACCCCCCCTTCCCAGTCCCGGGAGTCTAGGTCAGAACACCTTGGTGCCTGAGGGAGTTGCCCTGTTGCATCACGGGGCCCCCCTTATCGGACTCACAGGCCTCTACCCCAGTCTGGGTCGCTGCTCCATTCTGCTGCCTCCGGTGTCCGAGGCCAGCTCCCTTCCTTGCTCGCCGTCGGGCTTTTCATGTTCCCCCTCTGCCTGCTTCTGGGTCTCGCCCTTCCTGGTTTGGGCAGGGCGCTCCTCGATGACATCACCGCAGTGGGCCTGGCCGCGTCTGCCACCCCCTCGCTCCCGGTAAGGGCTATCCCTGGCTCGTCCGACTCCCCGTCGTCGGGATTCCTCCTGGGGCTCCAGGGTCTGCCACTCCTTGCTCCACCACAAGGAGCTCCCAAAAACCCACATGGGCTTCAGTACTAGAAAGGGCAGGCGAGAGCTCCAATTATCATTATTATTATTTAAAATTTACCAACAAAAAACCTCCAGTTCAACAGAACAGTTAAGACTTGCACAAATCAAAGAACAAAATACCTTTGGTTCAAGAAAAGGTTGTGGACAAGACATTCACACATGAATGTCTGGGGGCATGGACTGGGGGCAGGTGGCCACCAACTGTGTGCTCCTTGTTTTGGGTGCCCAGCTTAAGACACCTGGGACCTGGTTTTCAAAAGTGCCAAGAACTCACAGTTTCACTGTGGAGGTTCAATCTCTTCTCAGACAGCAAAGCAGCGTGACCAGCCACTGGGCTGGGAATGGGGCGAACCTGGCTCTGACACTGATGTACAGCAAAGCCTTTGGTTGCTGCAGCTGGCGCTGCTTCTCCCTCTATTAAATGAGGATGGTGCTATACCCCCCTACCCTGGGGAGGGTTTAATTAGTGATTTGCTGTGCAACATTTTGAACACACAAATGCTTAGTACTCAGGACAGAGACATTACTCTGAGCAAAGTCATTAGTCAACCTTTCTGTGTCTCAGCTCCCTGTCACAGGTGGGGTGCGAGGTCACAAAGCTACATTCATTGACATCTGTGAGGCTCAGAGGCTCTGTGTGGGATACTCTGGGGACGCCCAGGGAGAATGCATGCAATTGCTTCAACAGAGTCCAGACCCAAGGAAAAATCCTCCTTTCATTTACTTGAATGGTTGAGAGTTTAGCCATTGACTTCAGTGGAGTCCACTTTCAGCCTTAGGGATAATCGCTGATTACAAACACACAGAGGACTGGGTTTAGGATTTTTGCAGCCTTAGGGACTTCTGAGGCTGCTGTCTCCTGAAGCCAGGCCCCCACAAGCCACACAGCCCAAGCCACGTCCCTTCCCAAACCACAAAAGTGGAGGGTGGTCTCAGCTGCTGCCCAGAAACCCAGCCTGGTGCCCCTGGCCCTTACTGCCTGGGATAGGGGATGGGCTGGCTGAGGGTGGGTGAATGAGTGGGTTGGGGGCGTGGACTGGGGGCAGGCCAGGGAGTGAGTGAGCAGGCAGACAGGGCGGGCGAGC
Source organism: Sphenodon punctatus (assembly GCA_003113815.1). Lineage (NCBI taxonomy): Eukaryota > Metazoa > Chordata > Lepidosauria > Sphenodontia > Sphenodontidae > Sphenodon > Sphenodon punctatus. The sequence goes on along the minus strand of QEPC01014555.1, from coordinate 471,070 downwards.
GGGGGGTGGACCGGGGAGCAAGCAGGCTGGGTGGCCCGCAGCGCAGTAGCCAGCTTCCCAGTTCATATCTCAGACATGTGCACACCAGCCACCACCATATTATATTTATTATTATTATTTATTTATTATTTATATAGCACCAGCAACATACCTGGCACTGTACAATCAATAGTTATGGACAGGTCCCTACCGCCTAAGGGTCTTCCAGTCTGGCAAGGTGGATGATTTTGGCTGCGGAGCATTGAACAGAGTTGGGGGGGTCGCAATATCAGAGCAGGGGAGTCCAGTAATGAGGAAGTTGCAGTAGTCAAGGCAAGAGATGACTAAAGCATGGACAAGGATTTTTGTGGTGGCAGCAGTAAGGCAGGGCCAATTTTTGGCAATGTTATACAGAGCAAAGCAACAGGATTTAACAACAGACTGAATCTGAGGCTTCAAGGAGAGGGAGGAGTCAAAAATGAATCCCAGGCTACGCGCCTGAGGGACTGGCCAGATGGTGACTCCCTAAATGGAAACTGAGAGGGAAGCAAGAGGGGAATGTTTGGGGGAAAAGATGAGGAGTTCAGTCTTGACTATCTTAAGCTTGAGTTGGCGGAGAGACATATTTGCTCTCTGCACATGCACAAAGAGCAAATGTGGTGAGGCTGGTGTGCATGTGTCTGAGGCATGCACAGAGGAGCTGACTGCAGCAGCCGCCTACACAACTGAGCAAATCCTGGCTCATCTGGCCGGGTGACGGTGGTGGCTTTGCGGGGGTTTTTTTGCCACCTCTCCAAATCCGCCACCCTAGGCAACTGCCTAGTTTGCCTGCCCCTAAATCTGGCCCTGAACACCCAGGGTGTTTTTACATGGATGCTAAATTCAAAATAACATCTCCCAACCCGAGTTTAAATGTCCATGTAAAAACCTAATCATAGTTTAAAATATCCAGGTTAAGGTTGAACCTGGGTTCAAACTTATTTTCAAGGATTTATTTAACCTGGGTTAAATTAAGCCTGGGTAAACTATAAATCTGAAATGAGCATAAAGATAAGTGAATAGAGAAAACATCCTCTCTATCCAGGAATGTCTCTGTAGTTGTCAGTGCTTTCTGGGGCTCTGACCATGAAATCACCATTTTGATTTCACTTCCCCCAAACTTGGTGCATAGATTAGTGAGATCGTTCAAAGACATCTCTAAAGGGGAACAAAAATCATAGTGGAAGAAGGTGAATGGAATTCAGCAGCAAAGCACCATGGGATTTTTCAGTCAATCGTGTTAGTCTAAACCCATATTAAGCATGTACACTGTGATCCCGGATTTAGGATTATTCAGCGTTGTAAATGTCCGTGTAAACAGAAACCCAAGATTAAGAATCTGCGATTTTAAATATAGGTTGGTTTCCATGTAAAAATAGCCACAGCGCTCCTCCAGACATCTTAGCTGTGTCCCCTACCCATCCACCTCACAGCACCACCTTGGGCCACTTAGCTGTGCTGCCTGCCTATTAACATCACAGCACACCTCCAACCCCTTAGCTGCACCCCCACCCCCACAGATGAGCTCCACATACACCAGTGCTCTCCCACATTTATTTATTTAGATTTATATCCTGCCCTGTCCCTGAAGGCTCAGGGTGGCTCACAACACACATATAAAATACAAATGTAAAATAAATAATTAAAACTCCACAAAACTAAAAACACCCCATCGTTCTCCCCCCAATCTATCCCTGCCCATTGAATGCCTGGCCAAATAAAAAGGTCTTACACTGCCTTTGGAAGACATTCAAACTAGGGCTCAGGCTCCAAGGGAAAGGAGTTCCAAAGCTGTGGGGCAGTCACCAAGAATGTCTCTCTGCAGGTCTGAGTTGTAAGAAACTGGGCCAGCGATGGAACCTGCAAGAGGGCACCCTCAGCAGATCTTAAGGGCTGCAAAGGAGCATAAGGAGAAAGGTGGTCCTTCAGATATGTAGGACCCAAGCCATTTAGGGCTTTAAAGGTCAAAACCAGCACCGTGAATTGTTCCCAGAACACTACTGGCAGCCAATGCAGACTCTTAAGCACTGGTGTAATGTGCTCCCGGTGACCCGCCTCCATCAAGAGGTGGGCCGCCGCATTCAGCACCAGCTGCAGTCCCCAAACAGTCTTCAAGTTGGTATCCCTGCTAGCTAAGCAAATGCTTCTAGGGTCTTCCCACTGAGAATGATTCTGGGTCATCTGAAAGAGGATTGCCACCCCAGGCTCTGCTGGACAGGAAGAACTCTCAGCCCCCCAAGGATGGGAGGTATCCAACCACCAGCACCAGGAAGAGGAGGAGAAGGGTGGTGGTGGTGGTTGACTCCCTACTGAGAGGGACCGAGGCAACTGTGTGCCGACCTGACATGTCATCTTGGGAGGCGTGTTGTCTCCCTGGTGCGGTGATCCAGGATGTGACAGAAAGGTTGCCGAGACTCATCAAACCCACTGATCACTATCCCTTCCTGCTGATCCATGTGGGAACAAATGATACTGCCAGGCACAGCCTTGAATGTATCTCATGTGACTATGAGGCTCTGGGTAGAAAGGTGAAGGACCTTGGGACACAGGTGGTGTTCTTGTTGAGCCTTCCTGTTGAAAGCAGAGACCTAGAAAGAGAGAGAAGAATACTGGAGGTGAACGACTGGCTACACAGATGATGTCGATGGAAGAGGTTTGGATCCTTAGACGATGGACTTGCATAATGAAGGACTTCTGGCAGGAGATGGGTTGCACCTCATGAGAGCTTCGCCAACCTGGTCGAGAGGGCTTTAAACTAAATCCTGTGGGGGAGGGAGACAAAAGCCCAGAGGTAAGTACAAAGATAAGTAATAGGGACAGGAACATGTATGATGCATTGGGAATTAGGAGAGTGGTGGGGGTGTCCAGTAATTCACAAGAAAACACAGTAGGGAAGGCATTGGGGTGTAATACTCATGGTCTCCAATGTCTATACACTAAGGGCGAATTCACACGTGCAGCAATTATCTGGATTTTTAAAAACTGGTTCTCAATAGTTCGCTGTTAACAAGTCCTGTTGCATTCACATGCATGCCATACCGATTTTAAGTACAGCGAAATAATGCATTCAGACCTTCTTGTAGTGCGTGCTTACCCGGCTGCTCAGTACGGTTCAGTTACAGGAAGTGGCCTGTGGGGAGCCAGAAGGTTGCTACTTTGTAGCAAAGTACAACTTTGCTACAACCTTTGCTGCAACTTTGCAAACTTTGCAACAACCTTTGCTACAACCTTTGTAGCAAAGGTTGCTACTTTGTAGAATCAGGGAATAAAAAGGGAGAGCCTGAGGCTGCTGGAAAGAAGCCCCTCGCATTCTCTCCCTGGTTTCTTTCCGGTATCCCGCTGCTGCTACTGCTGCAGCACTACGGTAGAGGCAGAGGCAGATGATTGAAAGTCCCTTGGAGGGAAGAACTTTTTTGGGGAGAAGCATGGAGGGGAAACATGGAGGGGAAGAACTTTTTTGGGGAGAAGCTGGCTGCAGCCTGCACCCAGCGAGGCAACTACAGGGCTCCAGCTGGTCTCACTGCTTCCGGTAGGGGCAGGAGTAAAACAGCGCACTTGGAAGCACGGTTGCATTCACATCAGAAAAGATTACACACTAGTTAAAACCAGTACGATGTTGCTTTCACACTGCTGTTAAGTGCGGATTTATTGAAAACGGACAGCAAAAAGGTAGGTTTGAGTAGCTTTTCAACACGCATTGCTTTAGTGCGATATTGACTCAATTTAATCGAATTTAAGTGTTCAGACAGGCATGAAACATTCGGTTTTTTTAAAAAATCGCACAAATCAGAACGTCTGAATCCCCCCTAATGCACAGAGTATGAGAACTAAGCAGGATAAACTTGAAATCATAACACAGGAAGACAAATATGATTTAACAGGTATTACTGAGACTTGGTGGGATAAGACTTAGGATTGGAATGTAGTAATTGCAGGGTATGACTAGTTCAAAAAGAATAGACTCAACAGAAAGGTAAGAGGAGTAGCATTATATGTAAAAAAATGTATACACCTGCACAGAAATTCACAAATCTGAGCATGGAAGGCCTTGCTCAGAGCATCTGAGTAAAAAAATAAAAGGAGAGAAATAAAAGTGATATCATTGTTGGAGTCTACCAAACCAAACAGAAGATATGGATGATACTTTTCTAAGCCAGATTACAACACTTTCTAAGAGGCAAGACATAGTAGTAGTTAATGGGGGACTTCAACTACACGGATATCTGTTGGAAATCAAACTCTGCTAAGAATGGAATATCAAATAAATTCTTGTTTTGCCTTGCTGACAACTTCATCTTTCAGAATAGGGGTGTGCATGTTGTTTTTGTTATATCAATAACGAAAACTAAATTTGTTGTTATTGTTATTGCAATAACAAAAATGACAAAAATAATAACAAAATAAATAATGATAACGAAAGTTGTTGTTGCCTAGCAGCTTGGCAGGTGTTTTTTGGAGGGAAATGTGGCGAGGGGAGGAGGGAGTAGATATTTCTGAGCCAGAAACAGTGTTGAACTCTTGAACTGGGCCTGTGATGGGAGGGGAAGGACCTGATGGATGTAACTGCTGGCCAATGAGCAGCACAAACAGGTCCCAGGCAGTTGAATGGCACCCTGTGATTGCTCAATGCCTCCTGCCTCCCAGAACCAATCAGGGGAGCTCTGGGGGAGGGCACTGAAACCCTTTATACTGCAGGGCTGGGCTGCTGACTCTGGTTCTGTGTTAGCTATTGCTCTGTCAGGGTGCATATGCAGAATCTGCTGGTGCTTGCACTAAAAATCCTCCCATATATATTTCTACCACCTTACCTTTCAAATTCTTATTCCTTAGCCTTACATTTTACTTTTTTCCTTCCCCTGCCTGTCTCCCCCTGTACACATCTAAAGAGAGAGAGAGATAAGGGGGGGGGGGGGGGGTGTAAGCTCTAGTCAGTTTCATGTCAATTACCCTCTGACCTCACTGGTTCTTTTGACTCTGTATGAAAGGTCTGCAACTGAAAACACCCCATATGAAAAGTTGCAGACTTTTCATAGAGACCCCAAAGTAGAAGTGAGGCCAGAGGGTAATTGACACAAAACTGACTAGAGCTTCCTCTTCCTGGTAGTTTCGGGGGCAAGTGGGTAATTGTCTTTGTGACAGAGCTGGCTCCTGATAATGTTATGTGATTTTAAAAAGCAGTCACGTAACTTTCCTTATGCTGTTTTTTCTAACACCACAAATGGCGATCAGCGGCTGCTTGACTGCACATGCAGCAGCCAGAAGAACTGATTTCTTTCAATGTTTAATAACTCGTTTTTGGCGGTACCAATCATTACCACACTACAACAGCACTTGAACTAGATCTCAAGCTCCAAGGTTGTGAAATCTGGAGGCTCAACACATCGCAAGGAGATATTCATGATTCAAAATAGTTGGGACCTGTGCATTTTGACCACTCCCCACAATTATAAGGCATGGATAAATTTTCAGAACTGTAGCTCAAGCCGTTTCTCATATTGGGGCTTCAGCAGTCCCCTGTTTATAATGGAGAGTAGTTTTGCCTTTAACTTTCACTGCTGCAAGAAAATAAATATAAAGTTCTGCATTTAGGTAAGAAAAATCAAATGCACGAGTATAGGATGGGTGATACTTGGCTTGGCAGCAGTGCATGTGAAAAGGATCTTGAGGTTGTAGTTGCTCACAAGCTGAACATGATTCAGCAGTGTGATGCAGCTGCTAAAAAGGTTAATGCAATTTTGGGCTGCATTAACAGAAGCTAAGGGCGTTTATAGACGATCCCGCTGAAAAGCGGGATCGTCCTGCGCCAGCATCTCTTCCCCCGCCTTCTCTGTCTGCCGTGTCTGATGTTCAGACACGGCGCAGAGTGCGAGTGCGCATGCGCGCCCTTCCGCGCATGCGAACTCGCCCACGGAACCCGGAAGTGCGGCATAAAGCCAGCACTTCGGGAATCCACCTCGGAGGGGGCAGGATCACCTGCCCCCTCCAACGCGGGGTAAGACCCTGGCTAGGCAATTAGACGAGTGCAAACAAAGGCGGCTGATCAAAGGATCAGCCGCCTTTTTTGTCTCATCTATAAACGCCCATAGTGTCCAGGTCACAAGAAGTAACAGTTTCACTCTATTCTGCACTGGTCAGACTTCATCTGGAGTACTGTGTCCAGTTCTGGACACAGCATTTTAAGAAGGACATTGACAAATTGGAATGGGTTCAGAGGAGAGCGACAAAGATGGTCAGGGGTCTGGAAACCAAGTCCTATGAAGAAAGGTTGAAGGAGCTGGGTATGTTTAGCCTGGAGAAGAGTACTTTGTTTATTTATTTACGGCATTAGCTGTAGCCATAGCCGAAGTCAAAATACATACATACGGATGTAGTTTACATAAACCCTGGAGAAGAGTAAGGGGAGACATTATAGCTGACTTTAAATATCTGAAGGGCTGTCACATAGAAGATGGAGCAGCAGGGTTGGCCTTAGGATCCGCGGGGCCCAGGCAGGGGAGAAATGTGGGGTCCACTCTACCGCCGGCAGGAGATGCTCCCTGGCTTGGTTGGGGGGTGCTGAGGGGGACTCCCCTCCACCCATCCCCAAGCCCAGCCATTTCGGGGGTACTTACCTTCTGCATCCATCACTGTGGCATCGCCCCTCGCAGTCATGGGCCCTGCACTAGGACTACGCGCCGGGGCAGCTCCTGGCAGCAGCGGGTGCAGCAGTGGCAGATTAAATCTGCCGCTGCCACCTGCTGCCACCAGAAGTTGCAGGGAGTGTGGGAGAGGTGGGGCCGCTGCCTCTCCCTTACTTCCGTTGGCGGCTGCCCAATCCCCCGCCCGCTACCTGGCTGTCTCGGCCAGGGGGCTGCCCACATTTCCCCTGGCCGAGACTGACAGGCAGTGGAGGAGGGGGCATGGAGTGTGGGAGAGGAGGGGCCTCTGCCTCTCTCTCACTCCGTGGCCCCCCCTCCGCTGCCTGTTAGGGGAGGTGTGGACCGACCGGTCAGTCAGCCAGGAGGGCCCCACGTGGGGTCCCCAGCTCCCGGCCACTGTCAGACTGAGAGCTGGGGCCCCTGAGTGCGGGGGGGCCCAGGAGCGGGGCCTGGACCGGCCGCCCCGAGCTGCCCCACAGTAGGGCCGGCCCTGTGGAGCAGACTTGTTCTCTGTTGCTCCTGAGGGCAGGACTAGAACCAATGGGCTCAAATGACAAGAAAGCAGATTTCTGCTAAACGTTAGGAAGAACGACAGTGGAACAGACTGCCTGTGGGGGGCTCTCCTTCATTGGACGTTTTGAAACAGAGGCTGGACAGCCATCTGTTACCTTGAGGTAATAAAGGCATGGATGATGGTGGCCAAATCCCCATTTGAAAGAAAGGGATGCAGCCTTCTCACCAGATGGAGTTGACAAAAGGCACTCCTGTTCACAGCCACAGCCTGACCTTCCAGGCACAGCTGGGGATCCAGGAGCACCCCAAGGCTACACACCTAAGTACCGAGTGGAGACAGGACCACATCAATGATGGGAGTCCCAATCCCCCCCAGGCTACAGGGCCAGCCAACCATCATCTTCTTAATCTTGTCTGGATTCAGCTTCAGTTGGCTCACCCGCATACAGTCCCCAATAGCAGCCAGGCACTGGGTAAGCACTGAGACTACAGGGCCTGAGTCAGATGAAAAGGATAAGTAGATTTGGGTGTCATCCGCATACTGAAGACAATGAACCTCAAATCTACGCACTATCTTTCCCAGGGACCTTAGATACACCTTGAATAGCAGGGGAGACAGGGTGGAACCCTGCAGGACCCCACAAGAGAGGGGGGAGGGTGAAGAATAATAATCACCCATCACCACTTGCTGAAACTTCCCCGACTGGAATGAACGGAACCACTCTAGAGTTGTCCTGCAAACCCCTGCCAGAACCCGCAGCCAGGTCAACAACACCTCATGGTCAACTGTATCAAAGGCCGCTGAAAGATCTAAAAGGAGCAACAGGGTACAATATCCCCAGTCAGTCTCACAGCAAAGATCGTCAACCAATGCCACAAGCACAGCCTCAGTGCTATACCCAGGATGAAAGCCAGATGAATGGGTCCAGGAATTCGATTGCATCTAGAGGTCCCTGCAGCTGCCTAGAAACCACCTGTTCAATAATCTTCCCTAGAGAGGGAAGGTTAGAGACAGGGTGATAGCTGTCCAAGGAGTCAGCATCAAGTGATGGTTTTTTTAGTAGTGGCTGAACAACCGCCATCTTGAGGGATTCCAGTACCCTGCCCTCCTGAAGGGGAGCACTGACAATCCTAGACAGCAAAGGCCCCAGTTTCTCACAGCTGGCTTTCACCAACCAAGACAGGCAAGGATCTAATTTACAACTGGTTGCCCACATTGCTCCAAGAACATCCTCCGCCTCGTAGGTGACACCAACCGAAACTGATCCAAATGAACAGAATAAGATTGAGCCTCCAAAGCCCCAAACTCTGACTCTACCAAAGAACTAGCAGCTTCCAAGTTGAGGTAAATACGAGTGATTTTGTCTGCAAAGCAGATAGTAAATTCATCACGGCAGGCAGAAGATGACTCAACCACAGGACGGAGACAACGTGGGTTCAACTGGCTGTTCACCACCTAGAATAGCTCCACTGGATGGGACTTTGCAGACGCTATGGTAACAGAGAGGAAGGCAGTTCTCACCACCACCCTAGTCATGTCATAGTCCTTCAAAAATGATCTATGGTGCAATCGGTCAGCTTCAGCATGAGTCAAACGCCACCTGCGCTCCAACCACCTTGCCTCCCGATTCATTTGCTGCAGGTTCCCCATAAATCAGGATGACCTGTGCTGACACCACAGGGGAAGTGAACACCTGGGTGATACCATGTCGATGGCCTTTGTTAGCACAGTAGTGTTCCATAACTCAACCAGGCCATCTACAGAGCAGCTGTCAAAGTCAGTGGGTATATCCCCCAGATAGTTCTGGAATCCAATTGGTTCCATAAGTCTCTAGGGGCGGACCAACCTAACTGGTCCACCACTCCAACAGGGGCTAATGAGTGTAGGGACTCAGGCCCACAGAAGGTAATGATCCAACCATGACAACGGTGTCCTAACAACACCCCCCAATAATTGGAGCCCCATTATCCAGGCCATGGCAAAATATTAAATCCAGCATGTGTCCCACCTCATGTATCGGCCAGATATTATCTGGAATAGGCCCATGGTTGTCATGGAGTCCATGAAGTCCCGCTCTGGCCCTAAAAGGTCAGCCTCAGCATGGATGTTGAAGTCACTCAGAACAATAGGTTTTGGTGTCCTCAACACCACCTCTGAGACCAACTCAGCCAGCTCAGTCAGGGAGTCTACTGTGCAGCGGGGTGGTTGGTACACCAGCAGAATCCCCAGTCTATCCCTGGCCTCAAATGCAAGATGGACACACTCCATATTGGATATGTTAAACACTGTCTACCTTCGACAGGTCAGATGTTCCCTCCAAAATCACCTCCACTCCACCCCCTGACCCGAGGCTGACGCTGCACAGAGTACCCAGCTGGCACCAGCTGGGCCAATATAGGTCCAGCTGCATCATCCAGCCAGGCCTCTGTAATACAAGCAAGGTCAGTGGCTTCATCCTGGATAAGATCAAAGATGATAGCCATTTTATTCACCACTTAAACAGCAGCAGCGACAGATCAGGGTCACCACTTGATTTGACCCCTACATATCCTGAGACAGGAGTAGAGAGGGACAATTGAACAAGCACCAGTTGCCTCCCCCTGTACGCACATGATCAGCATCTCTCCATGCAGAGTGATGAGAAATATCCTGAAAGCCCCAATGATATATCCTCCCCCCGCCATACCTCCCTCTGCCCAACATGACCGAGATGAGCTGCCCCCAAACTCCCCCTGGTGGAATAACTCCGCCCCTCAGAGAAAAATGATCACAATTCCACTCCTGGTGCTGACAGTCTGTCCATGTAACAGTCAACATCCCAGCGGCTACAGAAAACCACAGGCCGTGCCCCAAGCCCAATATCCCCAGAAGGCAAAAAGGCCAGGCAATCAGGCAGGGAACAACTACTACCCCTCCCTCCCACTCCCGCTCCTTTGCCTCTCATGCAAGAGAGCCCCACCCCGCAAATATACTCCCATCTCCCACCCAGGAGAATAATTCCCCACCCCCCAGCCCATACCTGTCCCTCTCACCAAGGGGCCTGGGCAACACCCAAATCCCATCACCTCTAAATACAACCAACCAACCCCACCCCCCATTATTATTGTTATTCTTATTATTGCCACCTCCATTCCCGCTGGAGAGGTCCATTGCTGCTGCTTGCATGCTGTCCTCCCAGTTGCCTGCCTGTGCCTCTCCAAACCCTGCCCCCGACTCTTCCCTAGCAAACAGTTCCCAGAGGGGGCATTTGATGCATGTGCACACACACCCTAGAGCACTCTCCCTCTTAGGCCATTTTTAAACGAGCACAGCAGGGTGGCAGGTCCATGTCCACTGAGTGGATCAGTCACGGAGCGCCCATGCACATGGAGTGAGTTGGAAGGAATTCAAATGGGCGGCACCCAGGGAATCCATGGATCCCACCCAGATGGCCTCCACCCACCCACCAGCTCTGACCACAATTCAAATGGACAGTCGTTCCACTGACTGGACCAAGAACTGCTCAGTCCCCATATCAACATACCCCCACCACATGACATGAACACATGGTGTTTCATGGGCAAGTGAAGCCACTGCAGCTACTTTCGCCCACCCTCAGCAGGAATCTGGGAGGGTGGGGGAGGAGGGACAGGGAAAGGCAGACCCATGAATCTGCTGTGGCGTTCAGGGCTGCCTGCTAGCCACAAGAGCACTGGGTGACAAAACATGGAACTCTGGGGCATGTTATACAACCCACGAGCCACTCAGGAACACAAGGGGGAATGCATCAGGAGACAGCAACCAGAAAAGTCAAACAAGCCCCCCACCCCACTCGCCAGGCTGATAGTCCAGTCCCAAACACATGCCCCACACACAGGGGTGGATTGGCCATTCAACCCACCGGAAAGATTCCCGGTGGGCCGGGCCGGTAGGGAGGGCCGGTCCCGCCATGGTTCAGTTTTAATTTTTTTTAAAAAAAAAATTTGTTGGGTCCCGTGGGAGGGGCTGGGGCTGGCCCGTTCCCCTCCTCCTCCCCTCACACCCGCTGGCTGGTGCCCCCTTCTCTCCCCGGCGGAAGTTACATAAAAGCAACTTCCAGGAGGGAGAGCCTCTCTCGCCTGTGCTGCACGAGCCTGTGCGCTCTGCGCACAGACTCGTGCAGTGCAGGAGAGAGAGAGAGGGGGGGGTCGAGCTCAACATCTGTGCAGAAGCTGACGGACCGGGCGTGGCAGAGCCGAGTGGAGCTGAGGCAAGCCGGAGGAGAGCAGCAGCAGGGCCAGCAGCCAGCAGTGCTGGGATGGACTGGAGGCTCGGTGGTAAGGGCCGGGTGGTGGCGGTGGTGGTGGGCTGTGGGGGGCCACCATGGGGGTGTGTGATTAGGCTGGGGTTGCACCTGGTGTGGGTGCCGCTGCTGGCCTCGTGGGTGGGGTGGGGGTTTGGGCCGCCTGGAGAGGGGGTGCTGCTTGGGCCACCTGGCTGCAGGGGGGGCTGCTTAGGCCACCTGGGCCACCTGGCTGGGGCGGGAGGGCTGCTTAGGCCACCTGGGCCACCTGGATGGGGCGGGGGGGCTGCTTAGGCAACCTGGGCCACCTGG
>QEPC01014555.1:419837-451510 GCA_003113815.1 Sphenodon punctatus | reverse complement strand
CACACACACACACACACACACACACACACACACACACACACACACACACACAGAGTGCCTCTCAAGAACTCTCCCTTCCCCCGCTCCTGGAGAGCAAACCTGTCTAAAATAGCACTCATGCACTGGGATCTGGAAAAAAAATCAAACTTCCCCAGGAAATCAGGAGTACAACACAGCTCCCTCCTTTCCCATCTTGAACACGGGGTGCGGGGGTGGAGGTAGCACCCACTCTTACACACAGCTCTTCCTGCCCCAGCAAGGTGAGGGATAATCCAGGGCTGAAGGGGAGAGCACCCCTGCCCTGAGGCAAGCACGGCAGGAGCCTGCCGCACTGATCTGCCCAGTGCCAAATTTGTGCTCTGTGCACCACATAAATGGAATGGCAGTCAGTGCCCCAAGAAACCACGGTATTAGAGGCTCCCGAGGCACCCCGGGGGCATTTGCTGCAGACACCACATCCCTCGGTGCCTGCAATTCTGGGAACATGGATCCCAGGGGACATGGAACGGGGGTTCTTTTACAGGTCACCTGTTCCCAGCACCTCAGCTTGGGAGGTTCCAGGAGCAGAGGAACAGCAACAAGAAGGCAGGGAGAGGCTGGGAAGGAAATGCCAAGCAGGCTCGGGCTCAGGACAGAGAGAGAAAGTGGAAGAGTGATGCTGTTTCCTAGCAAAACACTAGCTGGCACAGGCATGGACCGCCCATCTTCCTGGCTGGCTGCTCTCTGGCCAAGGGAGAACCAGAGGTGGCTGATGGCAGGGGAAGCAATCTGAAGTGATACTTGAAGTGGGGCATGCGCTCATACCACTCTGTGGACCGCCCCAGATCTTAGGCTCTCAACTGCAGGAACAAAGTTACAGCAGGTGGAAAGGGGGAAGACCTTACTGTGACCTTGCGCAACTCCTGCTGCTTTTCTGTATCATCCCCCTGCCACCAGTGTCTCCACTGCTTTAAATGAGATTGGGAGGGAGACAGGGAGAGGAGCTCATCCCCCCTCATCTCAATTCTAGCAGTGGCACCAGCGAGGTAGGGGGACAATCTGGAGCAGCAGCTGGGGATGGGATTTGAGATTTCTAGCATCCCATGTGTTAAGTGTGCAGGATGTATTCTGATCCCCAAAAATGTGAATTCCCACTAAACTTGGAAACTCTAGCTTCCTCTCGACCTCCCAGCACTCCCTTGGGCCTCTTAGGGCGCTGTTAGACGATCCCGCTCACAAGCGGGATCGTTCAGCGCCGGCATCTCTCCCCCGCCTTCCTCTGTATGCCATGTCTGATGTTCAGACACGGCGTACACTTGTTGTGCGCATGCGCACCCTTCCACGCATGCGCACTTGGCCAGGGAACCCGGAAGTGCGGCGTAAAGCTGGCACTTCGGGGATAGAGCTGCAGCGGAATGTCGCAGTGGTAGCTAATTCCGCCGGAAACAGCGTTTCCGCAATTAGTGGTACGGCGTGGGAGAGGCTTTCATTCTCCTAGTTTCATTCCGCTACTTCTGCAGTTCCGCTAATTTCATTCCGCTACATCCACAGGCTTCGCAAAATAGCGGAAACATGACATTTTCGCTACTTCCGCCATTCCGCCAGCGCCACAAAATAGTGGAAAAGTGGTTTTCCGACAGTTTCCGCAATTTTCCCGCAATTCCGCAATTTGCAGAATGCCGGCGGAATTAGCAGAATGTCCGCCGAAAAGCCACGGTGTGGCGTGGCCAATTCCAAAATGGCAGAATGGAATCGCGGCGCGGTAACAGCTGCTGCCGCATCAGCCCTATTTGGGGATCCGCGTCTGTGAGGCCAGGATCGCCGACCCAGTCAGACGCGGGGTAGGATCTGGCCTTGAAATTTAGACGAGCGCAAAGAAAGGCAGCTGATCAGTCGCCTTTTTTGTCAGGTCTATAAGTGCCCTTAGCTGTGCCCCCTCTTGCTTGTCCATCTCACAGCCCCCCTCGGGCCTCTTAGCTGTGCCCCCTCTTGCTTGTCCATCTCACAACAGTCCCCTCGAATCTCTAGCTGTACCCCCTGCTTTCAAGGCTCATGTGTCACCTATTATACGCTTTCATGTTCATTCATATGTACCCGTCAGCACCGCTGGGAAGTCCGGGACTCAAATGACATGCAGCTTCTGTCTCATGAGAAGGGCGGAAATGCAGATCTTTGCCAGCAAATATGCACATCCAGCAAAGTACCTTTTCCCTACTCTGACACATGTGCATGTTTTCCGCCAAAGATCTGCATTTCTGCCCTTTTCACAAGATGGAAGCTGCGCGTCATTTGAGTCCCGGACTTCCCTGCGGTGCTCACTGTATTAATGAACGTGAGAAAGCGGTATGTGTGGGAGCACAAGCTGAAAACTAGTCCCTATAAACTCTCCTTATTCCATTTTGAATAGCAATCCACCACCACCACCCAAACAAACCAACAAAACAAAACCCCACCATCATGTGTTGCAGGACAATTCACTGACAAAGCAAGGCACTGTGTGTTATAAAGATACTCTGTGCAATGAGCAACTTGCCCATCTCTCTTTGGGTCCCAGCTCCAGTTCATGCCTTATCTGCCTCCCATCCAACGCTCATGCTTTGCCCCAGTCTCAACTGCCAGTTAGGCACGGACATCGCTGGGTTGGAATGGGCCCGACTGCAGAAGTTGAAATGGAGCCCCTGACTCTCCTCTCAGCAGCAGGTGATGCAGCTACCCAAGGGAACATGGGGCCCCAGGCTTGTAGGTAGGGTGGCTCAGTTTTGGTATTGGTTCTGTTCTATACAGGACAATGCTGTTTTTGAAGGGTTTGTCCATTGTCCTTTATGTGTTTTTGTCGTGTATTTTTCACATGCTGCCAGCGCTGCCATTTTCACACACACCTGTCCCAAAATCATGATCTCATGGCTTCTGGGCGGGAACAGTGGTGTTAGCAGCATGTGGACTCAGGTGAGCCAGTGGTCCCAGCACTGGGGGTGGGTGGGTGCTAGGGTTACCATAGCATCTGGATTTTCCAGGACTTGACCACATTTTTGATCCTCCCAACCCCACCTGGGTGGATTTTTAAAATGTACCCATGGCTGGAATTTTGCCGGTATCATTGCATCCCCTTCCCATGTCTCACCCAGTGCTTGTTGCTCAGTCTTGTCTGGGGAAAGGAGCCCATAGCCAGCTGCGCTCTCCCTCCCCAGGGTCCCCCCTCCATGTCCTGTATTCTGGGGATGTGTCAGTGCCCACCCTACTAGGGTTGCCACCTATGCACATTTTAAAGGAACACTTATGAAAAATACATGTTGCAAGCCCTGCACTGGCACCTTAGGCGTCAATGCAGGGCCTGCAACATGAATTTTTCATGTGTTTCTTTAACATTTTCATAGGTGGCAACCCTACACCCTACTTGCAAATCTCAGTGCAGCTGCACTGCCTGTCCCTATTATAGCGAAGCCCTTCACTTTTAAAGAGCAGAGACCTAGGTTTGGGGATGGGCAGGGGAAAAACTAGGGGAATCCTAAGGAAGTACTGGCATCCCTCCTCTTTTCCCTTGATCACACCTCTGCATCTAGCACTCATTCCCTGTCCTTCGCCTGCTCCTTTAGGCCTTGGCTTGAGGGTGGTGTGCACCATGGGATAAAAGGCAGAGAGTGTGAGGTGGGCCATCCAGCCATGTAACATTGTTGCCTGCTTGTGCCACACACTCCTTATCCCTTCCCCCATGATGCAAACCAGCTTCCCATGGAAACAAAGGGAGCATGCATATTTCCCATTAGTTGACTCTTAGGGTGTTCTGGGGTGGCTCGAGGGGAAGCTTCGGCACCCGGATGTGCTGCTAGGAACGGGTCCTTCCCTAGAGCTCCTTCTGCTCCTGCTAGTGCAGGACGCATAGCTGCAACCCTCAAAACACTTTGGCTACTTGCCCATGTTACACAATTTCATGCTACTTTGTATCTTATGTGATATTTTGTAACTGTGCATGCACCTTTACTTATATGGCAGGGAAATTAATGTGAGATTCATCTTGGATGTCAGAGTAGGAAAATCTGGGTCTGCCACATTGAGTTCTGTATTACGTGTGATCTGAATTTGTGCATGGGGTGAATTCTGTATAGATTTCTTGGCTGCCCCTTCCTGCTGCAGCAGCTCGGGGTGACCCACAACTTACTTAAAACAATATAAAAATACAAATTCATAATAACAATGAAACACCATAAAATTCAACAATTAAAAATTAATAGATAACCCCAAGCAGAGCAAACAAACCTCCCCCCCCCCTTCCTCACCCCCTCCCTTGCCGAAAGCCTGGCAGAACAGCCAGGCCTTCGGAAAGAGGGGAAATCTGGGGCCAGGCAGACCTCCATTGGGAGGGAGTTCCACAGCTGCGGTGCAACTACTGAGAATGCCCCCCTCATCGTCACTACCTGAGATACCATGGGGACTCCAACAGAGGTGTCCCTGGCAGACCGCAGGGGCCGATCCACAGCCCAGGAGGTAAGGTGATCCAGCAGATAGTGGGGTCCAGGCTGTTTGGGGCATTATAGGTCAAAACTAACACCTTGAATCAGGCCCGGAAAACTATAGGCAGCCAGTGCAAAGAACAAAGCACTGGTGTAATGTGCTCATGGTCACCCGTCCCCGAAAGGAGATGGGCTGCCGTGTTCTGTACCAGCTGCAGTTTCCGGATCATCACCAAAGTTGCAATAGTCCAATCTCAAGGTAATGAAAACATGGATGATGGTGGCCAGATCCACGTCTGAGACGTATGGCTAAAGCTGATGCACCAGATGTAAAATTGGTGAAATGCCTCCTTTGTCACGCCTGCCACCTGCATATCCAAGCGGAATTGTGAGTCAAGGGGTACCCACAGATTCTGGACCTGGGGAACTAATGGGGGGCAGACCCTGTCAATGATGGGTGCTATCACTCCCGCAGCCTTACCCACCAACATCACCCCCATCTTGTTGGGATACAGTTTCAGACGGTTCACCCTCATCCAGTCCACCACAGCTGCCAAACACAGAGTAAGCACTGAGACTGCCGGGTCTGGGTCAGTTGAAAAGGAGAGGTAAAGTTGGGTGTTATCAGCATACTACCTTTGGTGACAGTCTGGAAATTGCAGCTGGTGCAGAACACGGAGGCCCGTCTCCTTTTGGGGATGGGTCACTGTGAGCACATTACACCAGTGCCTCGTTCTTTGCATGGACTGCCTATGTTTCTGGGCCTCATCAAGGTGTTGGTCATCATTGATGACACCGCACACCAAACCCTCTAATGACCATGCGCAAAGGCTGCATATATACGTTGAACAGGAGAGGGGGCAAAATAGACCCCTGCAGAACTCCACACATGAGGTCCTGGGGAGAAGATGAACATTCATCCAGCACCACACGTTGTGTTCTTCCATCCAGGAAGGAACAGAATGTGTGCATGGGGTGAATTAAACATGAATGTAATTTACGTGAAAATTACAACATGCGCATAGATCCTCAGCAGATCCCTTAGGTCACACAACTTTGTGAGGGGAAAAACACCAGGAAAAAAATAATGTGTGCATGCAGCCCAGCAGGAATCTGATATAATCCCACATGAAAATCAGCATGTGGGCAAGCAGCCTCACTCTGGATTTAGCAAAGGTAAGTCATGCCTCACTAATCTGTTGGAATTCTTTGAGAGTGTAAATTAGCATGTGAACAAGGGAGACCTGGTAGATATAGTGTGCCTCAATTTCCAGAAAGCATTTGATAAGGCCCCACATAAAAGACTTGAGAAAATTAAAATGTCATGGGATTGGAGGTAGTGTCTTACTATGGATCAGTAACTGGTTAAAGGATAGGAAGCAAAGAGTAGGACTAAATGGTCAGTTTTCACAATGGAGAGATGTAAAATGTGGTGTGCCCCAGGGATCCGTATTGGGACCGGTGCTGTTTAATGTATTCATTAATGATCTGGGAAAGGGTGTTAAGAGTGCGGTGATCAAATTTGCAGATGACACCACGCTATTCAAGGTAGGCCACTTTTACATGGATGCCACCCACCCACGAACACCCAGAAACACCCATCGGATGGGTGGGGCAGAGTCCATGTAAACATCCACGAGTGGGTGGGTGCACATGCATGACCCACCCACCAACACCCACAGAGCAGCCGGGAGGGAGCCAGCATGCTCTGTGGGTGGAGATGGATGGAGATGGGTGTCCAACACCTGACTGTCTGTGTAACAGTCGAAACACCCACACCCACGGGGACAGAACCAGTGGGATCGCACTGTACTGGCATGAGAGGTCATGCACATGCCCGCATGCAGACACGCCCACCAGGGGTGACGCCGGATGTGTGGTCGGGAGCCTGTAAAGGAGGGTGGAAACACGACACGGGTGTGCCGGCTCCCACGATGGCCGGGAGGAAAGCCCTCGACAAGACCAAGGGAGACAGCACTGCCTCATGCACGGGACAAGGCCAGGTGAGCACGGGGACACAGGAACGACTGGGGGGGGGTTCCCAGCCAGCCGGTGCAGGGGGGGTCCTGGCCAGCCAGTGCAGGGGGCGGGAATGCGGCATGGCTAACCACAGCACCCATCTCCCGACACAGGGACGAGGGCACATAGCGACTGCGGGACTGATCGCTGAACCCCAGCACAGCACAGCCACAGGGCACGGCCAGAGAATCAGCAGCAACAGCAAGGTGAGAGCGTGGGAAACCCCCCAAACCAGGGACAGGAGGGCACCGCACCTGAGGGAACAGAAGGCATGTGGCATCCGGCTAACCCGTCCCCCCAGGACAGCAGCCAGACCACAGAGCACCACACCATCAAGGAGACGGCCAAGGAGTGTCCCCCCCCCCCCGACAGTCAGGTAAGTAGAAGGTCACCGTAAGGGGGAGAGGGGAGGGGAGGCCCCATGGGGGTGCAGAGGGGGGCAGCGGGATAGAGACTAACCCCAATGCAACCCTACAGGAGATGACCATCTCCACAGCTACCACAGCCACTGGGCGGGCCCCATGCCACCAAGCTGTTGAGCCCCCCACACAGAGGCCCCAAAAGGGGGAACCCTGGTCCAGGCAGGAGACCAGGGACTTCATATGTGTGTTGGGGTCTGAAAGAGTCCAGCATGACCTGGTGCGCAGCTACAAGACCAGATAGGTCTAAGAAGCCATCGCCCAGGAGATGCAGTGGCAGGGGTACAATAGGGATGTCACCCAGTGCATGCAGCAGGCAAAGGACTTGAGGTCCGAATATAAACATATCAAGGACAACAATCTCAAGTCTGGCCGTGCAACATGCACAGCCAAGTTCCAGGAGGAGTTGGACAAGTTCCTCTGCATGGATGGGGACATCGTGGCCTCCCACACACATGGCAGCACCGTCGCCAGGGGCAAACAGAGGGTCACCACGGAACCCCCCCCGCCAGACCCCCCATAGCAGGGGGGGATGCTGCCCCCGGAAAGGCCAGCCAGGAAGCAGGAGGGCAGGGCCCCATCCCAAAGGGGACAGAGGTGCCCCGGGGATCCAGCCACAATAACACCACCCTCAGCGTGCATCCACAAAGCCCACAGGCCACCCGGCCACAGAGAAGGGGGGTGCGTGGAGCAAGCGGAGACCCGGGATGGTCCCCAGGAGGCAGAGGAAGAGAATCCAGGTATGACCGGCCCAGTGGGCCCAGGGTGGAGGAGGCCCTGGGCAGAGTTGCAGTGACCAGGGCCGGGGCCTGGTTGCCGGTAAACACTAATGGGTCCCTGTTCCCATTGCAGCTCAAGGTTGTCTGGAGGTGCGTGAGGTGGAGGTCGCAGAGGAGGTGGACAAGGAGGGGCCATCTGCGCCCCCGCTACCTGGTGAGGTGCACTGCCATGGTAGGCCACACCATCCAAGGGGCCACAGGGGGGCACAGTGCAGAGGTGGGTGCCTGTACAGGGAGGGAGGCCCCCAGGGGCATGCACCCCACACCAGAACCAGGAACCCCAGGCTATGCCACTCCATGGGGCACCCCACCAGAGGGGCACACCGCCCCCAGGGACCACAGGGCCATGGGTTGGGGGGGGAAGACCATCCAGGACCCCACCAGGGTACCGGGGAACACATGCCGAGGGAAAGGGACACAGGGGGGAGACCAGCGAGCGGGACAGGAGATGGTCCAGGACACAGAGGGTGCACAGCTGCAGGATGCCGGGAGCACAGGAGGTGCAGGAATGGAAGGCCAGAGAGGATGGCTCAGTACACCACTAGCACGGCAGGAACCTGCACCACCACCCGCCTGTGCCCTACAGGGGTCGGGGCAGAGGGGGCATATGGGAGGGTTAGTGGGCCCCACAGTGCATCCAACATAACACAGGATAGCCACAGGCCACCAGCAGTGAGCCCCAGCCAGGGGGGACCCCACACAATGGCGGGGCAGGGGAGTCCCACATGGGAGGAACATGGTGGAGCGCCAACAACATGGGGGCCGCCCCCTGTGACACCCCAGGAACCGCGGTAGGGGGCAGTGGTGCGGACCAGCCAGGCATACTAACACAGGATGCAAACTCTCCTTCACAGAACAGTGAACCGCTCGTGCGAGGGGTGCAGCTGCCGGCAGCATGGAGAGGAATCGGGAGATGCGGGCCAGGAACCGGCAACGGAGGCAGGATCTGGGCAGGGAGCAGCTCAAGGAATCTAGACGGTTAGCCGAGGTGCACTCCCAGGAGCTCACACTCACCAGGGAGTTCCTAAGAGGGGAGGGGGAAAGGGACTGGGAGATCCTGGCAGCTATGATGACCCGGTCCCACACCGAGCACCTCTGGGACAGGCGACAGGCTGCCGCCCTCCACCATGAGCAGCAGCGTGACAGGGCGGAGGCGGTGCGCACTTGTGACAGGCTGGAGGGTCAGGCCGCAAGCGTCATGGACCTCATGGGGGAGATGATGTTGGCCCTACGGCGGGACCCCCAGCACAATAGGGCCTGCCAGGCGGATGGAGGGTTGGCAGCCAACATACACCACGGTGGCCACCCACTGGTGCAGGTGCCCCCCACCCTGCACTTTGGCCAACCGTGGTTCCCCCAGCAGCATCCCTTCCCAGACCTGGTCCAAAGGGTCCCCCTCCCCCACATAGGTTCACACGAGCTGCCAGTGGGGCTGCCCTTCCAGCCCGCACCCCTCCAGGTCCCCCCCCCAGCTGCAACCCTGACCCCTCCACCGGGAAGCTACACCCTCACCCCAAGACCCGGTGCCCCAGGACAACCAACCGCCTGTGGCCGCTGCCCCACCCCCTCCGGTAAGGCCGTTGCATCCCTGCACCCTGGGGGGGGCACTACCCCATGGGGGGCCAGGAGGGAAGGAGAGGGCCCATAGGCCACTCCCGGGACACCCAGTGGCCCGCGCCCTGGCATGGGAAGGAGCCGAGTGCACATGTGGAATGCTCACCCCATGTGTGTTGTTCCTCTCAGGGACCTGTACCAGAGGCCGGTGTGGAGCAGCCAGTGGATGACAGGGAGCCCGGACAGTCCAGTCAGCGATCACTGCGCTCGGCGGCAGCAAGGACCCGTCAGGCTGGGGACTTATCGAACCGGGGATGTTGAAGAATGGGGGCTCGCATAAATGTTGCCTTTAATCGTTCGAAGGCCTGTTGTCGACCCGGGGTCCAGTCATATGTGACGTGGAAGGTGCATTTTTCACGCTTGCAGAATAGCCGGTTCTGTCGTAGCCGTTGTAAGACGTTACGCACCTGTTGGATGTGCTCCGCCATGGTATTGGAGAAAATCAAGATATCGTCCAGGTAAGCTACAACATGGGTGTCTAACATGTCTCGAAGCACATCATTAATTAAGTGCTGAAAGGTGGCAGGGGCGTTTGCCAGGCCAAATGGCATCACGCGATACTCAAAGTGCCCGTAACGTGTACGAAATGCTGTCTTCCACTCGTCCCCGGGGCGGATCCGAAGCAGGTTGTAGGCGCCCCGGAGGTCGAGCTTCGTGAAAACCTTGGCCCCATGCAGCCTGTCCAGAAGTTCAGGGATCAGGGGGAGGGGGTATCGATTTTTAATAGTGATCGCATTTAAACCCCGATAATCGATACACGGGCGCAGCCCCCCATCTTTTTTTGGGACAAAGAACAACGGTGCCCCTGCGGGGGAAGTCGAGTGTCTGATAAACCCTCGCCGTAGGTTATCTTCCACATATTCCTTTAGCGTTCCCAACTCGGGCGCCGAGAGGGCGTAGATGCGACCGTAGGGGGGCTCTGTGCCTGGCATTAGTTCGATGGGGCAGTCGTACGGCCGATGGGGTGGTAGATTCTCCGCCTCCGTTTTGCTAAAGACATCCTGGAAGTCTGCATACGGTGGGGGCAACGGCACCAGGCTTCCTAGGTGCTGGGTGCTCAAAAGAGTGAATGATGGCGGCGTCTGGATGCAGTGGCGTACACAATGATCCGTGTCGAACCTCACAGTCCTTTTACGCCAATGGATACTGGGGTTGTGTTGGCGAAGCCAAGGGATCCCGAGGATGAGGACAAACATCGGGGAGGCGACGACATCAAAATGGAGCTGTTCCGTGTGTCTGCCGATGGTCACCTGTAGCTTCCGGGATTGCCTTACGATGGGGCCTGACCGGAGGGGTGACCCGTCTATGGTGTGTACCTGTTCGGGAATGGGCCGGGGGCTATGTGGAACCCCATGCTGCTGCAGAAATCCTTGGTCCATGAAATTCCCCGATGCCCCTGAATCGATGAGGGCCCAAGTAACCAGACTGCGACGGGGCTCGATTCCCAACGTAACGGGAATGCACATATGGAGGTCTGCTCCAGGTTGAGTGTGGCAGGCGCGTACTTCGGTTGGTAGGGTGACTGCCGTTGCCCCCGGGAACTCCCCTATAGCTCCCGGGGTCGAGCTTTTCCCGGATCGCGGCGAAGGGGCGGAGCTGATGGGCATTCCCGAGCAAAATGGGATGGTTCCCCACAGTAGAAACACAGCCACGAAAGTCGGCGTCGCTCACGCTCAATGGCCGTCAAAGGCCCTCGGGAGGCCCCGATTTGCATAGGCTCGGGTTCCGTCTCTCCCTTAGCCGGGAGGGGGTTCATACCTCGGGCCCCCAAGGGTCGGAATGGTTCCTGCCGTCGTTCTCGCCTCCGTTCTCCCAGCCGTTCATCCATTTGTATGGTAAGGGTCACTAGCGCACCCCAGGTCTCGGGTAGCTGAGTGACGGCGAGCTGGTCCTTAAGCTCTTCGCTTAGTCCTCTGCGATACATCACGCGAAGGACGTGGTCGGGCCAATTGAGGTCAACCGCCAGCTGTTGAAATTTTGTCACATACTCCAGTAGCGGCCCTCGCCCCTGTTTCAGCCCCACAATCGCTGTTTCTGCATCCCGGACCCGATGCGGGTAATCGAATAAAAAGGTGAACTCCTGCACAAATTTCGCATAGTCCTGCAATAAGTCACTTTTGCTGGTAAGAAGGGGGGTAGCCCAGGCTAAGGCGTGCCCCTCCAACAGCCCTATGATAAATGCCACCTTTCGGGCATCAGAGTTATAAGTCTGAGGTTGCGTAGAGAAAGTTAATTCGCATAAGGCCAGGAACCCCTGAAATTGCCGTCTATCCCCGGCAAATTTAGTTATCCGTGGCCCCTTGGGTTCCCGCGCCCCTGCACCCGGGACCTCCGGCGGGGGAGGGGCGACCGCCGGGGCGGGGGGCTGGGCCCCCGCCCCTTGATCCCCCTGTTGCTCTTTGAGGTCCTTGACTTCCATGGCCAAGGACTTAACAATGCGGGTCAGTTCTTGGACCTCCGCTGCTAATTGATCCATCGCTGGTCCTAGCTTGCTACACAGCGATAGACCAAGAGGGAATTTTATGCTGGTGATTCTGTGAGGTTCCAAGAGGGAAAGCCTGGAACCCCAAGGGATGGGGGAAGGGTCCACGCGCACACTAGGAGGATGAGAGGGGAGGCAGCAAGGCAGTACCTGGGAAAACGTGCCCTCAGGTTGGAATAGGGCTATCGGGAAGATAAGTCCCCAGCCTGTCTCATCATTGGGCCTGAGTGAGCGTACGCCTTGTTTGCTGCCTGGGGTAATTATCCACACACACAGGGAGCAGGAAGGGATAAGGGCAGTGTAGTGGTGAGGATGGGGGCCCGTGCACAACCAGCAGGGGGGATAGGGATGGACAGGTCTTGTATACCAGGGGCAGGGGCCCAGGGAGTGCTCCCCAGTAACCCTGGGTCTCCACACACCCTCAACTCCCACTTCCCCGGATCCTAATGCCGTTTCTCTCTATACGAGTCCACGCACACCCCTTTCACACGCCACCCACGTACCACAAGCACTCACCTTACAGTCTCCACGCAGCCTCTAAGCTCGCTCTCCACAACCACCATGCAGCAACCAGGAAGGGAACAAGGAAGGGGGCCAGTCTCACGGGCACAAAGCTCCGATCACCAGCAACGCCGTCCTGCACCTGTGCCCCTTTTATCCTAATGCTTCAGGCGTTGCTGCAGGCGCACCGAGCGGCGCACAGGGGGGGGCGTGGCCACGGGGGCTTGCGCGGAATCCTTTCCTGCTTCCCCGGCTGTTGCAGGGACATCGGGGGCGTGGCTCCATCTCCCCGCCTTGTAGGGGGCGGGGCTTCTGCTGCCAGCGCGGTTCTGCCTGGAGGAGGGGTTTCCCCGCAGCGGCCCGACCCCACAGATGGGGCAGGTGGGTCCGGGCGCGCCGTGGTTCCCCTAGGAGGGTCTGGGGCTTGGCTCCCCTCACGGAGGGGAGTCTGGCGCTCCCTTACAATAATTTTGCTATGCCGTGGTGAGCTGCCGAGAGTAATACACACAGGGATGAAGCAAGTCCACATCGTTTGCTGCTTGTAACAGGACTGCTCCAATGGCGCTACTGGAGGCATCGGCTTCTACGTAGAAAGGGCGGTTGAAATTGGGCTATTGAAGGATCGGGGCAGTGAGGAAGGCCTGTTTGAGGTAAGCAAAGCTGTATTGTTGTTTCTCACCCCACGTGTAGGCCCAATTCTTCTTCAGTAGAGTGGTAAGTAGTTTGGTGATTTCTGCATCATTCAGGATGTATTGCCGGTAGCAATTAGTGCTACCAAGAAAACGTTGGAGGGGTTTTACAGCCCGGGGAATGGGCCACTGTCAAATAGCCTCGACCTTCTGCGAATCCATGGTGATTCCTTCTGAGCTTATCATAAACCCCAGAAAATTCAGGGTGGTCAAGTGAAAGGCACATTTCTCCTGTTTGCAGTAAAGTTTATTAACCTGCAATTGTTGAAGTACTTGCCAAACATGTAAAACGTGCTCAACGAAGGAGGAGGAATAAATCAGGATGTCATCCAAATACGCGATAACGAAGAGGTCGAGAACGTAGCGGAAAATGTCATTGATAAAGTGTTGAAATGTCGCCCGTGTGTTGGCCAGGCCAAACAGCATGACCAGATATTCAAAATGGCCATACCGTGTGCAGAAAGCGGTCTTCCATTTGTCGCCTTCCCGCACCCGGACCAAGTTGTAGGCTCCGTGGAGGTCCAACTTTGTAAATATATGAGCCCCCTGCAACCTGTCCAGTAACTCGGAGATTAGTAGCAGGGGGTACTGTTTTTTAATGGTGACTAGATTCAGGCCCTGGTAGTCGATGCATGGTTGGAGGCCGCCATCCTTATTTAACACAAAGAAGATGGGGGCACCCGCAGGAGACGAGGATCAACGAATAAACCCATTGCGGAGGCTGTCGTCCAAGTACTGGTGGAGGGTCTCTAGTTTGGGTGTGGACAAAGCATAGATTCTGGCAAATGGGGGTTCTGTTCCTGGCAGAAGATCTATGGGACAATCATACATGTGGTGGGGTGGTAACTCAGCTGCTTGGATTTGGCTAAATGCATCCACGTAGTTCCGGTATTCCATAGGCAGCTCATCGAGTTTGGAGGTCCCACAGAGTGTTCCAAGAGGCTCGGGAATGACCAGTGGGTGGTAGCTGCACATTTGTTTACAATAAGGGGACATAAAACAAAGTCGTGGAATCTTCCAGTCAATACAGGGATTGTGAAGGGTTAACCAGGAGAGGCCCAACACCAAAGGAAACGTTGGTGTACAAACTACATTGAATACAAGTCTTTCGTGGTGACCCCCCATGGTACAGACCAGAGGAGGGGTCTGCGATGGAACTGGTTCGAACACAAGGGGGGATCCATCTATCGAATGGACAACTTGGGTTGGACCTTTGGTTCTAAGGCAATAGCACAGTCTTGGGCCCAATTCATGTCGAGGAATTACCCCGAGACCCCGGAATCAATCAGGGACCATACCACACTGGACCGGCGTGGGGAAATAACAAGGGTAAGAGGTACCTGGAAGTGAGTGTCATGTGGATGTCGAGTAGAAGGGGCTTGCCTTAGGGCCGGGTGACCCCTGCCCATCCCGGCCTTTGGAGTTTCCCCATTCCCGGCATTGGGGGGGAGGGGGGGCAAGGATGGACACTCCTGTATGAAGTGGTTGGAACCCCCACAATAAAAACAGGTGTGAGACTTCCGCCTCTGTTCCCGTTCCTCCGGGGATAAGGGTCCACGCGAGACTCCTAGCTGCATCGGTTCTGGTTCACTGAGGGCAGCTCCTTCTAGGGCGAGCGGGATCACGGCGGGTAAACGCGAAGCGAAACCCCGTGTTTCTTGACACTGTTCTCCTTGTCATTCCGCCAACCACTCTTGGATCTGAAGTGAGAGGTTCACAACCTTTTCCCACGTCTCCAGAAGGGTGGTATAGGCCAGCTGGTCCTTTATTTCCTCACTTAGCCCTCTTCCGAACATTACGTGCAGGATATCACTTGGCCACTGCAAGTCCAGTGCTAACCATTGGAAGGAGGTTATACTCCAACAACCATCCCTTGCCTTGTTTAAGGGAGAGAATCGCGGTCTCTGCATCCTTCACTCGGTGATGGTGGTCGAAAAGAAAGGCAAACTCCCGTACAAAATCTGTGTATTTAGAGAGTAGCGGGCTTTTCCCTTTTAGCAGGGTCGTAGCCCATTCCAAGGGAAGACCCACAAGGTGTCCAATTATAAAGGCAACCTTTAGGGCATCTGTAGTATATGTTCCTGATTGCGTAGTGAAGGTAAGGTCGCAGAGTGCCAAGAACTCCTGAAAGGCCCGCCAGTCCCCCGTACATTTGTCTATGCAGGGTCCCTTGGGTTCCCTTGCACTCGCAGCCCCCACAGGGGGCTAGGCAACCTCAGGAACAGCAACAGGGGCTGCCGGGGGGGCACCCTGGGACCAGGAATATTACCCACTGCGGCAGCCAGGGCAGTGTGCTGGCCCTGCAGATCTTTCAATTCCATGGCCATGAATTGAACTGCTCTAACCAGGTCACCCAACTCCTTAGCTATATCCATAACAACCAAAAAATATAGGCACTCACCCCAGGGAGCATGACACAAGTTTTTGGTGCCAGTAATTCTCTCAGTGGGGGTGGGGCAAGGGGACACACACAGCCGTACCAAACATGCTCCACTCACACGTGCGTGCCAACAGGCATCCAAGAGCCTATAATGCCCGTCAGGATAGTGTGTGGACCCTGTACGTCTCACAGAGACGAGGCCCCTATCATCATGGGGCACCGAGCACCAGAGCAGGTCTACGCCTCCCTGCTCTCTCTCCAGACTCCAGACACCCGGACTCACACAATGGGGGGTCAGGATAGGCAGGGGTGATCTGGTGGGGGGAAGGAGGTAGGGTCCCAAGGAGCAAAGCGTAGGAGGCAGAGTCATGCAGCGCAGGGACGGGGGAAGGGAAACCTGGGCTAAGGGGGAAACGGTTGCACAAGCACTCACCTTTCGCTGCAGTCACACCAGGAGGGGGAAGAACACACAGGGAACCCAAACATACTCACAAGGCAGGACACTCAAAATAGCAATGCAATGGCAAACGCAAGCACAGGATTCTCACAAAGGGGGCCAGTTTCTCACTCTGATTACCGGTGCTGGGTAGTTCCCAGCGCCGGCTTTTATATAGGAGGCCCCACCCCCCTATGTGCTAGGAGCCGCGCAGAGCGCTGCGGCGACTCCACCACTGACCCCGCGTTATGTGGGGTCACGGGATGCGGCAGCCCATTACCACCACCTGGGCCAGTTGCCGGGGTGACGAAGGCCGCTGTGGGCGCTGTGATGGGGTGCACTGCGGAGGGCGCATGCACAGCACGGGGAGGGGACGTGCCGGGTCAGGCTTGGCGCCGTGGCCTGACACTGGGAGTGATTGTGGACAATCCACTGAAATCCTCAGCCCAGTGTGCAGCAGCAGTCAAAAAAGCAAACAGAATGTTAGGAGTTATTCGCAAAGGAATAGAGAATAAAACTGAGGATGTCATAATGCCTCTATACAAATCGATGGCGTGACCGCACCTGGAATATTGTATGCAGAGCCGTAGCTAACCATACCCAACTTCTCAAAGAGTATTTAAAATATGTTCCAAGCATAGGAGAGATGGCACCATACTTGGAAGATAACTTGACAGCAAGGGGGAGGTACCTTATAATGTGTGCTAGATTAAATGCTCTTCCAACAAGTCTATTACAAGGACGGATACATGGGACGAATTTCAGTGAGAGAGTATGCCCATTCGATCAGGTTAATGTTGAGACAGTACAGCATGTTTTCTTTGAATGCCAGATGTACAGGGAAATAAGGAGGAAATATTTGACTAAATTGATTGAAAAGTTCCCGGGAAGGACCGCGTTAAATTTATTGGGGTACGCAATAAATATGAGGGAATTTATTCCAGCTGCAGCAAAATATTTAATACAAGTTATTATCATAAGATCAAGGTACAGTTAACCACAGCCTACCACCCACAGGCCAATGGGCAGGTGGAACGTACGAACCAACATATCGAGCAGTATCTTCGGTGTTTTTGTAATTACCTACAGGATGATTGGGCAGACCAACTGCCCCTTGCGGAATTCATCTATAACAATGGGCCAAGTGCCTCACTAGGGAATTCACCCTTCTTTGTGTCATACGGGTTCCACCCCGCCTTAGGTTTACCTACGCAACTTCAAACTTCCGTCCCTGCCGCAGCAGCTCTCGTGCAACGAATCAGGCGAATTCAGAAGCAAGCTCAACAGTGCCTCCAAAGGGCCCGCCAGCGGTACAAAATTATGGCAGACAAACGTAGGAAAATCGCTCCCATTTTTCAAGTTGGAGATCTGGTGTGGATTCGGAGGAGGAACTACCCATCCCTTCACCCATCCGCTAAACTATATGACACCTACATGGGACCCTACCCGATTCACCGATGACTAATTGAGGTCACCTATATGGTACGCCTCCCCCCCCATCTCCAGATCAACCCTTCCTTTCATGTCTCCCTGCTAAAGAAGGCGTCCCTCCCTCTGTACCCCCTCCAACAGACTGTGCCTCCCCCTCCAGTATTACTCCAAGGGGTCCTGGAATATGAGGTCCGTGCTATTTTGGACTCCCGATACAGGGGGTCCCACTTACAGTACCTAGTGGACTGGAAACATTATGGAATCGCTGAACGCTCCTGGGAGCCCGCAGAGAACCTACACGTCCCCAGCCTTGTTCTTGCCTTCCATCGCCGCAACCCCTCTCGCCCAGGCATTCGCACCCTGGTGGGGGGTGGGAGGGGCCCCGGATGGGGCGGTACTGTCATGGCACAGCACCGTGGGGTGGTTCAGCGGCGGGGGACCCAGGGGGGTCCTCGAAGGGTGAGGAGACAGGCAGGGGTTGGCCGAAGCCTGGCACAGAAAGGACCGGCCCCGATCACTCACCAGACCCCGCCCCCGCAGCAACAAGACCCTCTCCGGGCGACGCCACAAGCCCCACTCCCCCACAGCCAGGTATGTTTCAGCTCGCAGCTCCAGTCCCGCCCCGACGCAGTGCGCGCCTGGCGGCAGAGCACACTTGGCGGGGGGCGGGGCCTTAACTCAAGCACAAGGGCTTTCACCTGGGGAATCAGGAAGTGGATAAAAACGCCGGTGGGGCATCAGGTCCCCGCCAGTAATCGTTGAGAGAAGCTGACCCCTGTTCCTCGTTCCGAAAGCTAAGTTCTTGGCATGGTTGTGGTGTGGTGGAGATTGTTGTGACTTACTTGTACCTTGCCTTGCTATTCCTTGCCCCCCCACTTGTGAGATTGGTGTGACTGAGCCTCCTTGCACCCCCATCCTCATATTCCTTGATTGGTCCATGGTTATTGTGATCCCTTTTACCTGTGTTCCTGTTCCTCGTTCCTCCCTTCAGGTTGTGTGCATTCCCAGACCCTTCCTTCCCCGGAACCTCCCCAATTCCCCCTTCCCCTCCCTTTCCACACCCCGGCCCCCTCCCCCATTGCTCCTTCCACTTTGATCCCCTTCCCCTGCCCCACTTTGGTGCCCAGGGTTGTGTGTTGTGGCGAGCAGCTGGCTCCCCACCCCCATTGCTATACTCCAGCGGAGAGATGGCCCCGAGTTTAGACCCCGTCCTTGGCCCAGTGACCTCCCTCCTGCCCTGTGTCCTCTCGCCCTCGTTTCCCCGCCCCCCCACCTAACAGTGCAGGAGTGCGTAGGTCCGAAAGGTAAGGGGGAGCTTGGTTGTGCAGTGTTTTGAACGTGAAAACCAGGAGTTTAAACAGGATACGTTCAGGAATGGGGAGCCAGTGGAGAGAGAAGAGGAGAGGCTGCACATGGTCGAAGCAACAGGCACAGTGAATGACCTTAGCAGCGGAGTTTTGGATTGCAATAAGGGGGGAGAGGTGAGAGCGAGGGAGGCCAGCGAGGAGGAGGTTTCAGTAATCGAGGCGACAGATAACCATGGCATGAACAAGGATTTTGGCCGAGGAGGTAGAGAGAAAGGGGCGGATCCGAGCAATGTTATGAAGGGCGAATCGGCAGGATTTGGCAACAGAGTCAATGTAAGGTTTAAAAGAGAGGTGCGTGTCAAAGATGAAGCCCAAGCTGCGGGCTTGGAGAACAGGATGGATGGTGACTCCATCGATGCAGATGGGCAGGTTAAGAGGGAGAAGAAGGGGAGGGAGGAAAAATGAGGAGTTTGCTTTGATGCTTTGATTTTGTCTTGCTTTCTGTTTAGCCCTCGGAATTTGGGTGGTGGCAGCCCACAAATTAGGTGTACCCACTAGGCTCCAGGTGTCAGATCTGAGCATTTGAGACCGCATGGATGGATGCTGCTTTAAACTGCACTGGTTGATACAAGAGGAGGAGCTATGCTATTTATGTGCTAGAATAAGGGGCTTAGGGGCTATGCTGAAGTGGAATTCCCTATGGTGACTCCCTGAACAAAGCACGAACCATGCTAATGCAGCAACTCAGCCAGAAAGAGAGGCAGCAAAGCAGACTGCCCCTTTGGGATGTCAGCATCTCCCACCTGCCCTACTTTCCACAATGGTTCAGTCAAATTTTAATAAATAAATACAGGCTCTGCTGACAGGACTCCCGCCATCTTAAAGTTACATGTATTGCATTTTTAATGAGACATAAGGAGCCAACCGTGATCAGCAGCTACCAGGCAACATAAAGAAAAAGCCACACCTTATTTTCAGAGAATAAAGGAGCCGCTTACAGTGGCTTCTGAGACACATGGCTCTGACATGCTTTTCTCTAAGGGTTCTTCCATCCCTGAGTTTGGGGTGCAGGGGACAGACCTCCGACTGCTGAAGGCAACATGGGGACACAAATGAAAGTGCCCTATACCGCTCTTCTCCCTGCTGGCTTTTGAAGCTGGACAAATAGACAAAGCTGCTGACATTTGGGGGCTGGGATGGAACTCTGTGGGGATGTGAGGGAGAAAGCTTTCCCTCACCACACATGCACACATTTTCAGTAGTTGTTGCTGTGATGATTAGGTGTCCCCTCACACACCTGGGCAAAATCCACCCAGGAGTCAGTCTGGCCTATTAATGGTCTCTTTTGTCCAAAGGAAGGGACCCTTCTAGGTTTCCTTTGAGTTTCTTCAAAACCAGTTCTGATCAGCCACACATGCTGGAGCAGAAAGGGAGTTTTGCTAACAAGGGTGGGACGTGACCACTTTGGGGGGGGAGGGGGGGCAGAGCCTTGACTCAGAAGGGGAGGGGTCAGGGCAGTTTGGCTTGCCTGGCATAGGGGGAATAGCTGTACCATTTGAAGCAGAGTTAGCTAACGTGAGCTGTTTGTGGATTTACCTTGAAAGGGGACTGGAGCGCAGCTTGGAAGAGCTGACTCAACCCTGAAGTGAACTCTTTCCCTGCAGAGTGCTTGGGAGAAGGAGCAATCCATTAAAGGACCAAACTGTAAACCTGTGTAGTCTGCCTTGTGTTTCTCTGTACCTTTACCCAGACAGCTGTGTTCACTGCATTTCCCCCACTGGTGACAATGGGGAAAGCACAGTGAACACTGGTCCCTGCCTTTACCTGATCTCCCACCGCTATTCCCTTCCCTTAGTAAAGTTTGTTTTGTTTAAGCGGACACCCTGGATGGTCCGAGTTATTGCTCCAGGTGTAGATGGCCAGGGAGGCGGATGATTTTCTATCTCATCCAGTGCCTACTGCCTTAAAGGGACAGTTCTCCATGCAGAACTCCACCTCAGGGGCTTGCCTAGCAAGGGAGGCCTACTCTTTGCTCTAGCAGGTGTCCCTCAGGTGCAGTGCACTGAAGACCCTGACGCTTTACCCGAGGATCGGTACTTGGGCAGTCATCCTCAGGAGGCCCTTGGGCAAAAAGAGACCCTGAGCCCTAGCAGGCTCCAGGGCCAGGTGAGAGCTCATCCGTGTGCCAGTATCCCAGGTATGAGCAGGGGAGGATCTGCAGGGTCTGTGACAGTTACCTACCCCCACCCTGCTCTCCTTTCTAGTTCCCCTGCTGTCTTATCTCAGTAATGATGACCACTATGGAAGGGAGCATGGTCTGTGCATACACTAGATCCTGCTAAAGAGAGAACAAGCCTAGACGCTCCTAGACTATAGTCCTGAAATGGCTTTGATGAGTCTACTCCAGGCTACACAGTGTGAGGATTGTGGCCTTAGTGCACCAAGAAATATAATGCTGTGCTAATCCTCCCCCAGACTGATGCAGCTTGGACCGGTAGTATCACAGACCCTTCAACTGATCCAGGGGGACCCAGCACAGCTTGCACTCTGAATTCCACTGCTCAGACAGATGCATGCAACCCTAGGCCTCTTTGCTGTGGTAGGGAAACCAGCTTAGACTCATGAATTTGAATGAGCTGGCTGGTTCAACAGGCCCAACAACCAGGCCTGGAGTTTGGAGCTCTGTAGCTGTGATCAGGGCTGACCCACCCATCAGAGTCAGACAAGAGAGATAACAGCGTTCTACAGGCAGCTAGGGATGGGCGAACAGATCACGGTTCGGCCGTTCGGTTCGACTGTTTGGTTCCGTTGCCGCAATCGGGTTCGGCCGTTTGGTTCAGTCATGTTCAATTCGGTTTGGGCATTCAGAAAAAGGCTCTCTATGCGAGGAATGATGGCCCCAGACCCATGATGGTGGGTCCTGGGGCTAGAGTGGCAGCTTCTGGATATTGGCCACAGCCCTCCCTGCCTGTAACTTGGCCCCGGAACCCTGATGGCGGGTCCTGGGGCTGGAGTGGCTGTTTCTTGATGCAGTGGATGACATCACCTCTGTGCGAGGAATGATGGTCCCACCCATGACGTTGGGTCCTGGGGCTAGAGTGGCAGCTTCTAGATATTGGCCAGCCACAGCCCTCCCTGCCAGTAACGTAGGCCCCAGAACCCTGACGGTGGGTCCTGGGGCTGGAGTGGTTGTTTCTTTTTTTATATATATCTATCTCTACATTAAATCTAACTGCTATTAACTATTCTAAAACCTATTGAACTAAATGGAATATCCTAATAATTAACTTCAAAGGCCTTGTCCTACAAACACACTGTATCTCTATCTATCTGTATAAGTAAGCTAACTACTATGTATATCTATCTAGTAACTATCTATCTATACAATATTACACAGGGGGAAACACAAAGAACACAGGGAGGGGTACAAAACGGAAATGAAAATCAATCTAATAATAATCCTACTTTAAATAAATCCAAAACTTAAAACAGGGAAAGGGAATCAGAGATGGAATAAGAGGGAGAGAGAAAGGATTCAATGGAGGGGGGAGAGGGAGGGAGAAAGGAAGGAAGGAATATTGAACACAGGGAACACAGGGAGGGGTAAAAACAAAAAACAACACCTAAATCTATCTAATATAATAACAATAATAATAATAATAATAATAATAATAATAATAATAATATTTATTAAGGGAACTAGATTTCGGCATGTCCCAGAACATTTCAATAAAAGAATTAACGTCAATAACAAAACATTAAGTGACATCTAAAATGAATACTACAATAGTATATCAACAAATGGGGTGAATCAGTCATAAACAAAACAATTCAGAAGTATCGTTTACAGAGATCACGTGCCAGCAGGGCCAGCTTGACTACAAGAGTCACTGTTTTGGTGGTTGCGAGCGAAATCAGTAGTTGGGCGGGTGAGGAATATGGTCTCAGAACTAGCCAAGGAGCTAGAAAAGACTCCTTCAAGAGCAACGTAAGCGGACACACAAATAAAACATGCAATAAATCCTCAACACATCCTAAGTTCCATGCACACAATCTACTTTCATATGGGATCCCCAGCCACCTCCCAATCAATATTTTTGTTGGCAGTAGATCAAACCGCAAAAGAGTCAGGGCTCTACGTAAACCAGGATCTTCTAGCAGGTCCAAATATAATTCCCGCCCGGAAGTATATTTAAACTCTTTATATAGCGGCGCGCTCTTAAGCATCTGTATTCCCCCTGGATCTAGTTGGATTGTCTGATCTACTAGTTGTTTTTGAATAAGTCTCCTTCTGCTACATAAGGGAAGCGGACTTAGCAGATCCAGGGAAAGGCCTAGCTTACATAGCTGGTTGGTGGCCCTATTATTCCATAGAGATGGGAGAGACCAAGTCTGAGCTTCGTCATAACATCGACAAGGCAACCTATCCTCCGTCATCTGTTCCAGCTTGCACCAATAATTCAGCACAGCCCTTATAATCTTAACACTTATGGGCATAGTTCCAGTCTCTAGCCGTAATAAGCAGGAAGGCACACACAGGAAGGCACACACTTGGGGACTGCAAGGAGAGTTCTCAAAAACAGATTCTGAGGGAGCTCCAGACTATCCACCAGAGACAAACCCCAGATTTCAGCACCATAAAGGGCACACGGTCTTGATTTTACATCAAAAAGCTTCAGGGTTGGGGGGACTAATCTACCGCCATGAAGTCTCCAAAATCTCAAGAGGCCCGTTACTGCCTGCTGGAATTTGAGCCTGACTGCCTCGATATGCCTCCGCCAGTTAAAATTATCAGCAAAACGCAACCCCAAATAGGAAAATACTGAGACCTGCTCTAAGGCGACTCCATCAAGGGTCCACCTACACTTCCTATATTTCCTGGAGCTTTTACCTACTACCATCACTTTGGATTTTTGGTGATTGATAGATAAGCACATACTGGAACAAAATTGTCCAACTGCCTCTAGCATTCTTATTAGTCCCACTATCTAATATAATCTAAATAAATGATAACATGGAGGTAAATGGGTTGGATGGGTGAAATAGGAGGAGGATGGCAATGGATTAGGAATAGGAAGGAACAAAAACTGCTGGGAGAGAGGGAGCCTTCTGAAACGCCTGCTGTTCAGGAACAGTGACTAGCTAGAAGGTGTTGGGAAGGGGGGAGGCAATCAGTTTTGTTTCTTGCTGCGCCTACCTCACCGCAAGCCCCATTGGCTCTGTGCAACCTAGCCCGTGGCCAATCGCAGACTGCGAAGCAAGTGGTCTGAGGCGAAAAGGGATGGTGATTGGGCAGGCTGGCTGCTACTCCAAGCCTCTCCACCCCTGGTGCCTGGAAGTCTGCTCCTCAGCTGACTCCCCCTCCCTGTCATGTTTTGCCTTCCAGTGACACATTTTTGCCACCTGAACTCACCCGAACGCAATCCGAACTGTTCTGTCATTTCGACGTTCGGAATCTAGTTCAGTTCGGTCAGTTCGTGTTTGGATTCACGTTCGGTCATCCGAACAGGCCGAGTTCGGGCAGAACTCCGAACTTCTGAACCGCGTTCACCCATCCCTACAGGCAGCATTCACAGCTCCTGTCAGGTTGCCTGGCACAGAACTACTGTTACAGGTAGCATCCCAAGCTCTTCCTTGACTGCTTGGCATAGCACTGAAGCTACAGTCAGGTCAGCATCCACAGCATCTCCTGGGCTGCCTGTCACAGCACTGCTGCTATGCGGTGGCATAGGATGCTGCCGTTGGTGGCATCCTCAGCTCCTTCTGAGCTTCCTGACACTGCACTGCATCTATGGGTGGCATCCTCAGAGCCTCCTGGGCTGCTTGGGCGCAAGCTGCTTGGGTGCAGTGCCATTCCAAGGGGAAGGGGGGGGGGAAGGGGTGCTCACCCATGGCGCAACTCTCAGTGAATTGCAGAACAGAAAGAGGGGAATGTACATCTTCAAAGTAAGGCTCAAAGTTGGCTCTCCCAAGTCCCACTGGATGTCCTAAGCCCCCCCATCAGTGGGAGCAGGGGATGGTGCTACTGACATAGCAGGAGCACTAGACTTTCTCTTCCCACTTGTTAGCCTGCTTGAGCCCAGAGAAGTAGAGGTCTTAGGTGATCAGCAGTGCCAAGGTTGATGGGGGCATCGTACTGTGCATAGGAGCCTGTCAGGGCAAAGCTCAGGCACAGGGCAAAGAAATATCAATGGGGCGCAGAACAAAATGTCTTAGGGACCCAGAAGCAAAGGAGTACATGGGGAAAAGGACGACTTCTGAGGGTTTAGGGACCCAATAGATGATGTTGTGGCAAGAATCCCCTGTCCAAAGGGAGGGCTTATTAGGGGCCTTGCCTGGAGCGAGTAAGTAAGTGCTGCTTGTAGAATTGCTAGAGGAAACAAAGAACACTATTCTCTTGTCTTAGCCAGCTCTTCAGGTATTTGGACCACAAGCTCTTTTTTAAATCCAGAAGGGAAGCAGGCGTTCTATAGCACTTGCCATGTGTAAGTGGCAGGTTTTAAAGTCAGCAAGGTCAGCAGAGGTGAATGCCTCCTCTCCCCCTTGCCTCCCATTTGTGCCCACTGTCACCCACAGTAGGATCTGCCCCTACAAGTAACTTGATTCTAGTCCCTTTCACTACCTTGATCAGCAACCAGAGTTGATGCAATCATATTTATTTATTTACTTATTTATTTTTATTTATTAAAAAATGATATCCTGCCCTCCCCCGAAGGCTCAGGGCAATTTACAAAAACAAAAGCACACCAAAAAATAATAAAAATAGAAAACAATACGATAAAAATCCCACAAAAAATTCCTACCTTCACCCCCAAAACCCACTGACTCAACCCCTAACTCCGCCTGCCAAAAGCTCTGCCAGATAAATAGCCGGCTCTGGAATATGCTCAAGCTCAGGTTCTGGTAGACCTCCCAGGGAAGGGAGTTCCATAGTACTGGGGCAGCAGACAAGAACACCTCCGTACAAGCCATTATTGTACAGACAAAATTGACTGGTGATACCCACAAGAGGGCACTCCAAGCAGACTGCAAGGATTCCAGAGGAGCATGGAAGCAAAGATGGTCTTTCAGATATATGGGACCCAAGTCGTTTGGGGCTTTAAAGGACAAAACCAGCACCTTGAATTGTGCCCGAAAAGCTTTAGGAAGTCAGTGCAGACTTACGAGCAGTGGTGTAATGTGCTCATGGCAACCCACTCCCTAAAGGAGCTGGGTCGCCACATTCTGCAACAGCTGCAGCTTCTGAACAAGGGCAGCTCCATGTAGAGTGCATTGCAGTAGTCTAGCCTTGAGGTGATGAAAACATAGATGATGGTGGCCAAATCTGAATCAGAAAGAAAAAGCTGCAGCCTTCTCACCAGATGGAGTTGATGAAAAGTGTTCCTAGCCATAACTGCAACCTGACAATCCAGGCGCAGCAGAGGATCCAAAAGCACACCAACGCTGCAAACCTCAGTAACTAGAGGGGGCCAACTCCCCTCAATAACAGGAGTTCCAATCCTCTCCAAGTCATAAGATCATCCAACAGTCATCACTTCAGTCTTGTCTGGATTCAGCTTCAATTGGCTCACCTTCATCCAGTCCCCAACAGCAGCCAGGCACTGGGAAAGCACCAAGACTGCAGGACCTGGATCAAATGAAAAAGAGAGGTAGGGCTGGATGACATCCCCAGACCTCCAGATGATATTGCCCAGCAGCTTCAGACACACATTGAACAAGAGGGGAGATAGACTGGAACCCTGCGGGACACCACAAGGGAGGCCCCGATGGGACAAGCAATTTCCCATCACCAATCATTGGGACTTCCCAACAGGAATGAATGGAACCACTCAAGAACGGTCCCATGCACCCCTGCCAGGTCCCGCAGATATGTCAAATGATCAACTATATCAAAGGCCACTGAAAGTTCTAACAAGATCAAGAGGGCACAGTTCCCTTTCTGAATCTCCAGGCATAGATTATCGACCAAGGCTACAAGCACTGCCTCTGTGTTATATCCTGGATGAAAACCTGACTGAAATGAGTCCAGGATTTCAATAGCATCAAGATGAGCCTGAAGCTGCTGGGCAACCACCTGTTCAACAACTCCCCTAAAGGGGGAAGGCTAGAGACAGGGCAATAGCTGGTCGGAGAATCAGCATCCAAGGATGGTTTCTTGAACAGGGGCCAGGCAACTGCAGTTTTAAGGTCTGACAACCTACTCTCCCAAAGGGAAGCATTGACAACAGGCCCAGCATCTCCCAGCTGGCTTTCACTAGCCAGGACAGGCAAGGATCTAATTCACAACTGGTTGCCTGCATTGCTTCAAGCACATCCTCCAAATCAGTGGGCGACACTAATTGAAACCGATCAAAACAGACAAGACAAGGCTGAGTTTCCACTACCCCAAACTCTGGTTCTGCGGGTAAAATGGAAACACCCACATCATGGTAAATATGAATGATTTTGTTTGTAAAGTAATTAATAAGACTGTTACAATGGGCAATAGATTACTATAGTTCATGGAAGAGTCAGACCGGATTAATCAGGCTACTCACCAACTGGAACAGTTCCACAGGAGAAGACTTTGCAGACACTATGATAGCAGAGAAGAGAGCTTTCTTCACCGCCTTCACAGCCATGATATAGTCCTCAAAAGATTATCTGTGCCAGTGTCAGTCAGTGTGATCACTGATGGGATTGGGACCTCTCTGCCCCAAATCTAGGCTAACTGTGACTCAGTTTCCCCACTTACAGCTCCTACTGGATCAAGTCTCCCCAGAACTGTTCCAGTCCATAAGGCGTTAACTCCCTTCATCACCTTTGCCTCAACATTTCCCAAAGCACAGAAAATACTTCATCAGGTTCATTTGAGTTTGTTGACTCAGAAATCTCCAGCTGTGTCACCCCAAAGTCAGGAATTCACTTAGACACACCAGTAAAAGAAGTTTACCTCGTATTATAAGAAAGATTAATATATAATGAAAGATTGTGCTCAGAGTCCAGTAAATTAAATAAACATAATATATAACACCAGTCTACTTTACTGTAGATTCTAATTTATTTATTTATTTATTTATTTATTTATTTAATTACACTTATATGGAATTTTGGGATGGCTTCCAACAAATATAAAAACAATCTAAAACAACATAAAACCACATTAAAATCTAAAAATTTCCAATATTATTTAACAAATTTAAAACACCCCCCCATACAGCAATTTAACCCACCCTCCCCTCCCCACCTCTGAAGGCCTGGGAGAA
Source organism: Sphenodon punctatus (assembly GCA_003113815.1). Classification (NCBI taxonomy): domain Eukaryota; kingdom Metazoa; phylum Chordata; class Lepidosauria; order Sphenodontia; family Sphenodontidae; genus Sphenodon; species Sphenodon punctatus. The sequence goes on along the minus strand of QEPC01014555.1, from coordinate 423,781 downwards.
CAGCCATGTCTTACAGGTCCGATGGAAGGTCAACAGACTTGGGGTCAGCCGTGCTTCCTCTGGGAGGGAGTTCCATAGCCATGGCCCAGCCACCGAGAACACCCTCTCCATTGTAGCTCCCCGCTTTAGGCGGGGAACCTCCAGGAAGGTGCCCCCGGTGGACCGAAGGGGCCGTCCTGAGTCAAGGAGGGTGAGGTGGTCCCTGAGATATCCAAGTCCAAGACCGTACAGGGCCTTATAGATCAAAGTCAGCACCTTGAATCTGGCCCGGTACATTACAGGCAGCCAGTGCAGTGCATGGAGCACTGGTGTTATGTGCTCTCGTCGGCCCGTCCCTGTTAAGAGACGGGCTGCTGCATTCTGCACTAGCTGCAACCTCCGGGCCAGCGTCAAGGGAAGCCCCACATAGAGCGCATCACAGTAGTCCAGCCTCGAGGTGATGAAGGCATGTATCAAGGTGGCCAGGTCAGTTCTGGAGATGTATGGGTGCAGCCTCCGTACCAGATACAGCTGGCGGAAAGCCACCTTCGCCACCACATCCAGCTGCTGATCTAGGCGGAGGTCTGCATCCAATAACACCCCCAGACTTCGAACCTGCTGGGCCACGGAGGGGCGCACCCCCTCCACAAGAGGGGGCAACACCTCCCCCGCTCAGTCTACCACCATCACCTCCATCTTATTGGGATTGAGCTTCAGTCTGCTCTGCCACAACCAAGTCACCACAGTCTCCAAACGTTGGGATAGCATGGAGACAGCAGGGCCTGGGTCAGCTGAAAAAGAGAGGTAAAGCTGGGTGTCATCAGTATATTGGTGGCAACACACACCAAATCCTCTCACGATCTCCCCCAAGGGCTGCATGTATACATTAATCAATAAAGGAGACAGGATTGAACCTTGCGGAATGCAACAGTCCAGGGCCTGGGGGCTAGATGTTTCTGCCCCCAGGACAACCCGCTGGGTCCTCCCCACGAGGAATGACTGGAACCAGCCGAGGGTGGTCCCATCCAGACCCCCCAGGTCACGCAACCGTCTTAACAGCAGCCCATGGTCCACTGTATCAAATGCGGCTGAGAGATCTAGCAGGACCAGTAACGTTGAGCGTCCTGCGTCCATCTCCCGGCGGAGATCGTCCACCAAAGCCACCAACGCCGTCTCCATACCATAGCCGGGTAGAAACCCTGATTGAAATGTGTCAAGAAAACCGATGCCGTCTAGTTGACCCTGGAGCTGTAAGGCCACCACCCGTTCAATAACCTTCCCTAAAAAGGGAAGATTAGAGACGGGTCGGTAACTGGTGAGTGCGTCCACATCCAAAGATGCCTTCTTCAACAGGGGGCATACCACGACCTCCTTAAGACCGGGGGCAAACTCCCCTGCCAAAGGGTCGCGTTGATCACTCCCGCCAGCACCGGCCCCAATGTCTCCCTGGAGGCTTTCACCAACCAGGACAGGCAAGGATCTAATTCACAACTGGTGACCCTAATTGACCCCAAGATCCCCACAACATCGGCTGGCATCACTTCCTGAAACTCATCCCAGAAAGATGGACCAGACGGAGCCCTCATCACCTCATGCTCCATTTCGACTATCTCTAATCCAGTGTCGAAGTTGCTCTGGATTCGAGCAATCTTGTCTGCAATGTAGATGGCAAATTCCTCACAGCGGGCCTGGGACAAGTCTCCACCCAGGTGGAGGGAGGCCGGACTGACCAGCCCCGCACCACCCGGAACAGCTCCGCTGGACGCGACTTTGCAGACGCTATGAGGGTGGCAAAGAATTCCTTCTTTGTCACCCTCACAGTCTCAACGTAGGACCGCAAATGGGCCCTATGAAGAAGTAGGTCGGATTCAGTGTGAGTCCGACGCCAGCGTCACTCTAGTCGCCTGCCTTCCTGCTTCATACCCCGCAGCCCTTCAGTTAGAGTAAGTTAGCCTTACTCTATGCATCTGTATGCTTACAAGTTCAATTCAGTCTTTGAATCTTTTCTCTCTCAGCCTTAATGGAAAAACTGGGTCCAGAGTCTTGCTTTGTAACAGTTGTAAAGTTTACTCAGATCTCACATGATATTGGTCAAAAGCTCTCTCGGGTCACAAGCACTTCTTTTTAACTTTCCAGTCTGCTTGCTTTTAGGTGTCAATTATTTATTTATTTATTTCACTATTTGATACCCCGCCCCACCCTGCCCATGGCAGCTCAGGGCGACTTACAAGTTAAAACAGAAAAAAATAACTTTGACATTCCATCCTTTATGCATTATATTCTGTTCTTTCAACTTTATTTAATACAATTTGCCTGGCTAAGGTTTATCTACTTTGAGCAAATTGTCTCTACAGTATATTGCCCTTTGGTGTATACAATGCATTTTGAATACAATCCATGGGAAATACAAATATCTGTGGTGCCATGACCTTCCACATGTTGCCTCTGGAGAATTCACAAAGTTTCCTGTTCCAGTCTCTAAGTTAGTATTGTAACTTGCATTCTGGCTTGTACACCATAAAGTTTTCATACAATTGTTCATAGGATGGGTACATTCCTTTCTTAATATTGAATAATAGGACACCAAACATGGCTATACAATAGTAAAAGAGTAGTCATTTGTGAACATGTATATAACAAGCATGTTGGTTTCCTGATCTTTACCACAGTCAGCTTCAGAACAAGTCAACACCACCCTCTGACTGCCTACCATCCCGCTTCAGCTGCCTCAGGTCCCCCATATACCAGGGGACCTATGGTGTTACAGTGGTGAGAGTGGATGCCTGCATGCAACCATGTCAACAGCCATAGTCAAGATGTCATTCCACAAGGCAACCTGTTCATCAACAGAGTAGCCATCAAGGTCAGCATCAGGGGTCCTGCGTGTGAGGCATCCAGAATGTAGGCAATCAAGATACAGGGCCAGGACCAGCAAGGAGAAACTAGGAGACAAAACAGAGGACAGGGGCTAGGAACAAGACAAGGGAGAAAGGGAAGTACACCAGAGGCAAGAACAAGGGTCCCAGTGGACATGGCTGGATCCAGGGAACTACAGGGCCACCAGGGAGCTGATGGGGGAAGTTAGGGGAAAGGGAGAATGTAGGGGTCTAAGGGGCAGCAAAGCGGGTAGGAACAAAGGAAGGATAACCCTGCCTCAACTACTCTCTAAGGTCAAGGAAAGCAAACCTGCTCAGAGGGCTGTGATCACAGGGAGAGAATACAGCTCATCATCAAGGTTCCTATGGAAAAGGGAAGCATACCCAGGATACAAGGAACTAGGCAGAGGGGAATCAGTACAAGGGACTAAAGCAAAGGGGATCCAGGATACTACAGGCTGGAGCCAGGAGAACTGGAAACCAGGACTAAAACATAAGGGAGGCTAGACCTAAAGCACAAGAGAAAAAGATCAAGACACCGCGAGACTAAGGGCGCTGTTAGATGATCCCGCTCACAAGCGGGATCATTCAGCGCCGGCATCTCTCCCCCGCCTTCCTCTGTATGCTGTGTCTGATGTTCAGACACGGCATACAGTCGTTGTGCGCATGCACGCCCTTTAGGGATGGGCGAACAGATCGCAGTTCGGGTTCGGCCGTTCGGTTCGGCTGCGTTCGGTTCGTCTATTCGGTTCGGCAGTTCGGTTCGGCTGTGTTCGGTTCGTCAGTTCGGCTAGTTCGGGTTCAGCTGTTCGGTTCGGTCGTCCGAACAGGCCGTTCGGTTAGGCCATTCGGCTGTTCGGTTCAGCCATTCGGGAAGTGTTGTTATGGGGTGTGTGTGTGTGTTTATATGGTTTTTTATTTGGTTTTTTGGTTTTTCTATGGGTTTTTTTTATTTATTTATTTTGTCTAATATCATATATATCTGTCTACACTAAATCTAACTGCTATTAACTATTCTAAATGCTATGAACTAAATGGATTATCTAATAAGTACACAGACCTACTCCTACAAACACTAAAACTAAATCA